>JBBDGP010000123.1:980000-1020000 GCA_037952835.1 Lithobates septentrionalis | reverse complement strand
CTACCTGCCCCCTGGATCCTTCTCCCTCACAAATGCTACGCTCACTCTCTGGCTCTATTCTACACTCTCTAACTCACATCTTCAACCTCTTCCTCTCTTCTGGCACCTTCCCCAACTTTCTAAAACACGCACTAGTCACCCCCATCCCTAAAAAGCCCTCACTGGACCCCACCAATCTTAACAACCTATGCCCCATCTCCTTACTTCCCTTTTCCTCCAAACCCCATGAATGTCTGGTCTACAACCGAATGAGCGACCATCTGACTGGGAACAAACTTCTTGATCCCCTTCAGTCCGAATTTTGCCCTCAACACTCCACAGAAAGCGTTCTCCTTAAACTCGCATACGATCTACTAATAGCTAAAAACAATGGACACTATTCTGTACTCCTATTCCTGGCCCACCCCTCCTCCTCCTCAAAAAACTCCCCTCCTTTGGTCTCTGTGACTGTAATCTTCTTTGGTTCTCATCCTACCTATCCCACCGCACCTTCAGTGTCACTTACAATTCTACTTCCTCCTCTTCAAATGAACAATAATAAATAGCATTAATAAAAATGTTTTATTATTATTTATTATTAATTCATTCCGTTCCATTTGTTTAGATGCGACATTCGTTATTTCGGGTAATTTCGTAGCTTCGGATAAATTCGTATTCGTTACGTTCACTAAGAGCCAAATTTAAAAGGAAATTCCAATACCTATAATTTAATAGTTAGTTGTTGTTAGTTATTTTTTCGTATTTTCTTTCTAATTTACGAATTTACAAATTTTCGAATTTACGAATTGCGATCATAACGAATGACCCGAAAAACTAAATGAAAACAAACTAATTTTTCGCCAACGCACATGTCTAGTGCTCCACTATGGTGTGATTTCATACGTAGGGCAAACCCATTCATTTCAATGGGCTAAACGGCACATGAAAAAATGTATGCGCACCCACCATTGCACCCCCCACCACATGTTTTAACCCTGAGAAGCCTGCCCCGCTGTGCCGCAGTAGAGGCTCTAGTCACTTAATACGTATTTCAAATGTAGGGAAAACCCAGCCCACCGACGTGAGCCCCCTGAAAGCATTTCTGAAGATTTGAGAAGTCGTTCATCTGACAACTGGTCCTGAGTGTCCCGTCATCCAGTTAGCACGGCCCATATGCCACTTCACCAGATACATTTGTTCAGCAAGGTGTGATGTGTTGGCACTTGGAGAAGGTTTAGCACCCCGAGCTGCTGGTTTTGTTTTGTTTAATTCCATGTTGAGGAATTTCGCACAGATATACAAAAACGCAATGGCTGCTGCTTCTGTCCCTGAAATATGACCGCTATGCGTAGAAGCACAATTCTATCTGATCCTTTTTTTTTTCCTTTGCAGTGCCGCGTTATTTTATTCATCTTGTAAAGCTAAGAGGGCAATAACAATGTTTTAGGTTAAAGTGACACTAAGCTCTGGTATAAAAAATAATGTATAGATATACTGTAAATATAGCATGTATTGATATATATACCATATACACTATATTGTCAAAAGTATTGGGACACCTGCCTTTACACACCCATGAACTTTAATGGCATCCCAGTCTAAAGCCTCGTACACACGATTGGATTTTCCGCAGACAAAACCTCGGACTTTTGTCTGAAGGGCGTTGGCCCAAACTTGTCTTGCATACAAACGGCACACAATTGTCGGCCGACAAACACGAACGTAGTGACGTACTACGTGTTTTTTCAGCGCCACCCTTTGGGCTCCTTCTGCTAATTTCGTGTTAGTAGAAGTTTGGTGAGTGTTGATTCTCGCTTTTCATTTTGCGTTCTTCAGTTCGCTTCTGGCTCGTCCGAGCATGCGTGTTTGTACTTTGGACTTTTTTAAAGCCTGCCATCCAACATTTGTCCGTGGAAAATCCGACCACAATTGTCCGATGGAGCGTACAGACAGTCAGATTTTCCGCCGAAAGCCCATCATCACACAATTCCCGTCAGAAAATTTGATCGTGTGTACGAGGCTTTAGTCTGTAGTTCCTTCCTCTCTTGCCTTTTGGGGTCTCTCTTTTGAAGAGCCCCTGAGGCTGAATTCACATCTATGCATGTTGCTTTTGAGCTTTTCTGAAGTGCTTTTTGCGGTGCTTGCTGCGTTTTTGGATGCGTTTTTACCGTGATTTTGCGGCGATTTGCATTTTTTTTTACACTCTATATAGCTGGTTGCTAGGATTGCTGCCACATCCTTAACAACCGATGAGTCATCAGCCAGGTCCATACCAGGCCCTTGGGTCTAGTATGGATTTGGAGGGAACCCCCACACGCCAAAATAAAATAAAATGGGATGGGGTCCCCCCAAAATCCATACCAGACCCTTATCTGAGCATGCCGCCCAGCAGGTCAGGAAAGGGAGGGGATGAGCGAGCGCCCCCCCCCCCTCCTGAACCATATCAGGCCACATGCCCTCCACATGGGGGTGGGTGCTTTTGGGGCAGGGGGGCTCCGCGCCACCCCAAAACACCTTGCCCCCATGTTGATGAGACAAGGGCCTCTTCCTGACAAGCCCCCAACCCGCAGACCCCCACAACCACCAGGCAAGGGTTATCGGAATCTGGAAGCCCCCTTTAAGAAGGAGGGCCCCAGATCCCAGACTCCTCCCTATGTGAATGAGTATGGGGGACATTGTACCCCTACCCATTCACCACAAAAAAAGTAGAGGTGTGAAAAAATACAGTAGACAGTTTTTGACGGGGGGGGGGGGGGGGGCGGGCAGGGGGGAGGATGTACAGGGAGATCCAGAAGCACCAGCCTCCAGTGCAAACGGAACCAGAATTCCAGCGCTGGCAGGGCCTACACACCGAGAGGACACCGGATCCTGTAGATTGGGAAGAGCCCGGAGTGGTGTGTGGATGGGGAGGAATCCCGGACGCTGGCGATGTGCGCTGATTAAATGAGAGAGAGCAGAGCCCCCATGATCATCATCTGTGTGCATCCACATCGAACACTACAAACCGGATCACTGGTCTAGGGCGGGTCCCTCATCTAGCGATCGTACTGGCAGAAGGAGAGTAAGAGGAAGCACTCGCTCCTGCTGTGTATCGGCCTGGTGCTCACCGACTTCATCGGGTAGCTGCTCAGCAGCCCCATCGTCATCTTCGTCTACTTGGCCGGCCACCGATGGAGCCGGGTGGACCTGTCCGGTCACCTGTTCCCCTTCTTTGGACTGAGCTGTGACCAGAGAGTCGGGGAGCTGTGAGTGTGGAGTCGATCATGTTTACATATTACATTCATGGGGGGGGGTTTTTGTGCCCCTCCCCCCCCAAAATGTATAGCACCAGCCACCACTGGGTCGAAATGATTTTACAAATGATTGAAAACTAATTCTCTGTAGGAGATGGTGTTGAAGAAATGTTATTAGTACAATTCTTGTACTGATATAAAAGAAGCGACAGATTGTGTGTTCCTATTAGCTAGGAACCACGATCCGTCACTTTCTCTAGTCAGTCCCCTCCCCCTTCAGTTAGAATCACCTCCCAGGGAACACAGTTAACCCCTCAATCGCCCCCTAGTGTTAACCCCATTCACTGCCAGTGAAATTTTTACAGTAATCAATGCAATTTTATAGCACTGATCACTGTATTAATGCCAATGGTCCCTAAAATGTGTCAAAATTGTCTGATGTGTCCGCCATAATGTCGCAGTCACAATAAAAATTTGCAGATCGCCGCCATTACTAGTAAAAAAAAATAATAATAAAAATGCTATAAATCTATCCCCTATTTTGTAGACGCTATAACTTTTGCGCAAACCAATCAATATACGCTTATTGCTATTTTTTTACCAAAAATATGTAGAAGAATACATATCGGCCTAAACTGGTGAAGAAATGTTTTTTTCTCTTTTTTTTTGGGATATTAATTATAGCAAAAAGTTAAAAACATTGTTTTTTTTTTTTCAAACTTTTCACTATTTTTTTGTTAATAGCGCAAAAAATAAAAAACGCAGAGGCGATCAAATACCACCAAAAGAAAGCTCTATTTGTGGGAAAAAAATACATCAATTTTGTTTGGGTACAATGTCGCACGACCGCACAATTGTCAGTTAAAGCGACGCAGTGCCGAATCGCAAAAAGTGCTCTGGTCAGGAAGGGGGTAAATTCTTCCGGGGCTGAAGTGGTTAACACTTGAAATGCCGTCCCACAACTCTGCAACCACGTAGATTGTACACGGTTTAAGGGCAGGTTGCAGTGCGCCCCCCATTCACTTGAATGGGGCACAATTGGTGGCAGGACTTCCCACTGAATGCAACGTGCTGTTTAGTTTTGGTCGCTGCTTGTGTACAGCCCTGAGTGGCCACATTTCTGTGTTTAGGTGGGCGGTAAAGCCGCGGCTAATTGATTTTTTTCACAGCAGATGCTCAGCATGGCTGATTTACAAATAGCCACTTCTCTCCTCTTCTCTCTTTTTACTTTTTTTTTCTCTTTTCCCTTCTTCCTTTTAGAAATGGGAGGTGTAAGATATGTATGTTGCATTGTGGGTGTCAGCCCTGACCAGAAGATCCTATATTTGGCTCTGTTTTTTTGTTTGTTTGTATAAAATTCTTTCAATAAAAATGTAATAAATAGAAATATGAAATGAAAATAAACAAATAAATAAATATTACTATTATACAGGATTTAAATAACGACAACAGTTTGTGTAGCGCTTTACAATATAAAGGGAGATAGTACAGTTACAAAACAATGAAATACAAGAGGGCTAAAAGGGCCTGCTTATAGGAGCTTACAATCTTATCCACCTCCCGTCTGCACTATAGCCAAAAGACGGCTACAGCGTGGACCTAATTTGCCGGGAGGGCGTCTATGGACGCCCTCCCGTGCTCGAGCGGCCTGCATGCCCCCTGCAGGGTGCGCGCAGCACGCTCTGTGATCAGCGAGTTTATGAGACTCGGCTGATCAGAGATCGGAGTAAGGGGTCGTTCCCGACCCCTTACCACATGATCAGCTGTCAATGACAGCTGATCATGTGATGTAAACAGAGCCAGTAAAAGCCGATCACCGTTGGCTGTGAGAGGGACATCAGTCCCGATCGCGGAGAGCCTCTGCAGAGGCTTCTGTGCCACCTACCAGTGCCCACCAGCGCCACCTGCCAGTGCCCACAGTACCACCCAACAGTGCCCAAAGTGTCACCTATCAGTGCCCACAGTGCCACCTATCAAATGTCACCAATCAGTGCCTCATCACCAGTGCTGCCTATAAATACCACCTATCAGTGCCCATTAGCGCCACCTACCAGTGCCCATCAGTGCCACCTATCAGTGTCCATCAGTGACATCCATCAGTGGCACTCATCAGTGCCACCCATCAGGGCCCATCAGTGCCATCTTATCAATGCCCATCAGTGCTGTCTTATCAGTGCAACACATCAGTGCCCATCAGTGCAGCCTCATCAGTGAACATCAATGAAGGAGAAAAATTACCCGTTTGCAAAATTTTATAACAAACTGAAACATGTTTTTTTTTTCAAAAATTTCTGTCTTTTTTTTGTTTGTTTAGCAAAAAATAAAAACCCAAGTGGTGATTAAATACCACCAAAAGAAAGCTCCATTTGTGGGAAAAAAATGATAAAAATTTCATTTGGGTACAGTGTTGTATGACCGCGCAATTGTCATTCAAATTGTGACAGCGCTGAAAGCTAAAAATCGGTCTGGGCAGGAGGGGGGTTTAAGTGCCCGGTAAGCAAGAGGTTAAAGATACATTAATTTAGAATAATAATAATAATATTTTTTGGGGAAAATTACTATAATCAAGAAGACTACATGTTACTCTAATAACTGAGAATGTGTACTGTAGAAGAACCCATAGCTTTACTCCCAACGTGTAGTGAATGGCATTTGTCACATAGGCAATGTTTTTCCTGAATGTCATTGCAGATCACTTAATTCCTTTGTTGCTTTTTCACTTTAACGACCTTGATGTCCCTTTTGTCGGATGTCGCCTTCCCTCCAAAAAGGAACGTGTGATTAGAAGTCATTTTGGATCCAGATCTTGCCTTGTCTGCATTGTCCTAAGTTTAGATAATTCACTTTAATGTCTCAGTAAACACATAGGAGCAACAAAAGTAACTTTGTTTCCCTGTTTGTTTATTTTACTTTATAATTATCTGCATTGTTGTCTCATTATTGTTTTACTATTCTGCTACATGATAAAGAGGTTACATTACATTTTAATCTTACTTATCTGCACTGTTATCATAGCATGTTGCCAGCAGAAACTTCTCACTGAAACCTGGCATTTAATAGCTCTCCCCTCCCCCACCCCCGCAGCTCCCCATACCGAAACAATGGCACAATCCCACCACCCTTGGACATCTGTGCTGCTGGCCAGCGCTAACCTAAACATGAACAATCACGCCAAGCCTGTAGAGCCGCCTTTCTCAGCCTTTTTACCATAGAGGAACCCTTGAAATAGCTTTCATGCCTCAGGGAAAACCTACGACAATTATTAGACCTCCAGTTTATGGCACATTCCCATGATCAGTAGGTTGTGGAGATTGTGGAGACTTTTAAATGAATGATTTACCTAATGATTATAAAAATCATAAACTAATAATAATAATGGCAAAATAGGAACACAGACTGTGAGAATTGTAGTGACAGTGTTAGTCGGTGTAAAAGTGACCCTTATGCCGCGTACACACGGGTGGATTTTCCAACGGTAAATGTTCGATGGGAACTCGTTGTCGGAAATTCTGACCGTGTGTAGGCTCCATCGGACATTTTCCGTTATACAAAATTTGAGATCTGGATCTCAAATTTTCCGACAACAAAATCCGTTCCCGTAAATTCCGATCGTGTGTACACAATTCCGACATGCAAAGTTCCACGCATGCTCGGAATCAAGCAGAAGAGCCGCACTGGCTATTGAACTTCATTTTCCTCGGCTCGTCCTACGTGTTGTACGTCACCGCGTTCTTGACGTTCTGAATTTCCGACAAGATTTGTGTGACCGTGTGTATGCAAGACAAGTTTGAGCCGACATCCGTCGGAAAAAATCCATGGATTTTGTTGTCTGAATGTGCGATCGTGTGTACGCGGCATTACAGTGGTGGTCAGTGTAGAAGTGACCCGTACAGTTGCAATTAGTGTAGAAGTGACCTATACAGTGGTAGTTGGCGTGGAAGTGACCCATACAGTGGTGTTCGGCGTAGACGTGACCTATAGAGTGATGGTTGGTGTAGTAGTGACCCATGCAGCGATGGTCAATGTAGAAGTGACCCATACAGTGACAGTCATTGTAAAGGTGACCCATACAGTGGCGGTCAGTGTAGAAGTGACCCGTACAGAGGTGGTCCTTGCAATAGTTAGCCATACAGTGGTGGTCAGTGTAGAAGTGACCCGTACATTGATGGTCAGTGTAAAAGTGACCCTTACAGCAGTAGTTGGCATAAAATTGACCCTTACAATGGTGTTCGGTGTAGAAGTGACCCGTACAGTGGTGGTTTGTGTAGAAGTGACCCTCCCCCCGGTAGTCGGTGTAGAAGTGACCCATACAGTGGTGGTTGGTGTAGAAGTGACCCATACAGTGATGGTTGGTGTGAAAGTGACACATGCAGTGGTGGTTGGTGTGGAAGTGACCCATACAGTGGTGGTTTGTGTAGAAGTGACCCTCCCCCCGGTAGTCGGTGTAGAAGTGACCCATACAGTGGTGGTTGGTGTAGAAGTGACCCATACAGTGATGGTTGGTGTGAAAGTGACACATGCAGTGGTGGTCGGTGTAGAAGTGACCCATACAGTGGTGGTCGGTGTAGAAGTGATCCATACAGTGGTGGTTGGTGTGGACGTAACCCATACAGTGGTGGTTGGTGTGGACGTGACCCATACAGTGGTGGTTGGTGTAGAAGTCATGCAGTGGTGGTTGGTGTCAAAGTGACCCATACAGTGGTGGTTGGTGTGGAAGTGACACATGCAGTGTTGGTTGGTGTTGAAATAACCTGTGGAGTGGTGATCAGTGTAGAAGTGAATCCTTAAATTGGCAGTCAGTGTAGGTTCTAGTAGAAAATGGTTTGATTACTCCCTATCTACCAGTGCTCTTTTCTCAAGGAACTCTTGGCAACCTCTGGAAGAATCCTGGTTGAGGAGGGCCGAGAAAGGTTGGGGGGGGGGGGGGTGTCGCCATCATTATTGCAATGCTCAGGCTCCTGTATTGTTAACCCCCAGCCCCAAGTCTGTATGGGGGTTTGAACCTTCTATTACAGGGCTGTAGGGAGAAGCCAAGGACTACACATGCGGTAAAGTCACAGCACTTGGCGCAGTCTGTGAGTCCTTCTGCTGTGGTAGCAAATGGCCCTCATAATCTTCCTATCTGCAGATCCCTGTGAATGGATCTGTGAATGGATGATACATGGAGACACGCATGGCCATACTACATTTAAAAAAAAAAAAAAAAAGAAAAAAAACAGGATGCTCCAGGAAGCACCCTGCAATTCAGGAAAGTGGGCTTGAGGAATGTGACCATGTTTCATGCTACACCCAAGACATGGAGCAACATGAAAAGACACTCAGACAGGAGGAGTATGCCTTCAATATAAATGTATAAGGTTTTTTATTGTTTAATCTTCTTGTTTCTTTGGAGTGTGGGCACTTCTCCAGCATTCACTCCCTTCTGCAGTCCCAGAAGCTCACTGAAGAACATGTTTTAATTGAAGCCTGCGGTGTACATTAGCCATTACAGTATGATATTACTTTACCATATTCTCCAAAGTGCTCTACTTCCCTGGGGAGAAATTAGCTACATAATAGTATTATTGTTATTAGTATTACATAATAGGTGTATTAACAGATCACATGTGCAGGCAGGGCTTATTGCTTTGTACGCCTGAAGATTTGCTATTCTCTAGGCTCAGGTAACACTGATGGGGTTTCACCAGCGGCAGAATCAGCAAAAGAATTGGTTGGTGCGGCCAAACTGATTTGAAGGAGCAGGATGGAATTTTTTTTTCGAACGAATGTATTTCTAACAGTGAATATGGTTTTTGTCCGGGAAGGTCCATTCACTCTGAAATTGAATGCTAAAAGCAAACTAAATTTTGACCAATATTTGCCAAGTCAGCAATTGTCATAGACGTGCGCACAGAGTGTGCCGGGTGTACCTGGACATAAATGAAATATTTACTGCTCCCTTCCTTTTCTGAATGAATACAGCGAGTGATCTGTATGAATAAAAAATCCTGCGAGCTACCCTAAAAAAGCCCTAAGCTACAATTGGCATCAGGTGTGATTAACCACTTCAATACCAGGCACTTAGACACCTTCCTGCCCAGGCCAATTTTCAGCTTTCAGCGCTGTAGCAATTTGAATGACAATTGCGCGGTCAAACAACACTGTACCCAAACAAATTTTTTTATAATTTTGTTCCCACAAATAGAGCTTTCTTTTGGTGGTATTTGATCACCTCTGCGATTTTTATTTTTTGCGCAACAAATAAAAAAAAGGCTGAAAATTTTGAAAAGAAACAAGTTTTTCTTTGTTTCTGTTAAAATGTTTTGTATATAAGTATGTTTTCTTCTTCAATAAAGGGCACTGATAAGGCGGCACTGATGGGCATCGATGAGGTGGCACCAATGAGGTGGCACTGATGAGGTGGCACTGACGGGCACTGATGATGGGCACTGATGATGGGCACTGATAGGCGTCACTGATGGGCACTCATAGGTGGCACTGATGGGCGCAGATAAGTGGCACTCATAGGTTGCACTGATGGGCACTCATAGGCGGCACTGATGAGCACTCGTAGGCGGCACTGATGGGTACTTATGGGTGGCACTGATGGGTACTTATGGGTGGCACTGATAGGTGGCACGGATGGGCACTAATGGGCACTGATAGGTGGCACTGATGAGTGGCATTGCTGGGCATTACTGATGTCATTTGTTACATAATGGTGCTAGTCAGTGCCCATTTGTGGGCACTGATTGGCACAGATTGGGCATTTTTTTGCACATGTGGATGGCCATGGGGTACATACCTGTCCATCCACATGTTGCCCCCTTCCCTGGTGGTCCTGGCGCTTCCCTGGTGGTCCAGTGTGGGCATCAGCGGGGGGGGCTGCGCTTATAAACAATCAGCGCAGACCCCCCCATAAGGAGAGCCGCCGATCGGCTCTCCTCTACTCGCATCTGTCAGATGCGAGTGAGGAAAAGCCGATCAACGGCTTTTCCTGTTTACATCGCGATCAGCCGTGATTGGACATGGCTGATCACGTGGTAATAAGCCTCCGACGGAGGCTCTTTACCGAGATCGGTGGAACGATGTGTCATACTGACACACCGTTCCACCGATCGCCGCGATGCGCGCCCACACGGGCGCGCGGCGGCTGTTATCCTGAAGGACGTCATATGACGCTCAATCAGGATAACTGAACCATCGCCCGGTCGTCATTTTTCTATAGGCCGGGCAGGAAGTGGTTAAAAACAACCCCATGTGAAGGTGAATCAAGTGCCTGTGCACAGCTGCACCAGACTATAAAACACATTAGGTAGTAAAAATCCTCTTCCGGGTAGCTTCAAATCCTATGTGTGCCAGTAGTCTTCTCAGACAAGCACGAGACTGTCTCCTCCACCGTCCTGGCCCCTCCCCTACATGTGATGACACGTGGCAGATCCCCCTGAGGAAGACGAGTGATCTGTACTGATCGCTCCTGTGTTCATTCTTAACTGAAGCTATGTTTACTATGCTTCCGTTTGTGAATGAACAGGAAGCTCTGTCCTCAGTCCCTTTCTCTGTCTCAAAAGTGAGACATCAGGGGTCTGTTTAGACCTTTGATATTTCACAAATGGGGCTCCTAAAAAATGATAAAAAATAATAAAAAAATATTATTGTAAAAAATAATAAACAATTAATAGAAGTAAAAACTACTGTACAATAAAGAGGACCTGTCATGCTTATTTTTATTACAGGGGATGTTTTCATTCCTTTTAATAGGAAAAAAAGTGATCAAAACAAAAATAAAGGGACGGTTTAAAAAATAGTAAAGTAAAAATAATTTTTTTTTAAGCGCCCTCATCCCTGAAGCGAACGCACGCGTAATTGCGCCCACGTATGTAAACGGTGTTCAAACCACATGTGAGGTATTGCCGTGATTGTTAGAGCAAGAGCAATATTTTCAGCACTAGACCTCCTCTGTAACTCTAAACTGGTAACCTGTATTAAAATTGAAAGCGTCTCCTATAGAGATTTTTAAGTACAGTAGTTTGTCGCCATTTCACGAGTTTTGCAATTTTAAATGTTGGGTATCTATTTATTTGGCGTAACATCATCTTTCACAATATACAAGTGTATAAATACACTTGTAAATATGTGTTTTTTGTTTTTTTTTAAATTGCGTTCAAGAGACGGCTGCACAAATACAGTGTGACATAAAATATTGCAACGATCCCCATTTTTTTCTCTAGGGTCTCTGCTAAAAAAATGTATCATGTTTGGGGGTTCTATGTAATTTTCTTGCAAAAAATACTAATTTAAACCTGTAAACAAAAAGTTCCAGAAAAGGCTTGGTCTTCAAGTGGTTAAATGTGTGCTTTCAGATCTCCTTTAGTAATAATATTATCTTCTGTGTTGGATAGTAAGAAATTAACTGAACCATAACGCCATCCAGAATGATTCCACAGACACACCCGTATGCTGGGTGTGAACCTCTCAACACCCTTCTGTTCCAATCTCCAGTAAAGATAATTGTACATGTGCATATCACATCGTGTACACACCACGCCGTCCCTATTAAGTCAGTTTATATTTAGTGCTGAAGGGGTGGAATACAATGATAATGATATTAGCACTGGAAACACCTTCTATATATTGGGAGAATAACAAGAACTTGCCATACAAGATGAAGCCGACATCTGCAAAGAACATACTAATTACCCGCCAATTATATCCGTCCAGTACACGCGGTACCAGGTCCTGATGAGGGGGGGACCAGGCTTTTTCTGGCACCTTTTGGTTACAAGTAAAAAATTTGCTAGAAAATTACTTAGAACCCTCAAACAATATACAGTATCTCACAAAAATGAGTACACCCCTCACATTTTTGTAAATATTTTCTTCTATCTTTTCATGTGACAACACTGAAGAAATGACACTTTGCTACAATGTAAAGTAGTGAGTGTACAGCTTGTATAACTGTAAATTTGCTGTCCCCTCAAAATAACTCAACACGCAGCCATTAATGTCTAAACCGCTGGCAACAAAAGTGAGTACACCCCTAAGTGAAAATGTCCGAATTGGGCCCAAAGTGTCCATATTTTGTGTGGCCACCATTATTTTCCAGCACTGCCTTAATCCTCTTGGGCATGGAGTTCACCAGAGCTTCACAGGTTGTCACTGGAGTCCTCTTCTACTCGACATCACGGAGCTGGTGGATGTTAGAGACCTTGCGCTCCTCCACCTTCCATTTGAGGATGTCCCACAGATGCTCAATAGGGTTTAGGTCTGGAGACATGCTTGGCCAGTCCATCACCTTTACCCTCAGCTTCTTTAGCAAGGCAGTGGTCATCTTGGAGGTGTGTTTGGGGCCGTTATCATGTTGGAATACTGCCCTGCGGCCCAGTCTCCGAAGGGAGCGGATCATGCGCTGCTTCAGTATGTCACAGTACATGTTGGCATTCATGGTTCCCTCAATGATCTGTAGCTCCCCAGTGCCGGCAGCACTCATGCAGCCCCAGACCATGACACTCCCACCACCATGCTTGACTGTAGGCAAGACACACTTGTCTTTGTACTTCTCACCTGGTTGCCGCCACACACGCTTCACACCATCTGAACCAAATAAGTTTATCTTGGTCTCATCAGACCACAAGACATGGTTCCAGTAATCCATGTCCTTAGTCTGCTTGTCTTCAGCAAACTGTTTGCCGGGTTTCTTGTGCATCATCTTTAGAAGAGGCTTCCTTCTGGGATGACAGCCATGTAGACTAATTTGATGCAGTGTGCGGCGTATGGTCTGAACACTGACAGGCTGACCCCCCACCCCTTCAACCTCTGCAGCAATGCTGGCAGCACTCATACGTCTATTTCCCAAAGACAACCTCTGGATATGACGCTGGGGACATGCAACTTCTTTGATCAACCATGGTGAGGCCTGTTCTGAGTGGAACCTGTCCTGTTAAACCGCTGTATGGTCTTGGCCACCGTGCTGCAGCTCAGTTTCAGGGTCTTGGCAATTTTCTTATAGCCTAGGCCATCTTTATGTAGAGCAACAATTCTTTTTTTCAGATCCTCAGAGAGTTCTTTGCCATGAGGTGCCATGTTGAACTTCCAGTGACCAGTATGAAGGAGTGAGAGCGATAACACCAAATTTAACACCTGCTCCCCATTCACACCTGAGACCTTCTAACACTAACGAGTCACATGACACCGGGGAGGGAAAATGGTTAATTGGGCCCAATTTGGACATTTTCACCTAGGGGTGTACTCACTTTTGTTGCCAGCAGTTTAGACATTAATGGCTGTGTGTTGAGTGATTTTGAGGGGACAGCAAATTTACACTGTTATACAAGCTGTACACTCACTACTTTACATTGTAGCAAAGTGTCATTTCTTCAGTGTTGTCACATGAAAAGATGTAATAAAATATTTACAAAAATGTGAGGGGTGTACTCACTTTTGTGAGATACTGTATATATTTTTTTTATCAGAGACCCTAGAGAATAAAATGGCAATTGTTGCAGTATTTCTATGTCACACGGTATTTCAAACACAATTACAAAAAATAAACAAAAAATATATAACCCAATTTTTTGGTAAAATATAAAAGATGATGTTATGCTGAGTAAATGGGTGACTAACATGTTAAATTGTGCACATTCTTTTTTTCTCTTATTTATTTTCTTTTTTTTTTTTTTTTACACTGTTCCTTTCATGTTTAATTTTTTTTTTAATCACTTTTATTCCTATTACAAGGAATGTAAACATGCGTTATAATAGAAATAAGGGATGACAGGTCCTCTAAATGAAGAGATCCGGGGTCTATGAGACCCCAAATCTCTCCTCTACCTTTGAAAGCAAAAGATAAAATACAAAAAAAATATCTTTTGCTTTAAAAAAAAAAAGTTTTCTTCGCTTTAGACTGGAAGTGATGTCATGACGTCGCTCCGGTCCTCCTAGATCATAGAGGTGATCGGAGATGATCTGGTCGCTGTTCACCTCTATGGCCAGCCGCATGAACCATCGGATTGGTTCCCGGGCTTGCCGGTAAGAACATTAAAGCGGAGTTCCACCCAACTTTAGAACTTGTATCTTTTGGAAAGTTGGGAAATGGAATTGAACCAGCCCTTATCAGGAAAATTGAAACGTAAAGTTATTGATTATATACATTCCACTTCTACGGACACAACGACAAAAGAAATGAATTACAAATTACTAAGTGGTATTATGCTCCATCAAAATTGTATAAAATCAATTCTGAGGCATCACCTCTGTGTTGGAGGGAATGCGGGGAATTGGGAACCCATGCCCATATATGGTGGCAATGCCCCTTGATTCAGCCCCATTGGGATGAAGTATTGCACTTAATTACCCGCTTGCTGACCGCCCGCGCAGAATGGCTCCCTTGCGCGAATCGCCGTAGCTGTACGGCGGCCGCTTTAAGGGGTATAGGGGGCGCGCACCCACCGCGGTACTGAGGAGTCGATGCACGTGCCCGGCAGGCCGCAATGTCCACCGGGCACACGCGATCGCTCCTGAGAGAGCCAGAACGAGGATCTGTGTGTGCAAACATACAGATGATCCACGTCCTGTCAGGGGAGAGGAGACAGATCATGTGTTCCTAGTATATAGGAACACCGATCAGTCTCCTCCCCTAGGCAGTCCTATCCCCCCCACAGTTAGAACACACTGAGGGAACACAGTTAACCCCTTGATTGCCCCCTAGTGTTAACCCCTTCCCTGCCAGTGACATTTATACAGTAATCAGTGGCTTTTTTTAGCTCTGATCGCTGTATAAATGCCAATGGTCCCAAAAAAGTGTCAAAAGTGTCTGATTTGTCCGCCGAAATATCGCAGTCCCAATAAAAAACGCAGACCGCCGCCATTAGTAATTAGTAAAAAAAAAAATGAATAATAAAAATGACATAAATCTATCCCCTATTTGGTAGACGCTATAACCTTTGGGGAAACCAATCAATATACAGTTATTGCGAATTTTTTTTTACCAAAAATATGTAGAAGATTACATATCAGCCTAAACTGAGGAATTTTTTTTTTTTTTAAATTGGGGATATTTATTATAGCAAAAAGTAAAAAATATTGTGGTTTTTTTTCAAAATTGTCGCTCTTTTTTTGTTTATAGCGCAAAAAAAAAACAACGCAGAGGTGATCAAATACCACCATAAGAAATCTCTATTGGTGGGAAAAAAAAGGACATAAATTTTGTTTGGGTGCAACATCGCACAACCGCGCAATTGTCAGTTAAAACGACGCAGTGCCGTATCGCAAAAAATGACCCGATCAGGAAGGGGGTAAATCCTTCTGGGGTTGAAGTGGTTAAGAAGATAAGTAAGGTTGAAATCGGGCAAGACCCCTGGCAGTGCCTGTTCCATGCAGCAGGTGACTCTAGGAAAAATTATAGAGCAGCAATTACCCAATTCCTGTTAAACGCAACAAAAGCATTAATCCCAAAAGCAATGGAAATCAAAGAAAATACCGATAATAAAGGATTGGTTCAGGGAAGTAGACAGAATTAGATTCATGGAAGAACTAATATACATACAAAAAAAATTGGAATCAAAATGTTATAGGACTTGGAAAAGTTGGCTAGATTTTAAACAATCTTTGATCTATCTATCTAGCTATATGGGAAGTGAGAATGTCATCTAGAAGCCCCTCCATGCCTCTCTTTCCCCTCTGTGCAGGAGCTTCCTGTAATAAAGACCGCTCACTGCTGCTCTCTGTCCTTGTGCAGGTGGACTGGTCTTGTCTCCGCCCCCTCCTGTAGTTTTCTGAAGGCAGCCTGTAGTGGGTGGAGTCTACTGGGCCCCTCCCACTGCTTTGATCTTTTCCCAGCCTATGTACATCACAGTGACAATGTCACTACTACTTTTTCTAAGGTAATATCTGGGTTTGCAGAGGCATTTGGTGCACACAAAATGTATTTAAATCATCTGTGGCTATAGAGCAGTGGCCTCCAAACTATTCCTTCCAATGACACCAATGATGGAGCACTATTCCTACCAATGACACAAGCGATGGGGCACAATTGCTCCCAATGACAAAAAATTATGGGGCACAGTTCCTACCAATGCCCCGAACGATGGGGCACAATTCCTACCACACCAACAATGGGGCATAGTATCTCTCAATGATAGCAACAATGGGGCGCAATGACACCAATGATGGGGCACAATTCCTACCACTGACACCAATGATGGGCACAATTCCTACCGATGACAACAATGATGGGGCACAATTCCTACCAATATCACCAATGATGGGGCACAATTCCTACCAATGACATCAATGATGGGGCACAATTACTACCAATGACACCAATGATGGGGCACAATTCCTACCAATATCACCAATGATGGGGCACAATTCCTACCAATGACATCAATGATGGGGCACAATTACTACCAATGACACCAATGATGGGGCACAATTCCTACCAATGACACCAATGATGTGGCACAATTCCTCCCAATGACACCAATGATGGGGCACAATTCCTTCCAATGACACCAATGATGGGGCACAATTACTACCAATGACACCAATGATGGGGCACAATTCCTCCCAATGACACCAATGATGTGGCACAATTCCTCCCCATGACACCAACGATGGGGCACAATTCCTACTAATGACTCCAATGATGGGGCACAATTCCTACCAATGACACCAATGATGGGGCACAATTCCTATCAATGACACAAACGATGGGGCACAATTTCTACCAATGACACCAATGATGGGGCACAATTCTTCCCACTGACAAAAAACAATGGGGCACAATTCCTCCCAATGACACGAATGATGGGGCACAATTCCTAACAATGACACCAATATTGGGGCACAATTCCTCCCAATGACAAAAAAAGGATGGGGCACAGTTCCTACCAATGACACGAACGATGGGGCATAGTATTTCCCAATGATACCAACAATGGGGCGCAATGACATCAATGATGGGGGGCAATTCCTCCCAACAACACCAACAATGGGGCACAATTCCTCTTAATAACACCAACAATGGGACACAATTCCTACCAATGACACCAACCAATGACACCAACGATGGGGGCACAGTTCCTCCCAATGACACCAACAATGGGACCCAGTGACACCAACGATGGGGCACAATTCAACTTAATGACACATATGATGGGGCACAATTCCAACTGATGCTGGGACATTTTCTACTCCCGATGACCACCATCCAGCCCCCCTAAAGCCTGAAGGACAGTAAACTGGCCCTTTGTTTAGAAAGTTTGCAGATCTCTTCCATAGAGGAATGTATTACAATAAACATTTTGTACTTTAAATGCACTTTGAAAACAATGAAATATATTTTACCTTCATTTAGCAAAAGAACCTGAATCTGTTGGTATCAGCTTCCTGGCACAGCAGCGCTGGTAGAGAGAGTAGAAACACTCGGGGCCAATCAGGTTCTGTTGCAAGCACATGTGCATTTCTCCTCCTTCATTGTCCAATCAGTGAGCAGGGTGGTGACACCAATATGTTCTCTGGTGTCACCCTCTTGGTTGCGCTGTCTGGCAGAGGTGTGAATCCAAATTTTACCTTTTATTTTAGAAGTATAAAAGAAAAAAAAATGCAATTTCTTGATTTACTTTTAATTTTAAATTCATTTTTTTATCCGATTTTCTCGGGTCTAACAGGCTACTCAAGGCCGGATCCGGTGACATCTGTAGATAAGCGGATGTACATTTCAGTTGGAAGTGGAAATCAAACGATCGAACCCGAATGCATGTGGTCAGATTAGAACGCTAAAGCCAACGGCTTAGAGGGAAATATTTCATCAGATGTGCCAAAAAAAAAAATCGTCCGCCATCTCTCTGTCCGCTCTGCGACTGTCAAAGCTGCCAATTCAAAGTGGGCTTGCTGCATGAATAAATGATCGCACAGACATGGAAGACCTTTGAAGGTGCATTTTTGATCTGTGTACTGAGACACCCGAGCAACTGGGTTCAAAATGGAAAGGGGACGCCGTGCAAAAAAAAAAAAAAAGGCCAATTATGAGTTAAATTGATATTAAACCCAAAAGCAAACATTTATTATATTGCAGCTTACCTATTCTTAGATGCGATGGCTGCATTCGTTTTCTTTTTTTTAGACTTTCCTTATTCTATTTTCATCTGGTGATGCAGCCAGCAAGTCTGTTGTTTTTCAAAAGCACAAGCTCTCCAGCAGAATGTATCAGTTTACACGGATGGGACAAATCAATAAATACTGGCAGAGGTGCTTCCAAAGATCAGCGTTTTTTTTAATTCATATATAAACCTTTATCCCAAAAGGTAAAAAAAAACGGTTTGCTGTAACAGCTTATAAAGTATTAGCTGAGGTTTGGCTTCAATTTGGTAGTGTATTTAAATCTGCTAGTACATGTAACACTCCCCCCCCCCCTAGACTGACAATGCTGTTGTCCAAAGTTGCCCCCTGTGCACCTTCATCCAGAGCGGGGTGAACTCTAATAGAGGAGGTGTGTTACTGGCCAGATCACCAGGTGAAAGCAGAGGGAAAAAAAGGCTACAAAAAATAGAAAACGAATGCAGTCACTGCATCTAATGATTGGTAAGCTGCAATATAATACATTTTAGACATGTGCACTGCCAGAAAATGTGTTCTATTTTTGTTTTTCGGTTCAATCGTTATGATCGTTCGTAAATTCGAAAATTTGAAAATCCGAAAATAAGAAAGAAAATCCGAGAATTCAAAAATTTGGGTATTTCTAAATTAAGGAAAACCTGTTTAGAGGATTTCTCCAAATATTCGTAAATTCGAATATTCATAAATTCATAAATCCATAAATTCGAAAATCTGAAAACCCGAAAATTTGAAAATCTGAAGTAATAACTAACTAATAATAATAGCTATTAAATTATAGGTATTGTAATTTCCTTTCAAATTTGGCTGTTTGTGAACGTAACATATACAAATTTATCTGAGGTTACGAATTATCCGAAATAACAAATGCCGCATCTAAACAAATGGAACAGGGGGGCGTGTCCGGGATGGCGCTGGGAGCAGACGTGTGCTAGCTGAGCTCCCGTCTCCGGACAGTAATCCTCTTATGTTCCTAGTGTGGAAGATCGAAGTACAAGCGTTATTAATCCCCGGACCATCTGAGGGAGGACTGGGCGATGCCCGCAGGCAAAAAAGCGAACCAGGGCAGGTACAGCAACACTCCGATCAGAACCCGCTCTGGGCCGAACTCCGCGGCACACGAGGCGTCCAAGATGGCGTCGAAGGCAGACCTCCCTCTGGACGGAGCGATACAAGCGGGCTCGGCGGCGTTCGATGCCCTAATGCTGGCCATAACCACCTGCCAGGCCACATTGACTACAAAAATCGACCATGTGCAGACAGAAACAGCCCTTATCCGGAGAGATATGGACAAATTCAGAGACCGGGTATCCGAAGCGGAGCGCCAAATCTCTGAGACGGAAGATATACAGAGGGAACACCATGCGGACATACAAACCCTGAAATTGAAAGTTAAACACCTGGAAGGCAGGGCCGAAGAGGCCGAGAACCACAATAGGAGAAGCAATCTGCGGGTTCTCGGCCTTCCGGAAGGTGAGGAGGGGGCAGACCCGGTGTCATTCATGGAGGGGCTTTTGCCTAAACTGCTGCCCAGAGCCACCTTCTCTCCTCACTTCTCCATAGAGAGAGCTCATCGGATGCCAGCATCTAGAGGGCCTCCAGGCACACCGCCGCGTACTTTTATATTCAAACTACTGCATTACAGAGATCGGGACACTATCCTAAGAGAAGCTAGACTCCAGGGAGAACTGAAATTCAACAATGCAACCCTCCTGATATTCCCGGACTACTCGGTGGAGACACAGCGTCGCCGCAAGTCCTTCGATCATGTCAGAGCCATGCTGAGACAAAAGGGGGTGAGATATAGTATGCTCTTCCCTGCCAGGCTGCGTGTTCAAGACGGGGAGAGAGTGCAGTTTTTTACCTCTCCCAGAGAAGCTACAGCCTGGGCTGAAACACTCCGCAACTGAACCCAAGATAGAACCAGGTATATACTCTCTCTCTGATTAGCCTTAAATCTTATGACCCAAGTGCTCTATGAATCCCAGAACCTACTATCTCTCCTGAGTTTCTGCGTGACTCTGTCCATGCACAATTTAAGTTGGAGGAAGCGGGGGGGAAAAACTTTTTGCAGCAGCTTTTTCCAGTAACCAAGGCGACCGCCGCTGGGTCTTGACTTCACCTGGAGAAGAACATGAGACACAGCCTGCTGCCCTAAGAGGCGACTCTCTAGTTTCCCTCCTGAATGCACTACTGACCCCGGGTTGAGGTGAGGAAATGCGGTTTTTCTTCCTTGACTGTGAACCGGAGGACTGCCTGAGAGACCCCGATGTTGACTGTCCATACCATCTCCTTTATGGCCATTCTGTATGCACTGAGTGGGGGATGCGGTAACTGACCCGGGATCAAGTCCCGATTCCCCATCCCTTCCCCTCCCTTCCCTCCCCCCATCCCTTCCCTCCCCCCCCCATCCCCTTCCTCCCCCCCCCTCATTCCTTCATTTTCCCCCCCCATCCCTTCCCCCCCACTTCCTTCCTCTCCTCCCCCCCTCTCCCCTCCCACCCCCCTTTTTTCCTTGATACCCGCCCCCTATATCAAAGTGAAACGATGGAGACAGAGCTGCTAGGAATCTACTATTGGAGACACCTGTCCTGGACTTCCTATGTTAGTCTTTGGTATAGTAGCTGTGCATAATTCAAATCTGAGGAGCACCTTACTGATGTTAAGGTAGTTATATAGGGTTCTGCCCTTAAAAAGTCTAAGTTTGCGCCCCCGGGGACCCGGGTGATCCACACTAATTATCCATGCCGGACAACAAAATGCATTAGCGTAAGTGAAGGCTGAGCGCCGAACGCACATTGCCCTCACATTAGGCCTTGAGCCTTCCTTCTGTTGGTTGGGAATGAGGCCCCTCTTACTGTGTTGGGGGGGGGGGGGGGGGCGGGGTGGGTGGGCCGGATGTTTGGTTTATCTGGCCTGCGGTTGGCCTGCAGACCCATTTTTTTTGTTCTTTTCTGCTCTTATGTTTTTTAGTTATGACAGTACAGCAGGCCGACTGCCTGAATATCATTCCATGCCGCTTGTTGTGACGAATAACCTACTCGGGCCCAGACCTCCAGGCAAGGAGCCTACACCTCCCATAGATCCTACTGCAATTTCGGACCTTCTAGATGACCTCCCTTAGACTGCTCTCCTGGAACACGAGGGGTCTAAACTCCCCGGTGAAACGCTCACTGGTATTTCAGTTTATCAAATCATACCAACCCCATCTATGTGTGTTTCAGGAGACGCATTTAGTGGGAAAAAAGACTCTCAGTCTCAAAAAGCCGTGGGTAGGATATCACTACCATTCAACACACTCCACCTTTTCAAGGGGAGTGAGTATACTAGTCCTTAAGACACTACCATTTAAACTCCTTGACCTGGCTCTGGACCCGGGCAGCAGATATGTGATAATACATGCACTGCTCCATAATATACCGTGGGTTATTGTGGGCCTCTATTTGCCACCCCCAGCCTCCCTTCAGATATTAAACCAGATAACTGCAAAAATAGCGGAATTCTCTACTGAAAACGTAGTAATCATGGGAGATTTTAATCTGGTTCCGGATGCAAGTTTAGACAGACTAACTCCCACTGGTGTGTCTTCCCAGGGGCTTGCGGATTGGGCGGACATTTATGGTATGATTGACCTTTGGAGGTGGAAACATCCTCGGGAGAGGGCATATACCTGTCACTCTGCGTCGCACAGAACCTTCTCGCGTATAGACCTGGTCTATGCGGGGAGTTCTGTCCTGCCTAGAGTCCGGGACATTACAATTCTCCCCCGGGGAATCTCGGACCACGCCCCGCTTCTCCTTGATCTGGATGCCTCGGTCGCCGCATCAGATAGACTCTGGCGGCTGTCCAGGTACTGGATCTCGGACGTGGATGTGGAGCCGAAATACAGACAAGAGCTGGAAACATATTGGGAAACCAATGAAGGGTCTGCTTCGGCGGCCTCTGTCTGGGATGCTTTTAAGGCATGCACCAGGGGACAGTACCAGACCATTATCTCAGAGACCCGTAGGGACAGGAGAAGGGAACTTACGAACCTGGAGGCTGAGGCAGAGAGACAGGAAGCTCGGTACGTTAGCTCCCCTGACCCCCAGTTATATGAGAGACTATAAACGGTGAAGCGTGAAGTCCTCATGTTACGGACCTCACTGACCCAAAAGAAATTATTGCACCAAAAGCAAAGAATATTTGAACAGGGGGAGAGGACGGGTCGCCTGCTGGCGTGGTTAGCTAGGGAGCAGCCGGGGGGAATGTCGATAGGTCAAATTCGTGGGGATGGGGGGTCCACTCTTAACTCCCCGATAGACATCAATAGGGAGTTTGCCTCTTACTACCAGAATCTATATCGGTCTAGAGTAGATTATGACCCTGCAGAGCTGAAGTCTTACTTAGACAAAATAGATATACCGACCCTTACTCCTTCCTACGCTAATAAATTAGATGCCCCTATCAGCATTGAGGAAATTCTAAAAGCACTAAAAATGATGCAGACGGGCAAGACACCAGGCCCGGATGGTATCCCGATCGAATTTTATAAGATGTATGCTGAACAGTTGGCCCCTAAACTTCAATCCTTATTGGCTAGGTCCATGGCGGAGGGATCCATTCCTGACTCTATGTATGAGGCGGTGATTGTGGTCATCCCCAAGACAGGAAAAGATCCGATGCTATGCTCGTCCTACCGCCCCATTTCCCTACTCAACGTGGACACTAAGATCCTATCAAAAATTCTGGCCAATAGAATAAACACGGTGATCACGGCCCTAATACATCCAGATCAGACGGGCTTTATGCCTGGAAGGGGAACAGACATCAACCTTCGGCGGCTACACACGCACATTGCACTGGCTTCGGATGGGAGTCCGGGGGTGGGGGCCTCACTCGACGCGGAAAAAGCGTTTGATTCGGTCGAGTGGGGCTACCTGTGGGAGGTTCTCACCAGATTTGGGTTTGGGCCGGGACTTTTGACCTGGATCAAACTTTTATACGCCAAACCTACATCCCGTATCCGCACTAATGGTACCCTGTCGGATAGATTTTCCCTGGAGAGGGGCACGAGACAGGGATGCCCACTTTCCCCGGCCCTGTTCGCTATGGCACTGGAACCGCTTGCCATTTCACTTAGAGCAGACGAGGCGGTCAGAGGTATAAGGGTCGGTGCGATCACGGAAAAAATCTCCCTATACGCCGACGACTCATTATTATACTTGGCGGATGCCTCGGACTCCCTGAGAGCAGCCTTAGCCCTTTTTGATTTATTCGGTCGTTTCTCGGGTATCCGTATAAATTGGAACAAATCGGTGCTCTTCCCCCTCTGCAGTTCAGTGCCTCCTATGGATACAAACACCCCCTTGAAGTGGGTAGACGAGTTCACGTATCTGGGAGTTAGGGTAGGAGGCGACTTGAAGGGATACCTAGACAGGAATGTCTATCCATTACTCTCTCAGCTTCAACAAAAATGTTCCACCTGGAAATCCCTACCCCTGTCCCCGGTAGGCAGAGGGAACCTGCTAAAAATGATATATCTACCTAAATTTCTGTATTACTTCAGACACACCCCAGTCCCCATACCAAAATCCTTTTTTCGTAGGCTGGAGGGTGTGGTGATAGCTTTTCTCTGGGCAGGGAAATCCCCACGAGTGGCTAAAGCCATTTTATATCTTCCGCTGTCCGGAGGTGGACTTGCGCTGCCGAACTTCTTAATTTACTATTGGGCGGCCGTCTTAGTGACGGTGAGGTGGTGGTTTTCGCAGCCTCGCCAGAACCCAGCAGTCACCTTGGAGGCGGCAATCATGGGTTCTTATGCAGCATTGTCCAACCTTCCGTATAGGGGAATGAAGGCTACTCCTGCGGTTACAGGCCCCATGAAGACCACAATCCAAGTGTGGAAAGCCTCTAGAGCAGCGTTGTTACAACCACTCACGGTGTCCCCACACACCCCGTTGTGGGCAAATCCGATGCTCCCACACCTCCTTAGTGTGCCGGACCCGGCGGCATGGGCCAGTCGAGGTATCACTAAACTAAAACAGGTGATGTCAAGGGGAGTAATACAATCTTTTAGAGAATTACAACAAGCCCATAACTTACCAAACTCCTTTCTCTTCAAATACTGGCAGCTGAGGCACGCCCTCAGGGCCCAGTTTCCCTCTCAGGTGACGCTCGAACCAGATTCAATCGAGCGCCTCTTGATCTCTGGGATGCTGGAGAAACCCCTATTCTCCCTCTATTTATACTTAACAGTCGCACATGACATTAAAACTGATAGAACTAGGGCCAAGTGGCAGGTGGATATTTCCTCACTGGGGGAGGAAGAGTGGGAGGAGTGTCTGACTACGTTTATCCCGTCCATGATTGCTGCCAAGGATAGATTTATTCAGCTAAAATTTATCCACAGAGCTTACTACACGCCCCAGCGTCTAGCAAAAATTTACCCCGAAAAGACTTCCGATTGCACTAGATGTGGGGCAGAGGTGGGCTCCTTCTTTCATATGGTCCTGTCCCAAACTAGGTTCATTTTGGAATGCGGTAGCTAACAAACTGGAGGGGGTATGTGGTACAGAGATACCAATGGATCCTTTAATTTTTTTGCTCAGCTACTTAGGTGAGATAGAGGGAGACCGCTATACCAAACAGTGTCTAACATTTTCCTTATTTTATGCAAGGAGAGAAATACTCCTTAACTGGAAGAAAAAAGAGGCACCCACCGCGGAGGCATGGGAAGCGGCGATAAACAATGTTCTGCCGCTATATCGCCTGACCTATGAGAGCAGGAACTGTCCTCAAAAATTCGATAAAGTGTGGTCGAGTTGGGTGGATGCATGTGGCCGCCCCTGAAGTTGGGGTGGCCCCGGGTGTTCACTCTTCCCCCCTCTCCCCCCTCGTTTGTGAGGGGGTAAGTTAGATTGGGTATTTTACACCTTGAAGGAACGTCTGATATTTCTCTAGAGACTTATTTACCAATACTGTATCACTCCAGTAGGATGTCACACTTCATGTACTGTATATATATTTCGTCTGTCGCCACAGGTTGGAGTGGAATGCAAGAACCCTTTTAAATGTATGATTGCATATTGTAGTCTATCGACTGCTGTTGGATCCTAATATAATGCTGAAAGTGTATGTACTGTCTTATATGTTTAATAAAATAAAAATTCACTGTTAAAAAAAAACAAAAAAAAACAAATGGAACGGAACAAATTAATAAAAACTTTTTATTATTATTGTTATTTATTATTAATTTGTTCCGTTCCATTCGTCTAGATGCGGCATTCGTTATTTCAGATAATTCGTAACTTCGGATAAATTCGTATTTGTTACATTCAATAACAGCCAAATTTGAAAGGAAATTCCAATACCTATAATTTAATAGTTAGTAATAGTTATTATTATTAGTTAGTTATTACTTCAGATTTTAGAATTTTCGAATTTACGAATTTATGGATTTACGAATATTCGAATTTACGAATATTTGGAAAAAATTGTTAAACAGGTTTTCGTTAATTCGAAAATATCCAAATTAACGAACCCGTTTAACAGGTTTTTCCAAATATTCGTAAATTAGAATATTCGTAAATTAGAAAATCCAAAAACCCTAAAATTCTAAAATTTGTAAAAAAATGTGTTAAAAAAGGGAATTTCGGAACGAAACGATCTCTTAGATAGAGGAATGTATTACAATAAACGTTTTGTGCTTTAAATGCACTTTAAAAACAATTAAATATATTTTGCATTCATTTAGCAAAAAGAACTTGAATCTGTTGGTATCAGCTTCCTGGCACAGCAGCGCTGGGAGAGGGAGTAGAAACACTCGGGGCCAATAAGGTTCTGTTGAAAGCACATGTACATTTCTCCTCCTTCATTGTCCAATCAGTGAGCAGGGTGGTGACACCAATATATTCGCTGGTGTCACCCTCTTGGTTGCGCTGTCTGGCAGAGGTGTGAATCCAAATTTTATCTTTTATTTTAGAAGAATACGGCGACTTGCAAAACGACTTCTGTATAGAAGTCTATGCAAGTCGCCTCAAGTCGCCCCCAAAGTAGTACAGGAACCTTTTTCTAAGACTTGCGTCGCTCCTATTAGAACGGTTCCATAGTACAGAACGGGAGGCGACTTGTCAGGCGGCTAGGTCGCCTGACAAGTCGCCCCTGTGTGAACCGGCAGTAAAAGAAAAAAAATGCAATTTCTTGATTTACTTGCCTGTGCCAAGTGTCTAGTTTCCAGTGTTGGGACAGGTCTTCTCCCAGGAAATGGGGCAAACTTGATGGACTATATGATTTTTTTTCTGCTGCCACTCTTCGAGGGCGTACACACGGTCGGACTTTGTTCGGACATTCCGACAACAAAATCCATGGATTTTTTCAGACGGATGTTGGCTCAAACTTGTCTTGCATACACACGGTCACACAAAGTTGACGGAAAAATCTGATCATTCTGAACGCGGTGACGTAAAAACACGTACATCGGGACTATAAACGGGGTAGTGGCCAATAGCTTTCATCTCTTTATTTATTCTGAGCATGCGTGGCACTTTGTCCGTCGGATTTGTGTACACACGATCGGAATTTCCGACAACGGATTTTGTTGTCGGAAAATTTTATCTCCTGCTCTCCAACTTTGTGTGTCGGAAAATCCGATGGAGAATGTCCGATGGAGCCCACACACGGTCGGAATTTCCGACAACACGCTCATTTTCCATCGGAAAATCCGACCGTGTGTACGGGGCATTCCATGTTTCTATGTATATGGTTGTATTCATTTTTTTATCAGTTGAACTAGATGGATTTGTATCTTATTCATCGTTACAATGTAACTTTTCAGGAAACAGCCAGGTGACCCAGAAAGTTGTGTTGGAAAACACTGATGTCAAGCTGCTACTATGAAGTGTGATGAGTTCCCGAATAATGAGACAGGCTGAGCAGAACTGCAAAAAGTTTGGCATTTATTCATACAGGAAGATGAGATCGTACATACATGACATCCATGTGGATCTGAATTTCTCTTCTGTAGTCTTTAATGCAGAGGTCAAGTCTTCCATCTGAAAAAATATCACTTATCTATGCAAACCATAATTGTTGGGTTGGAGGATGAATCTGTTTCCATAGTAATGGAATGCCTTCTCAACCTTTTTAACACAGAAGAACCCTTCAAATAATATTATGTTATTAGGTTGTATTATTTCTACAGCTCACAGTATATTAGTGTGGACAGTAACTTGATACAGAAGAATAAATAAAAGAGATGTTCTTTAGGGCAAAATTGTTTTCAGTAATAAGAATGACGTGATAATAATGGCCAAAAAGGAAACACAGACAGTGAAAACTGTAATGTTCCTTTATATTGGTGACCAATTAGAGAAGAGCTTTTTACATTTGTGATCAGTGGGAAGAATGTCCCTTACATTCGTGATCTGGGGGGGGGGGGGGGGGAACGTTTCTTACATTGGTGGTCAGTGGGAAGAATGTTTCCTACATTGTGGGTCAGTGGGAAGAATGCCCCTTACAATGGTCATCAAGGGGGAGAATGTTACTTTCATTGGTGGTCAGTGGGAAGAATGCCCCTTAGATTGGCGATCAAGGGGGAGAATGTTACTTTCATTGGTGGTCAGTGGGAAGAATGCTCCTTACATTTGTGATCAGTGAGAAGAATGTTTCTTACATTGGTGGTCAGTGGGAAGAATGCTCCTTACATTTGTGATCAGTGGGAAGAATGTTCCTTACATTGGTGGTCAGTGGGAAGAATGCTCCTTACATTTGTGATCAGTGGGAAGAATGTTTCTTACATTGGTGGTCAGTGGGAAGAATGCCCCTTACAATGGTCATCAAGGGGGAGATTGTTCCTTACATTGGGGGTCAGTGGGAAGAATGTCCCTTACATTCTGAGTCAGTGGGAAGAATGCTCCTTACATGGGTCATCAAAGGGGAGAATGTTCCTTACATTAGTGATCAGTGAGAAGAATGTTCCTTACATTAGTGATCAGTGAGAAGAATGTTCCTTACATTAGTGATCAGTGAGAAGAATGTTCCTTACATTAGTGATCAGTGAGAAGAATGCTCCTTACATTGGGGGTCAGTGGGAAGAATGTTCCTTACTTTGGTCATCAAGGGAGAGAATATTCCTTACATAGGTGATCAGTGGGAAGAATGTTCCTTACATTGGTGGTCAATGGGAAGAATGTTTCTTACATTGGTGGTCAGTGGGAAGAATGTTCCTTACTTTGGGGGTCAGTGGGAAGAATGCCCCTTAGATTGGTGATCAAGGGGGAAAATGTCCCTTACATTGCGGGTCAATGGAAAGAATGCTCCCTACATTGGTGATCAGTAGGAATAATGCTCCTTACCTTGGTGGTCTTTGGGAAGAATGCTCCTTACATTGGTGGTCAGTTTGACGAATCGCCCCCTTTACAGACAGCCAAAAACACCATTGTGTCAGTGGTCACCAATCTGGTGGAAATTGTTAATTGCTCCTCTGGAGGGACCTTACTTGATATAAGTTTGGTTTAGATTTGAAGCCCAAATCACTTCACCAGTCACTTCAAGTCACTGGCCTCAGGTGATACACAGAGATGAAACAAATCCTCCTACATAAGTTGTACCTGTTTATCTGCAGCGCTCTCTTTTCTTCATCCAGTGAAAGATTTATACAGCTTGTGTGAGATTTCAGAAAGCAGGGGGCGGGGACAGGAAGTTACCCTCTGCAGCGCTCAGTGAAAGCTGATTGGAGGAGCATACAGGAACAGAGCTGAGGCTCTCAATTACAAGCTGTGTGCTGGAGCTCACCCCGTCACCTTAAGTGACTCATGCCGATAGCAGAGGAAGGAGACAGCAGACAGAAATTACACTTAGTGCTCTGGATTGAGACAAGCATACACTGTAGAGGGATATGCTTTGTTCATATTTCATGTCCCTTTAAAGCTCACCTAAGTAAAACAATCACAACAGTCTCAATTTTCTTGCAACTTGGAGGCTGTCATAGAAACCAGACTGGCTTTACAGAAAAAAAAAAAAAAAACAAAGAAACATTTGAAGTATAATATAAAGGCAATAATATTTGAAAACCACTTTTACATTTTTGGAGTATGTCTGTAATTCCACTTCCGCCTACAGATCTCTAGCAACAGTCACGAAAAAAAACACAAGATCAGAATTCACTTCCAAGCCTGCCGAATGTCTCCGGATTGCAGCTGACGGAGGAATTGGCTCTGTCTGTATTCATTTTGCAGAGCGCAGATGTGCAATGAAAGAATGAAGGATCAGAATGTCTCGTTCTCATTGAAGAACGTGACTGAGGCCACGGGAGGTCACTGTAAGGTTACATCCACCAAGACTGCAATAGATGAATGCAAATCATTGAATCTGCTTTGTTCGCGCATATAAACCCGAACCTCTAAAAAAGAAATTACGTTGTTTTGTGAGCAGCTGAAATTGAAGGCCAAGCTTTTTAAACTCCTACATCTTATTTTAGGCATGAAATCAGCTACTGATGAGTATCGCTGATAATGGAGAAACCTTGGTGTATTGCAAGCTGCCCCTACAGTAGAGGTAGCATCAGATGTAATTTATGTTAGGTGCAGTAGTGTTTAAGTATAATACTCCAAGTCAGTGGCAGCTGGTGCTGGAGGATTTGGGGGGGGGGGGGGGTGCGGGCCCCTCCAGGTCCACACTCACCCCTACGTGCAGAGCCCTCCAGCTGTCACGGCTCCCCTGGTGCCCAGCGTCACAGCTTCTGTCTTGACCCACTCTTCTTTCCGGGTTCTGGGTCTTCGGCACTGGCATTGCTAGGTCTACAAAAGATTTGGGACTAGAGCCCATAGCAGCGTAGTAAAGAAAGTCATACGCTTGGGCGGGCATACACATGTATATACAGTAATATACGTGTGTATGTGTGTATATCCCCAGAGAGCCCCCCACTTACATCAGGGTCCCCAGAGAGCCTCCACTTACATCAGGGTCCCCAGAGAGCCTCCCCTCCCCTTGGGGACCCCTGCAGAGACTATGGGCCCCAGATTCCAGCGCCCTGCACAGTGATCATGTGCTTGTGAGGGGGTGATGGACCTGGTAGAGACCTGTTGGTCCAGTGCCCTGCACAGTGCACAGCCACACAAATGGTGCAGGCTGGGGGGGGGGTCCCCTTCCCCCTTTGTGGACGGGCCGCCACTGCTCCAAGCATTTATTACCTCTTACAGAGATCACAGTACTCCTCCTGACCATGCCTTACTCTTCCAGCACCATCGTTTAGGTGTAGCCAGGGTGCCGCTGCAGGCTCCTTCCACACTGCTACCGACTGTGGTACAGGGGAACAGGCTGAGTGTGCTGGTGCCAGTTCTCCTCTATTCTATGTCGCCGGTTCTCCTCTATCGTATTTTGCCAGATATATTATTACCTATTCCCCCGCTGTGAGCAGTAACAGGAGTGGGTTTTGTATAGTGTGAAATGGTTTTGTGTAGTGTTAAATTCCCTGCTCCCAAACCCCCCCCCCCAGCCCCCCCCACTGGGATCTCTGAAAAAGCAGCTCTATGTGATTCCCTGCTTGCTTCTAACCCCCCCCCCCCCCCCATTGCCTCCTGCAGTGGCAGTTTGGATCCAATCAGAAGCAGGGAGAGGATGCCACAAAGGACACTGGGACTTGAGAATCCTAAAGGGGCGCTGCATCACACTTGCTAATGGAGGTTAACAAGCTGTGGACTTCAATTCCCACAAGTCACTGCACCTGGAGATGAAGAGCTTCACTGTTTTCCCAAACAAAATTGTTCCAAATCGAGGAAGTCCAATGAGGAGAGAGAAGAGTGCGGACCTGTAGTTGGCATCTGTGCTCTAAAGTCCACTACACACAATGAGATTATTGGATGAAAGATCGTCCGTTTTTTTTGCACACTAGTCTCTGTATCGAATGGGTTACTAAAGTACGAAAATTCTCATACGACAGAATAAAAATTCGGAAGTGACGTTGTGTATTTGTATTGTATTTTCGGACAAAAATCATACGATCTGGTGTCGTACGAGAAAATTTTTTGTGTTTGTCCCTTCGGAAAATTTCAAAATGAAAGCTGTGTACTAACGATCAGATACAAGCCTTAAGCCTGAGGGACCAGAGTCAAGAAGGGAAGCCATGCGGACCTGCTGCTGTGCCTGTCCACCTACATCGGGAAGAGAGGATGGACCAGCATTCTGTGTCTGTCAAAGCTGCAAGACTGAGCTTGAGAGCGAGAGTCATTGCGTCTCCTGGATCGTAGCTGAGAGATTGCACCCTGTGTGAGAATCCTGGTCCTGGTTTCTGGAACCTGCTGATCGCCAAGCCATTGTGACCAGACTAGCTGAACTATATGACCTACATGCTCGCTACACATCATTGACCCAAATAGAGACTGCTCCTACTTAGCAGCCTATATACCATTCTCTACATAGACTCCAAAACGGACAGATCATATGCACCACCTAAAGAAGGGCCCCACCAAAAGAAGGTACTTTCATTTACCTTCAGGGGTACCCCAACACTAGAAACGCATATGCCCACCCTAAATTGGAGTTGTATGCGCACAAGGACCCTTTTCATTCCTCCAAGTTAGTTAATGCCATTATAGAGACTCTTGTTTCACCTATTATAGGTCAATTTGACTTTTCTATAATATTTGGAGTGCCAGTTAGTGGGCCATTGACCATTCATCTATTATAGCACCTTTTCGTTTGTGTAATTATCTGTTTCACAATTTATACCTCATTTATTTGCATTGCCGCAATACAATTATTTATTCTCTCACCAAGTTGCTTGTGGCCTAGTTTCTTTGCCTCATTATAGAGTGGTAGCTTACTAATTCTTAAGTCACACAGGTGTATATGGCTTTTAGTTAAGAGAGTAGTGGCAGAACAGACTTTGGAGCCATGGATGAAGCAGACGGTCGTGCTGCAGCTGAAGGAGGTGGACGGAAGAGTCCCCGACATGACCCCGGAGATCTTCGGAAAGAAGATGATCCTGGAACAGGGTTTCAGCAAAGCGGAGACGCTTTCTGTGCAGGCCTTCACAAAAGGTATATTCTTTATAACTTTTGTGTCGTTTCAGGTCTGCAGAAGATACTGGGAGATGGTGAAGACCAGTGGCCCTGAATCCCCTTTCCGGAAGTTCACTGCGAACTGCCCCATAACACGGGACGAAAAGCGGGTGACAGTGGCCATGAGGAACCCCCATACCAGTGGAAAGGACATAGCCACCTACCTCCAGAGGTTCTGCACCGTGGTGAAGGACCCGATCCAAATCTTCGATGCCAACGGCTTCTGGATAGGTAAGTGGTCTGTGCTCTGCAAACTGAGGAAAGACCCTTCGGGGGACATCCAGCACCTGCAGCCTTTCTTCTCCCTGGGATCCTCCGCAGGAATCCTTTTCTATCCCGGCATACCCTACAACTGTAACAAGTGTGGGCAGCCGGGACACATAGGTAAGGATTGTACAGAGCTTGCTTGCAAGTTCTGTAGGGTGACAGGCCACGAGACCAAGGACTGTCCGAGGTCCAAAGCCTGCAACCTTTGCGGATTGGCAGAGCATGTCTTCAGACACTGCCCCCAGAGAACCCGTACCTACGCTGGAGCTGTAAGCCAGGGTAAGCCATCCGGGAGGAAGCTGCCAGAAAAACCGAAAGAACCTCGAAAGGCCAAAGGTAAGTCCACCCCTGCCCCTGCCCCAGCCCCCACCCCTGCCCCAGCCCCTACCTCCAGCACACCCCCACCCACCCCCTCTGTGCCGGAAGAACCCCTCCCCACCCCTTCCCCCCCCAACCTGTCCTCCCTGGAGGACTTCCCCACCCTCCCACCCCCCTCCACCCCCACCAGTGGCCCAAGAGGAAGCCGGAAACGTAAGCCAGAGAGCCCAACAGCTGAGGAACCCGCCACCTCCACCAAACGGCCCAACGGGGTCCAACGCGACAGCGATGGACCCGAGCAAGTAGTGGAGGACCTAGAGTCTGCAGGAGAGGAGGAGGAAGGGGAGGAAATCGTGGTCAACCCCGAGCATGACCTCCCCCCCAACGTCCCCATCAGCCAGCAGATGATGGAGTCTGTCCTTGAGGAGCTGGGCCTGGCCCAGAACACAGGACAGGCAGAAGACGCAGCGGAAGAGCCACCCCCCCCCTCCGGGGAGGTAAGTTCGGACCCTTGTTAACTAGACCCTCATACCCTTTTTCATTATGGCTGAGATCTCAATCTTTTCCATTAATGTGAGGAGTATCAAGGATACATCTAGAAGGCAAGCGGTCCTGACCTTTCTTTCAAGTCAGCAGAGTGATGTCTACATGCTTCAGGAGTGCGCCCTTCCTCCCTTGAGGAGGTACACTCATCTGTCCTCCCAGTGGACCCTTGGTCCCTCCTACTGGTCCGGGGGTGGCGATTGCAAGTCTGCAGGAGTAGCCATTCTGGTCAGGGGTGGGCTCTTCACGGTTGACTCTATCCATGAGCTAGTCTGTGGCCGTCTTTTGGTCATAGACGGCTCGTGGGTGGAAGAGCCAGTTAGGCTCATCAACGTGTACGCCCCCCCAGACAAGAATGCGCGGCTGGAACTTTTCCAGACCCTGCGGACCCAACTCGTCACCACCAGAACAGTAGTGATCGGCGGTGATTTTAACTGTCCGATCGAGGAGGATGGGCGCAGCTCCAGCATATACGCAAAACTTGATGCTACTTCTAGGCTGCTCAAGGAGATGATCTCGGAGGCCTCCTTGCAGGACGCCGTGGGATCCATAGGGAAAGGGACCGTGAACTATTCGTGGTGCCGACCCGATGGATCTGTGCGTTCCAGGATTGACTTCGTGCTCACTTCAAGAACAGTCAAGCATCGTGAGTTCTCCATGGTCCCCTGCTTTTTCTCTGACCACAGGGCTATTCACTTTCGGGGTGACCTGGGCGAGGGCTTTGCCCGCGGACTGGGTTCCTGGAAGCTGAATAGCACCCTGCTGGAAAACGAGGAACTGATGGGGGAACTCCGGGAGGCCTATGCCACCTGGACGGAGGAAAAGAGATTCTTCGGAAGGGTAAGTGACTGGTGGGAGTTTGTGAAGGTTAAGCTGCGCAGCTTCTTTCAGGCAAGGGGACGCCAGCGTGTGTGCGCCAGGAGGAGGGAACTCAGGAGACTGCAGCGTCAGTTGCAGTCCCTGCAGGACCTCCATCACTGCGGCTGGGACGTTAGGCAGGACCTGGAGGACACCAAGAAGAGCCTGAAAGGACACTTCGAGGAAGAATCCAGGCACATTGTCTTCCGTGCCAAGCTGGAGAATCTTGAGAAAGGTGAGAAGTGCAATTCTTTCTTTTTCAGGAAACTTCACTCAGGACACACACCCATGTCAGAGCTGCGTGACGAGACCGGAACACTCCAGAAGGGGAAGAAGGCTGTGATGCAAGTGGTCAGCGACTACTACACCAACCTCTACTCCCCGAAAGAAACGGACACTCAGGCGGCCGACAGGTTCCTGTCAGGTATCTCTAACCAAATTGATCCTGCAGGTTCATCAACTGTCAACGCCCCCTTGGTGTTGGAGGAGCTGCACTCTGCCGCTAAATCCTTTAGGCGGGGCAGGACCCCGGGCTGCGATGGTCTCCCAGTAGAGCTCTATGTAGCACTGTGGGATCTTGTGGGCCCGGACCTGCTCGAGCTGTACGAGGAGATGGTGGTGGAGGGCAGAATGCCTCCGTCACTGAGGGAGGGGATGATCACGATTTTGTATAAGCGGAAGGGGGAGAGATCGGATCTTAAAAATTGGCGTCCGATCTCTCTTCTGAACGTGGACTACAAAATCCTCGCCAAGGTCCTAGCCAACAGGCTGAAGTCTGTCATCGGACAGATCATCCACCCGGATCAGACTTGCGGCATTCCTGGTCGCAGGATTGCGGACAGCCTTGCGCTTGTCCGGGACACGGTCCAGTACATTCATGGCCGCCGTGTGCACGCGGCCCTGGTCAGTCTTGACCAGGAGAAGGCCTTTGACCGTGTCTCCCATGAGTTTATGTGCAGAGCTCTGCGCAGGTTTGGTCTTGGGGAAATGTTTTGTTCGTATGTGAATGTGATGTACACTGACATTTCTAGTTTGGTGCTGGTTAATGGCTGGAAAACTGACCCCTTTCCAATTTTGTCTGGGGTCAGACAAGGCTGCCCTCTCTCACCTCTGCTTTTTGTTTGTTGTATAGAGCTCTTCGCCCGAAGCATCAGATGGAACCCAGAGATCAGAGGGATCACCGCACCAGGACCGGACAGACGGGAGGTCAAGTGCTCACTCTACATGGACGACGTGACGGTGTTCTGTGCTGATCGGCGCTCCATCGACACACTCGCCCAGACCTGTGAGGACTTCGGCCAAGCTTCAGGGGCAAAGGTCAACTGCGGGAAGTCAGAAGTCATGCTCTTCGGAAAGTGGTTCCTGCCTTCCTCTGCACCAATTCCTTTCAGCGTCAAGACGGACTTCATCAAAATCCTTGGGGTCTGGTTTGGAGCTGAGGGTGCAGCCCTGAAGTCCTGGGAGGAAAGACTGTCTAAGATGCGACAGAAGTTTGGACTTTGGAGCCTCAGAGAACTCACCATCGAAGGCAAAACACTGGTACTCCGCAGCGAGATCCTCCCTGTGTTGCAGTACCTCGCCCAGGCCTGGCCCCCTCGGGTTAACACCTGTAAGGCCATCACCAGGGCGGTGTTTCACTTCATCTGGAGCTCCAAAATGGACAGAGTGAAGCGGGCGGTTATGTTCAAGGAACCCCTCAAGGGCGGTAAGGGCGTGCCCGACATCGCTACCTTATTGAGGGTGTGCTTTGCTTGTAACTGCATCCGCAGGACATTGGTTGACAGAACTGTGGACTCTGGCGGTAACTCCATGTCCCGTTTTTCCTCCTGCCTCTCTGGAGGACCCTGGGATGGGACAAATGGGACAGCTCCATCCCCTACAACTGGGACACCCCTTGGTACTACTTGGACACCTTCAAGTTTATTAAGGAGCTGGGGCTACATGGAGTGAAGCCCGACTTGTGGAAGCCAAAAACTATCCACAAGTTGATCAGAGCATCGGACATTGTTGAGACTGTTCCAGGCCTCACTACAGCCACTTGTAAAGTGGTCTGGAGGAATGTTTCTTCAAAGAGACTCACCAACAGGCACAAAGATCTGGCATGGATGGCAATCCAAGGGGGGTTGCCACTCAGGACATTCATGCATGCCAGAAACCTGTGCAGATACAGGCACTGCCCCTTTTGCATCATCCAGGAGGAAACTGCTCTGCATGTTTTCTGGGAGTGCCCCTTTGCACAGGACCTGTTGAGGGCCTTGGAACCTGAACTCAAAGACTTTGTGCCACAGACTGCTATAACACACTTTGGTGTGTTGAACGGACTCTTCTGTGGAACTCATTCACAGGAGGACATTGACGGTGCCTGGCGGGTGCTGTGTTGCTTTAAGGACGCTTTATGGTGCGCCAGGAAGCGCCTCATCCACCAGCGGGAGAGGATGTCCATCGAGGACTGTCGCAGACTGGTTCACAGTCTGCTCAGAGACTATCACTTGATGGACTTCAAGGAGGAAGAGGAGGTCTGAAGATTTCCCCATCCCCCCCCCCCCTCTCCCCCGTGTATCCTTTGGCAGTTCAAATAAAGCTTCGGGCCTGTGAACTCTTTTTTCCCTCCCCTACCCCACCTTCTCCACCCCCCCCCCCCATCACACCCGTTGCCCATTTGAATGTTAGTTGACTGTATGACCGGACTTTTTGTGAAATGTCATTGAAGTACTGCTTTCAGGGTAATGCGGCGTCATGCATGATATGATGTTTCGGGGTATTATTACTCTGCACAACACATTAGGCATCATACCGCAGGATGAATGTAATTTATTTGTATGCTTGGCAATGTATTGTTATGTAGTGTATTTATGCGCTGCGTCGCAATACTGAATGTACCCTGTTTAAGTATTTGTTTTTTGTATATTTTCTTGCAAAATAAAGTATACATTTTCAATCAAAAAAAAGTAGTGGCAGAACAGAGAACCTGCCATTAAAAGCAGCTCCTGTGTAAGTAATGGCTACACAGGCATCATCCAGGGCCACCACCTACTTCCTGGACTGAGATGCCGTCTCAGAGATGACACGATCATGTAAATCCTGTTACATTTGTACTTCTTGCGTTCATAAATGTTGACACATATCAGCCCTTTCTGCAGCCTCTCACCTTGTGATTCGCTAGAAAGCTACAATATTGAAGTCTGTCCAGAGGGTGGGGGGTTACTGCTTCCTTTTGCCTGCAGAAGACTGATGACTTCATCTCGAACTAGGCAACATCACTAGACTAGAGCTCAAGGATTGTGCTTTAAGGATTAAAGGTGGAGCTTTTCAGAAAAAATCTACTGTTGATGTATATTGTGACATGTTAGTAATGTATTGATGGAGTTCCTCACCTCTATGACTAAGCCCTATGGGGTAAAACACTTCAGAGGTGACCGAGGCTGCTTTCTATCTTGTTGTAGCATATAGGCTGCTAAGGAGTGTAGCATCTTTCAACTACAGTTGATAAACGAGGCTTGGATGGGCAGTATAGACATCAGCACCAGTGGCGGCCCATCCATACGGGGCGCAAGGGGCGCCGCCCCTCTAGTTCTTGCGTCCGGTCCCTAATCTGCATGCAGGATGCAGGACGGATGGATTCCAAATGGGTTTTTTTTTCAAGCACATGATTAAACCCCGAGGCGCTAATTGGCTTCAAAAAAGGGTGGGCTTGGGCCATGAGCCCACCCAGTTGTGTGACAATAGCGAATTAATATTTGCTATTGTCTTCCTGACTCTCCTCCCGGCCAATCAGGAACAGTTCCTGAGACTCGATTGGCCAGGGAGTCTTAGGACTCCCTGGCCAATCGGGTCTCAGGCCACACTTCCTGCTCGCCCGGGAGGAGAATCAACGGTGGGGAGGGGGGGGGGGGGTGTGATTGCGGCTTTGTCGGCTGTCTCCTGTGGGGATGGGGGGTTTGGTGTTAGTAAAAAATGAAATTATGTGCAGCGCTCAAAACATGGAAATACATATGTATACAAACTAATGTACACTGTGCAATGACCACAAAAACTAATAATAATGAAAATTTGATGTGAAATTCACACCCAAACTAAAGTCCATGTGCCATCATACAAAAGGTGTTTTAAAACATAAACATAGCAGTCTTTAAATAAACGGTGAAAACAAAGTGTGTAACTAGAAGTGGGATTCCACGTGGCATCAATGTTGAGGTGAGGACACAGACAATAGAACCACTACCGGTTAGTGAGGAGGCTTACTGGAGTGAGAGGACTCAAATGGGCATATGCTCAGTGAGTCAACAAGGCTTATGGTGCAACCACCAAAATATGGGACCTCCACGTCTGGGTTCCAGATCAAGTTGTAAGGCAACCCAATTGGTCAAGAGATGTCACCAAGAAGCGGTCTTCAGAAGCAGTCAACTTGTCAGACCAAATCCTCTCAAGTGTTCAAAATAGCATGACATTTAGAAAGTGGATCAAGCGCTTAAAACTGAAGTTTGTGGGTAACGCAATGACATCAGTAGGGCTCATCCCGACGCGTTTCGTCTAAAGACACATCATCTGGGGTCTGGTGTTAGTTTGCCACCCCCCCCCCCCCCAATATATTAAGTACCAGCCGCCACTGGTCAGCACCCAAGTGAAGTGAGCCACCAGAATAAATTGAATGGCTGCTTTGCACGTGCAGCTCATGCAGCAATGCCAAAGCTGACTGAACTCCCGCACATGCTCGAGAGTGACGTCATCTTGGCCCAGTCAATGAAGGCAGATTGAGACCTGCAAGCTGGCCACCCAAAGAGGTCAGTTGACGGCAGGGAGTTCCCGAGATGCATCATTGCTGGACTGAAGGTGAGTTTAGTTCTGCTTTAACCACTGCACACTGTATAAATACGTGATTTGCATTATCAGATAAGGGGCTGTCACTGGCTCCAGCACATGATGATCATCAGTTCCTGGCCAATGATTTATGTCTGGGACCAGCCGATCATCAGAGTAAGTGACAGGCGAGAGCTCTGTGTAGGTAAACAACACAGAGCTCTCTACTGACAGCGGGGATGTGCCGGCTTTTGTTTCCCTAAAAGCACCACACAGTAAACACTTTACACATGGTTAGGCACACAGTTAACCCTTTGATTGCCCCAGATGTTAACCCCTTCCCTGCCAGTGTCATTAGTACAGTGACAGTGTATAATATTCACTGCATTAGTGTCACTGGCGATGTCACCCCTCACAATTTTGTAAATATTTTATTCTATCTTTTCATGTGACAACACTGAAGAAATGACACTTTGCTACAATGTAAAGTAGTGAGTGTACAGCTTGTATAACAGTGTAAATTTGCTGTCCCCTCAAAATAACTCAACACACAGCCATTAATGTCTAAACCGCTGGCAACAAAAGTGAGTACACCCCTAAGTGAAAATTGGGCCCAATTAGCCATTTCCCCTCCCCGGTGTCATGTGATACAAGGTCTCAGGTGTGAATGGGGAGCAGGTGTGTTAAATTTGGTGTTATCGCTCTCACTCTCTCATACTGGTCACTGGAAGTTCAACATGGCACCTCGGGGCAAAGAACTCTCTAAGGATCTGAAAAAAAGAATTGCTGCTCTACATAAAGATGGCCTAGGCCAGTGATGACAAACCTTTTTGATTCTGAGTGCCCAAACTGAACTAAATAAGTTGGTTTTGT
>JBBDGP010000123.1:835000-977500 GCA_037952835.1 Lithobates septentrionalis | reverse complement strand
AATTTCCTGCACCTCGCCGCTGCTTGCTGCTGTGTTCTCCCCGCCGTGAACCTGGACCCTCTTGCGTGTCCACAGAGATAGCTCCGTGTGCCATAGGTTCGCCATCACTGTCCTAGGGGGACATGCGAGGAAAATAAAAAACAGAATTTTAGCTTGCACATGATTGGATGATAAAATCAGCAGAGCTTCCCCTAATTTCAGATCTACCCCTTAGATTTACAGCGACTGCACTTCCAAGTGCACTTTCAGTGCACTTGTAGTGCAAAGTGGATTTGCCTTTTGTAAAAAGCAAAAAGAAAAAACTGTATTTGTGGGGAAAATTTGGTTTGAGTACAGCATTGCATGACCATGCAATTATCAGCTAAAGTAGCACAGTGCTGAATAGCAAGAAATGGCCTGGTCATGAAGGGGGTAAAATCTTCCACAAGTGGTTAAGGTCAATGACAATTTTGCCAAGGGACCCCATTGATCTGCTGTTTTGCTCCTTGCTATGGAGCTTGAGCAACATCAAGCTCACCAGCAACAATCACACTTTCATCTCTATGGCTGAACTACAAATCAATGGAGCGCAATCTGTAGCAGAGCTAATGATGTAGAACTTGTTGAACTTGTAGCAGCAACAAATCGCTTCTTAGCGACTATGGTGATTAATCACTGGAGATTTGTAGCAGCGATTAATTGCTGCTACAAAATTGCACGTCCGCCACGGTCCTAAAAGCGCAGAACATGGGGGGGTGGAAGATCGTGAACAGTTTTATAACAGTTTTACAAGAAGCTGCATTCTAGGAATTCGCAGCTGACTTTCTATGACTCTTTAATTTGCACAGTAGTTTATTGGAGAGCGAATAGAAGGATTATTTCTTGGATGAGGCTGTACGTGCGGGAACGGTCGGATCGGCCGCGCCGGGTCACCTCACACCCATGTCTATTTTCTTTTCTGCCCCCCCCCCAGGCTTTGTTGTGTGTCACAATGGACGAGGGAGCAGCACAGTCTGCACCCTTTGTAGCACATAGCAATTATGGTATCTCTCATGCTGTTGCAGTTGACGGACGCACAGTATTAGCAGCGTAACGCCCCCAGCCGGCCCCGCCTTGCTGGAAATCGCTAGGCTCCGATTGGTGGCAGAAAAGCCGGTCTCTTGGAGACAGATAAACAGGAGCTGTTTAAACTTGTATGGAGCTGGGTGTTGCTATGTGCTCAGGTCACGTGCGGAAAAAAACTTCTGTACGTTTTACTAGCTGCATGTGTTGTAAAAGGGTCATTAGCACAGAAATATTTTTATGGCTTGTGTGTGGATTAAAGTGTTATTAAACCCCATTACACATTTGTAATCTGTAAGCCATACTACGTGCGGTGAGAAATGCTGCACACCTTTTTTTTCAGGGTAATGTACAATGGGGGGGGGGGGGGGGGGGAATAGTTATTTGATCCCCTGCAGATTTTGTAAGTTTGCCCACTTACAAAGAAATGAAGGGTCTATCATTTTTATCATATGTGTATTTTAAATGATAGAGACAGAATATCAACCAAAAATCCAGAAAAAAAAAAAACACATAAAACAAATGCTATAAAATTGAGTTGCAGTTCAGCGAGTAAAATAAGTATTTGATCCCCAAGGAAAACATGACTTAGTACTTGGTGAAGAAACCCTTGTTGGGAAGCACAGAGGTCAGACGTTTCTTGTAGTTGGTGACCAGGTTTGCACACATCTCAGGAGGGATTTTGGTCCACTCTTCTTTACAGATCTTCTCTAAATCCTTAAGGTTTCTTGGCTGTCGCTTGGCAACTCAAAGTTTTATCTCCCTCCATACATATAGGATTAAGGCCTGAAGATTGGCTAGGCCACTCCATGACCTTAATGTGCTTCTTCTTGAACCACTCCTTTGTTGCCTTGGAGGTATGTTTTGGGTCATTATCATACTGGAAGACCCATCCACGACCCATCTTCAGTGTTCTGGCTGAGGGAAGAAGGTTCTCATCCAAGATTTTACAATACATGGCCCCTCAATATGGCAAAGTCGGCCTGTACCTTTAGCAGAGAAACAGCCTCAAAGCATCATGTTTCCACCTCCGTACTTGACTGTAGGGATGGTGTTCTTAGTCAGGATTTTTCTTCCTCCAAACACGGCGAGTCGCATTAATGCCAAAGAGCTCAATTTTGGTCTCATCGGACCACAGAACTCTCTCCCAATCCTTCTCTGAATTATTTAGATGTTCATTGGCACGATTGTACATGTGCTTTTTTGAGGAGGGGGACTTGCCGTGTTTGCAGGAAGAAAAATGCTGACTATGACACTAAGAACACCATCCCTGCAGTCATGCACGGAAGTGGAAAGATGATGCTTTGGGGAGGTTTCTCTACTAAAGGTATAGGCCGACTTTGCCGCATTGAGGGGCCAATGGACGGGGCCATGTATTGTAAAATCTGGGATGAGAACCTTCTTCCCTCAGCCAGAACACTGAAGATGGGTCATGGATGTGTTTTTTAGCATGACAATGACCCAAAACATACCGCCAAGGCAACAAAGGAGAGGCTCAAGAAGAAGCACATTAAGGTCATGGAGTGGCCTAGTCAGTCTCCAGACCTTAATCCTATAGAAAATTTATGGAGGGGGTTGAGACTTCGAGTTGCCAAGCGACAACCAAGAAACCTTAAGGATTTAGAGGACATCTGTAAAGAAGGGTGGACCAAAATCCCTCCTGAGATGTGTGCAAACCTGGTCACCAACTACAAGAAATGTCTGACCTCTGTGCTTGCCAACAAGGGTTCCTCCACCAACTACTAAATCATGTGCGATCAAATACTTATTTTACCCACTGAACTGCAGCATAATTTTTAACATTTGTATTATGTGTTTTTTTTTGGATTTTTGGCTGATATTCTGTCTCTATCATTTAAAATATACATATTATAAACACGATAGACCCTTCATTTCTTTGTAAGTGGGCAAACTTACAAAATCTACAGGGGATCAAATCATTATTTCCCACACTGTATCCTACAGGGGATGGGATAGGGGACACTGCCTTCTGTGGGGTGGCCACGTGGCCTTGCACGGTCTACCTAGAGCTACAGCACGGCCACCCCTACATGTGCGCTCCTGACCAGAGCTGCAGCCACATGAAAAGACTTGCGCATGCACACAGAGACAGAGATAGCTGCTCCTCCATTAGCTCATGATTGACTGCTGGTTGTCTGATCTGCACCTAAAGGATAATGGCTGTGCACAAAGAATAATGATGTTGGGGGGTTAGGCAATGCCTCTATGCACTCTCCCCGACCGAAAGTGTTACGAACAAGAGAAAATATCTAAAAGGATAAAAAAAAATGTTTAAGCCTAGGTTCACACTGAATGTGGGTTAGAAATTCAGCTGAACTCGATTTCAAACCGGCAATGCAGTCCAACTTTGGGGAAGATTTGACAGAGATCTGTGCGGGTTCATGCACAGATGTCTATTCAAATCTCCCCCCAAAGTTACCGAAAGTAGTACAGGAACTACTTTTAGGAATCAGCGCGGCTCCGCAAAGTTGGGGTCGCAACGATTCAGAAGGTGCCATTGCTGGCAATAGTCGCCGATTTGGCATGGGAATTGACATGTCAAATCGCATGCCTAATCAGCCCGATGTGAACGTGGGCTAAAACAAATTTTTAACTTTAACCACTTGCCTACTTTTGCCCCCTTTCTGATCAGGCCAATTTTCAGCTTTCAGCGCTGTCGCCACACTTTGAATGACAATTGCGCGGTCATACAACACTCTACCCATATAACATTTTTATGATTTTTTTTCACACACATAGAGCCTTCATTTGGTGGTATTTAATATTTTATTTTTTATTTTTTGCTAAACAAATGAAAAAAAAAAGACCAACAATTTTGAAAGAAACCAAAAAAAACTTTTTCTTAGTTTCTGTTATAACATTTTGCAAACAGGTAATTTTTCTCGTGCACTGATGTGCGCTGATGAGGCTGCACTGATGGGCACTGATAGGCTGCATTGATGGGCACTGATAGGCTACACTGATGGGCACTAATAGGCCGCACTGATGGGCACTGATAGGCTGCACTGGTGAGCTGCACTGATGAGGAGGCACTGATATGTGGCACTGATGGGCACCGGGTTGGATGGCACTGATGGGCACTAATAGGCAGCACTGATTGGCATCACTATTGGGCACTGATAGGCAGCACTGATGGGCACTGTTGGGGCTGCACTGATGATCAGTGCCTGGATTATCAGTAAAGATGTCCCCTTTCTCACGGTTATCGGCTCTCTTCTCTCCTCACGCTGTCACAGCATGAGGAAAGGAATGCTGGAATCCCAAAAAGTGTATTTACATCACAATCAGCTGTGATTGGACACAATGGTAGATCACATGGTAAAGAGCCGCTGTGATTGGCTTTTTACCCCAATCTGCGATCAGCTGTGTCCAAAGGACACAGTGGATCACAGAGTGCACGGGGGGCGTGGTTCCGGGAGGACGCCATTTGGCTATAGGGCAGTCGGAAAGGGGTAAAAAAAAAAACAAGGTCCATAAAGACATGGATGAGTGAGTTTGGGGTGGAGGAACTTGACTGGCCTGCACAGAGTCCTGAGCTCAACCCAATAGAACACCTTTGGGATGAATTAGAGTGGAGACTGCGAGCCAGGCCTTCTCATCCAACATCAGTGCCTGACCTCCCAAATGCACTTCTGGAAGAATGGTCAAACATTCCCATAGACACACTCCTAAACCTTGTGGACAGCCTTCCCAGAAGAGTTGAAGCTGTTATAGCTGCAAAGGGTGGGCCAACTCAATATTGAACCCTACGGACTAATGCCGCGTACACACGGTCGGACATTGATCGGACATTCCGACAACAAAATCCTAGGATTTTTTCCGACGGATGTTGGCTCAAACTTGTCTTGTCTACACACGGTCACACAAAGTTGTCGGAAAATCCGATCATTCTGAACGCGGTGACGTAAAACACGTACGTCGGGACCTTAAACGGGGCAGTAGCCAATAGCTTTGTGCGTCGGATTTGTGTACACACGATCGGAAATTCCGACAACAGATTTTGTTGTCGGAAAATTTTATAGCCTGCTCTCAAACTTTGTGTGTCGGAAAATCCGATGGAAAATGTGTGATGGAGCCCACACACGGTCAGAATTTCCGACAACAAGGTCCTATCACACATTTTCCATCGGAAAATCCGACCGTGTGTACGGGGCATAAGACTGGGGTGCCATTAAAGTTCATGTGTGTGTGTGTAAAGGCATGTGTACCAATACTTTTGACAATATAGTGTAAGTGCACTAAGGTGTGTCTTATGGTCCCCTCCCTAAGAGGAAGGACCCATCCCTGTCCCCTTGGGACACAAGGCTACTAACAGGGTAGCCAAAGGGCCTGGTGGACCCCTCTCCCCATGATCAGCCAAAGCCAATCACCGAGTACTAGGTTAGGGGCTCTTCAAAAGAGAGATTCCAAAGGCAAGGGAGGAAGGAACCCAAGGGCCACACCCCACCTAGACTTTAGGACAGGCCCGAGGATCTACACCCTACCATTCAGTGAGTGAAAAAGACATAAAAATAAATGCAATGAAAAAATAAATAAAGTGCCAATGTGCAAGACAGTAGCTAAGCCTTGCGGCCTGGTAACACCATCTGCACATCTGCTAAGCTGCAATATTTTCCTTTTTTGTTTTTGGGTTTACCTCTTCCTTATTCCTCCACTCTGTTCCTGACTCTGTCCACAGCTAAACATAGCCCTGAGATTTATTTAGCTCAATATATTGTTTTCATCTTGGTGGAGGAGCTCAGCGGGAATCAGGAGCATGCAATCAGTGCACGCCAAGCACAAATTTGTAAAGGTATATATCATAGCTCCCAACTGTCCCTGATTCCGAGGGACTGTCCCTGATTTGGAGCAATGTCCCTCTGTCCCTCTTTCCTCCTCATTTGTCCCTCATTTTGGTCTGATCTATATAGTTGTATATAAAATGCACTTTTTATCTTTCAAAAAGTGTTTCCCAGTGCTAAACCTTTCATCTGATTTCTAAATTGCTGCATTTGTACATTTTAAAAGCCAATATAAAGGAATAGTAGTGGTAAAAAAAGCCCTTAACCTTTTTTTTTTTTTTGGTTAATTCTTCTGTAAGGGGGTGTGGCAGGAGGCGTGTCCTACACCTACATAAGTTTGCTAGTAGGTGTCCCTCTTTCCCATCCCGAAATGTTGGGAGGTATGATATATCCCTTAACAATAGGCAGACAAAGTGGAAAGTAACATAAATAAACTCTGTTTATTCACATGTTGTCCTCATAATTTACACTTGAATTGGCTTCTCCCTGTAGGATGAATCTCAGTATTTTGTTTCATTGTTCAGACAGAAACTTTACACTGGGCTCACAGCAGGAAGCTCTCCTTAAACAATTCCTGGTAAACAGAATTCCACAACTCGAGTCTACACAGAAAGTCTAGAACTGTCTCCAGCATTCTATAACGCCAGACCAGCCTTTGGGTTGCAGATCAAGATGAAACTGTTCTACCACTCATCCAACTCGCTTTCCTGGTATATGGTAAATCCTCTTCACCAGGATAATTTGCAAGTACAATCCAAAGATATCAGCACTATGGACTCCTCCAAAGTATATGGTGATGACCTTGGGTTCGGTCTTGGGTTTAGTCCAAACCCATGCTCATCCAAACCCGGATTTTAGCTGTCATTGCTGGGCCAATGAGTGGTGAGCAAGAGATTCCCTGCTTGCAGCTAACATACACAAAGGACCAAGGAAGCCTGTGACATCACTGACCTAAAATAGGCATATGGCACCATGAACTCCTCCAAAATGTGTTATCTTTATTCAGAGGCGTATCTAGAACCTTCAGGGCCCCCGGTGCAAGAAACCATGAATGCCCCCCCCTGACTCCCAAGACCCTTCCCTCTGAGCCCGGGACCCTTGCCACTGATCTCTGGGCCCTTTTTTCCCATCGCAGGGTCCTTTCACATGTTTTGTGGTGGGCCCCCTTCCTGCCATCTTGGGACCCCTCCACAGTGGTGGAAAACCAAGACCCAGTTGCAAATGCAACCTTTGCAACATTGGTAGTTCTGCAACTGGTGTCAGTAGTTTTTTTTTTTTTATTTCTGTACTTTTATTTTTTTTTATTCTTTTGTTTTTTTAATCATTTAATTGTGGTTATTTTTAAACAATTTTTTTTTACAATTTTTTTAGGAGCCCTGCTCGGGGGCTTTTGTAAAATATCAGGGGTCCAAACAGACCTCTGATGTTTTACCTTTTGAGACAGATAATAAAGATTGAGCACACAGCCCTCGATCACCATCTCTGCAGCCTCAGCTGCATAGAATGAATGGACAGGAATAGTTCTGTACAGAAATTCCCGTTAATTCACAAACCAAAGCATACTAAACACGGTTTACTATGCTTCTATTATGAATGGACACAGGAGCAATCGGTACCGATCACTGATTCTCTCTTTTCAGAGAAGTAAGGGGATGGTAAATTGCTTATTTACTGGCCCCTTCCCCGTTCCCAATCCTGACATATCCTCTGCAGCAGCTGGCAGGAGAGGGGAGGGTGGAAGCCGGAAGCGCTGTGGTGGGATGAAGGAGGAGCCAGGGGAGTGCACAGGGGCAGCAGCAGACAAGTGACCTGGATAAGAAAGGAGGTAGGGTGCTGCATGTAGAGAAACTGATCCCCTCAATGTTCCTCCTGCAGCCGCTGAATGCGGGTGGGAGGCAGAGGAGGAGAAGCAGGCTTTCAGAAGCTGCAGGAGAAAAATGGAAGGCATCGGTTCCTCTATATGCCACCCCCACCGTCCCTCCTATCCAGGTGTACAGGGGAGCCGCACATGCTTCCCTGGAGCATGGGACCGGGATGCAATTGCGACCCCCTGTATTTACGACCCAGTCTTTATTTAGTGATGATCTTGGGTTCAGGCTTGGATTCAAGATCATCCAAGCCCAGAAGTTAGATGTCATTATTGGGCCAAGAAGCTGTGGGTGCAAGACTCCCCGGGTTGGGATGCTCATAACTTCATTGAACTAATTTGGGCACAAGGCCATATAAGGTCAATGACATAAGGAGAAAAAAGGCTTAAACTATGTCTAAACCCAAATACAGAAATTTTAAAAACTGCAGCTTACCAGCCCTTAGATGTCATGGCTTCATTAGTTTTCCCATTTTTAAGTACGTTTGCAAGTTGACTCAGCCAGTATTCCAATTAGAGTTGCCACCAGACACATATTAATTACACAGGCTCTGTGGCTGATTAAGGTGGTAATTAAACTCCCTTGGCGCCTTATCTGCATTAAATTATCCACAGAAGGTGTGTAATTCATATGTGTTCAGGTTTAAAGGGATGAGGTGGCAACCCTAATTCCAATGTGAATTCTAGTGCGCCAAACTGAAATTGCAAACAATGTTAATAGGCTATCTTCTGTGAACTGCAAAAACCTCTGTAGGTTTGAACATCAGAAGAAGGGAAGTTCTTTGTGGTCCATATTATGAGAGTAGCCTAGGGTCACAAAACAGATTACAGCGCACATTTATCCTGCAAGGCTACTTAAAAACACCTGAACATATTCAAAAATACGGGGGTTTGGTCACACTACAGTCAGGTCCATAAATATTGGGACATCGACACAATTCTAATCTTTTTGGCTCTATACACCACCACAATAGATTTGAAATGAAACAAACAAGATGTGCTTTAACTGCAGACTTTCAGCTTTAATTTGAGGGTATTTACATCCAATTCAGGTGAACGGTGTAGGAATTACAACAGTTTGTATATGTGCCTCCCACTTTTTAAGGGACCAAAAGTAATGGGACAGATTAACACTCATCCATCAAACTTTCACTTTTTAATACTTGGTTGCAAATCCTTTGCAGTCAATTACAGCCTGAAGTCTGGAACGCATAGACATCACCAGACGTTGGGTTTCATCCCTGGTGATGCTCTGCCAGGCCTCTACTGCAACTGTCTTCAGTTCCTGCTTGTTCTTGGGGCATTTTCCCTTCAGTTTTGTCTTCAGCAAGTGAAATGCATGCTCAATCGGATTCAGGTCAGGTGATTGACTTGGCCATTGCATAACATTCCACTTCTTTCCCTTAAAAAACGCTTTGGTTGCTTTCGCAGTATGCTTCGGGTCATTGTCCATCTGCACTGTGAAGCGCCGTCCAATGAGTTCTGAAGCATTTTGCTGAATATGAACAGATAATATTGCCCGAAACACTTCAGAATTCATCCTGCTGCTTTTGTCAGCAGTCACATCATCAATAAATACAAGAGAACCGGTTCCATTGGCAGCCATACATGCCCACGCCATGACACTACCACCACCATGCTTCACTGATGAGGTGGTATGCTTTGGATCATGAGCAGTTCCTTTCCTTCTCCATACTCTTCTCTTCCCATCTCTGGTACAAGTTGGTCTTGGTCTCATCTGTCCATAGGATGTTGTTCCAGAACTGTGAAGGCTTTTTTAGATGTTGTTTGACAAACTCTAATCTGGCCTTCCTGTTTTTGAGGCTCACCAATGGTTTACATCTTGTGGTGAACCCTCTGTATTCACTCTGGTGAAGTCTTCTCTTGATTGTTGACTTTGACACACATACACCTACCTCCTGGAGAGTGTTCTTCATCTGGCCAACTGTTGTGAAGGGTGTTTTGTTCACCAGGGAAAGAATTCTTCGGTCATCCACCACAGTTGTTTTCCATGGTCTTCTGGGTCTTTTGGTGTTGCTGAGCTCACCGGTGCATTCTTTCTTTTTAAGGATGTTCCAAACAGTTGATTTGGCCACACCTAATGTATTTGCTATCTCTCTGATGGGTTTGTTTTGTTTTTTCAGCCTAATGATGGCTTGCTTCACTGATAGTGACAGCTCTTTGGATCTCATATTGAGAGTTGACAGCAACAGATTCCAAATGCAAATAGCACACTTGAAATGAACTCTGGACCTTTTATCTGCTCCTTGTAAATAGGATAATGAGGGAATAACACACACCTGGCCATGGAACAGCTGAGCAGCCAATTGTCCTATTACTTTTGGTCCCTTAAAAAGTGGGAGGCACATATACAAACTGTTGTAAATCCTACACCGTTCACCTGATTTGGATGTAAATACCCTCAAATTAAAGATGAAAGTCTGCAGTTAAAGCACATCTTGTTCATTTCATTTCAAATCCATTGTGGTGGTGTATAGAGCCAAAAAGATTAGAATTGTGTCAATGTCCCAATATTTATGGACCTGACTGTATATGGTCATATAGTGCTAAGCCCACTTACTGCGACAAAGTACCCCGAATTAGTGGGTCCTACCCTAGTAATAGAATGAAAGATCCTGTGTCTCAACCATGGGAGATAAACTCCTCTATGTGGGAGAACTGAATGGATTCCTCCTATGCACTGGTGGCCACTAATAAGAGGTAATGAAGAGGGGGAGGGGTGCTCCAGCCCAAGAGACCTGGTCAGGGTCCATACAATATACAAAAAACATAAATTCGGGGTACTTTGTCGCAGTAAGTGGGCTTAGCACTATATGACCATATAGTGTGACCAAACCCCCGTATTTTTGAATATGTTCAGGTGTTTTTACCTAGCCTTGCAGGATAAATGTCATTTTTGTATGTGTACGCAGTAATCTGTTTTGTACTGTTTTTGGTCTTATAGCAGCACCATCTTGAATGTAAAGCATTTTAGTGTGTGCCCCCTCCAAGTATGTTTTTGTAGGGCTAGGGGTCACAACGCTCCACCTCCATAGATACAGTGCAGTGAGTGAACGTTGTTATCCTAGTACAGAAAGTGTGTTACTGGTAGGATCACCAGGGGAAAAAAAAGCCTTTCTTTTGAAACAGCAAAAAAAAAAAAAAATGATAGGTTCTTCAAAACCCAAAAAATAAATTCTGGACTTTAGGTAATAACATTTTACATTCTGATAACAATGTCTGGTGACTCTTCTCACATTCAGCAATCTTCACAATAACAATGCAGACTCCGGATGGTGTGGAAGTGTGAAATGTTACTTGTTGTCAATGTTCAGAGTTCTCACTCCTTCCGATGTCTCCTTTTCCAGGGTAATTATCAGTCTATGATGTGTTGGGCTTTGAGGATGACATGACCACTTGTTGTGAGGACAGCACCAGCCAACATAACCCCCAGAATCCTGATATAATCTGTAATAAGCAGCTGAAAAGAAGATCAGTCAGTGCTAAAAATAAAGTGTGTTAAAAACAGACCTGTATCAAAGGACTTCTAAACATAGCAATGGTAAGGCTGAAGTTTAATCTGCTTATATTTTCCCTGGTTTCTCTTTTTCACCCCTCATCAACATGCTAGTGAAATTTGTAAAGATATAGGAAGCTGCAGCAAATCGCATGGAACCCACTTCATTTCCTGGCTGGATGATGCCCAGCATCATCTAGCCCAGTGGTTTCCAAACTGGGGCCTGGGGGCCAGATGAGGCCTTTGCTTGCTTTTATCCCACCTCTGGGGCACTATTTCATCCACTGAAACCAACAACGGGGCATAATTCCCTCCACTGACACCAATAAAGGGGCACAGTTCCTCTCAGTGACACCAACGATGGGGCACAATTCCTCCCAATAACACCATCAATTGGGCCCAATGACACCAATGATGAGGCTCAATTCCCACCAATGACACCAGCAATGGGACACAATTCCTTCCAATGACAACAACAATTAGGCCCAATGACACCAAAGATGGGTCACAATTCCTTCCATTGACACCAAAGACGGGGCATTGTTTTTCCCCACTGACATCAGGATCTTTTCTACTCCCAATGGCCACAGTCTGGACACCCGAAAATCTGAAGGACAGTAAACTAGCCCCTTGTTTAGAAAATCGGCCCTCCCATTTCATTTCAACATCGCATAGTTAGTACAGCGAGCTCCTCAGTTTTTTTTCTCATAGTGTGTACCCCACATAAAACTCACCTCCCCAAAGGCTTGTATTTCTTACTAGGCTCTTCAGATGGCTTCCCCGCTGTACACTATGGACTCTGATGGGAACATCTAATGTAAAGGGGGACTCTGATGATGACATCTGATGTAGAGGGGGACTCTGACTCCCCTTTTACATCAGCTGTCACCATCAGAATCCTCCTTTACATTAGATGTCACATAAAGTGGGACTCTGATGGGGACATCTGATGTAAAGGAGGACTCTGATGGTGACATCTGATGTAAAGGAGGACTCTGATGGTGACATCTGATGTGAAGGAGGACTCTGCTTGGGACATCTGATGTAAAGGAGGACTCTGATGGGGACATCTGATGTAAAGGAGGACTCTGATGGGGACTTCTAATGTAAAGGAGGACTCTGATGGGGACTTCTAATGTAAGGGAGGACTCTGATGGTGACATCTGATGTAATGGAGGACTCTAATGGGGACATCTAATGTAAAGGAGGACTCTGATAAGGACATCTGATGTAGAGGGGGGACTCTGATGGGGAAAGTGAATGTAAAGGGGGACTCTAGATGTCCCCATCAGAGTCCCCCTTTACATCAGCTGTTACCATCAGAGTCCTCCTTTACATTAGATGTCCCCACCAGAGTCCTCCTTTATATCAGATGTCCCCATCAAAGTCCTCCTTTACATTAGATGTCACATAAAGTGGGACTCTGATGGTGACATCTGTTGTAAAGGAGGACTTTGATGGGGACTTCTAATGTAAGGGAGGACTCTGATGGGGACATCTAATGTAAAGGAGGACTCTGATAGTGACATCTAAAGTAAAGGAGGACTCTGACGGTGACATCTGATATAAAGGGGGATTCTGATGGGGACATCTAGAGTCCTCCTTTACATTAGATGTCCCCATCAGAGTCCCCCTTTACATTAGATGTCACTATCAGAGTCCTCCTTTACATTAGATGTCTCAAACAGAGTCCTCCTTTACATTAGATGTCCCCATTAGAGTCCTCCATTACATCAGATGTCACCATCAGAGTCCTCCCTTACATTTGAAGTCCCCATCAGAGTCCTCCTTTACATTAGAAGTCCCCATCAGAGTCCTCCTTTACATCAGATGTCCCCATCAGAGTCCTCCTTTACATCAGATGTCCCCATCAGAGTCCTCCTTTACATTAGATGTCCCAAGCAGAGTCCTCCTTCACATCAGATGTCACCATCAGAGCATTCCTTTACATTAGATGTCACCATCAGAGTCCTCCTTTACATAAGATGTCCCCATCAGAGTCCCACTTTATGTGACATCTAATGTAAAGGAGGACTCTGATGGTGACAGCTGATGTAAAAGGGGAGTCAGAGTCCCCCTCTACATCAGATGTCATCATCAGAGACCCCCTTTACATTAGATGTCCCATCAGAGTCCCCCTTTACATGAGATGTCCCCATCAGAGTCCCCCTTCGCATCAGATGTCTCCCCTCTCCCCCCCCCCCCCGGTACCCACAGCTCTCACACCAAGTCGCCTTCCATCCACCTTCAGGCCGGCCGGGATGAGTCAGAGAATCCAGAAGTGAAGACACAGGACCCGCCAATAACACACCACAGCAGGGACAATGATACAGAGGGAGTGTTCAGGGCGCAGAGCTCTGTGCCCCGAGGACTCTATAAAAGAAGTCAATAGAGCTTCTTGTTTGCAATCATGTGATTACAAACACATCAGGCTGCCCATAGCAGCTGTATGTCCGGCGCCCTGCACACACCTAAAGGGCCATTATTTCATTAATGTATTTTTTTTTTCAGTGATTGCAGCACGTCTTGCTTCCCATACACCTGTGTGTCCAGCATCCCGCACACACTTAAAGGGCCGTTATTTTTTTTATTCTTATTTTTTTATGGTGAGAAGCTTGGGGGGGGGGGGGCGCCCCTGCGCCTCCTATGGGCGGGCCGCCACTGGGAAAGAACCATAGTGTACAGCGGGGAAGCCATCTGAAGGGCCTAGTAAGAAATACAAGCCTTTGGGGAGGTGGGTTTTATGTGGGGTACACACTATGAGAAAAAAACTGAGGAGCTCACTGTACTAACTATGCGATGTTAGTCCAGCAATCTCACCGCTGGGTTTTTGTGTTCTGACAGGGGGACTGCCCCCACCACCACCACCAGAACACCCCGGTCGGCGCTCGCATCCATTGGCTGTTCGGACGCCAATTGGCAGCTGTTTTTCGCATGCCCGTTCGACAAAAGCCAGAAGTTCGACTGGCTTTGGCTTTTGTCAGACAGGCTGCTGTATACACGTGCCGAATGTGGGCTGGTTTCTGTTGAACCGGCCAATGCTGGCTGATATTCGGTCTGTGTGTACCAGGCTTAAAAGCTCTTTTGATCTGCATTTGGATCTGGATCCAACAAGCCCATTAGGGAGAGGTTGATCACGAGATCGACTCCTCTCTAGTGGGAATGGCCATAGGTGGATTGAAATTTTGATCCGTCTATGGCCAGCTTAAAACCTATGAAACACTATGGAAACAGTAAAACCTATGGAATGTTATAGAAGCAGAGAATCCTCTGGAACTCTCATAAAGTATGGAGCTCTATAGAGAAAGAGAAACTTATGGAACTTCATGGAAAATGTGAAACCTTTGGAACTCTATGAAGAATGAAATCTGTGGAACTGTAAAGAAATGGTTAACCTATGGAATTCAAAGGAAAGCATGAAACCTATGGAACTCTATGGAAAAAGTGAAACCTATGGAACTCTATGGAAAGAGTGAAACCTTTGAAACTCCATGAGGTATTAAATCTATGGAACTCTATGGAAACAGTTAAACTATGGAATTCAATGGAAATAGTGAAATCTATGGCACTCTATGGAAAAAGTGAAACCTATGGAACTCTATGGAAAAAGTGAAACCTATGGAACTCTATGGAAAAAGTGAAACCTATGGAACTCTATGGAAAAAGTGAAACCTATGGAACTCTATGGAAAAAGTGAAACCTATGGAACTCTATGGAAAAAGTGAAACCTATGGAACTCTATGGAAAAAGTGAAACCTATGGAACTCTATGGAAAAAGTGAAACCTATGGAACTCTATGGAAAAAGTGAAACCTATGGAACTCTATGGGAAAAGTGAAACCTTTGGAACTCTATGGGAAAAGTGAAACCTATGGAACTCTATGGGAACAGAGTGAAACCTTTGAAAAATTATAGAGGGAGTGAAACTTATGGAACTCTATGTAAAAAGTGAAAAATTTGGAACTCTGTGAGGAATTAAATATTTAGAAATCTATGAAAAGAGTGTAACCTATGGAACTATAATAGTTAGTCAATTTCAGTCCATGGAAAATGTGAAACCTTTGGAACTCCATGAAGAATGAAATCTATGTAACTCTATAGAAAAGGTTAACCTATAGAATTCGATGGAAAAAGTGAAACCTATGGAACTGTATGAAAAGAGTGAAATCTTTGGAACTCCATGAGGTATTAAACCTATGGAACTCTATGGAAAGAGTTAACCTATAGAATTCAATGGAAAGAGTAAAACCTATGGTACTCTATGGAAAAAGTGAAACCTATGGAACTCTATGCAAAAAAAGAAACCTATGGAACTCTATGGAAAAAAAGTGAAACCTATGGAACGCTATGGAAAAAGTGAAACCTTTGGAACTCTGTGAGGAATTAAATATATGGAAATCTATGAAAAGAGTTAACCAATGAAATGAATGAACCTATGGAATTCTATGGAGAGAGTGAAACTTACGGAACTCTATGGAAGGAATGAAACCTATGGGATTCTATATAAATAGGGAGTCCAATGGATCTCTATGGAAAGTGTCAAATCAATGGCACTATATAGAAAGAGAATCCTATGGAGCTCTGTGGAAAGACTGAATCCTATGGAACTCTACTGAAAGAGTGAATCCAATGGAACTCTGTGCAAAGAGAGAATCTTATGGAACTCTATTGAAAGAGTGTTTCCTATGGAACTATAGTAGTTAGTCAATTTTAGTCCATGGAAAATGTTAAACCTTTGGAACTCTATGGAAAATGATATCTATGGAACTCTATGGAAAGACTTAACCTATAGAATTCAATGGAAAGAGTAAAACCTATGTACTCTATGGAAAAAGTGAAACCTATGGAACTGTATGAAGAGAGTGAAACCTTTGAAAAATTATAGAGTGAAATCTATGGAACGCTTTGGAAAGAGTGAAACCGTTGGAACTCTGTGAGGAATTATTTATGTGGAACTCTATGAAAAGAGTGAAACCTTTGGAACTCTGGGAGGAATTAAATATATGGAACTCTATGGAAAGAGTTAACCAATGAAATGAATGAAACCTATGGAACTCTATGGAGAGAGTGAAACGTATGTAACTCTATGGAGGGGATGAAGCCTATGGAATGCTATATAAAATAGTGAGTCTGATGGATCTCTATGAAAAGTGTCATATCAATGGCACTTTATAGAAAGAGAATCCTATGGAGCTTTGTGGAAAACTGAATCCTATGGAACTCTACTGAAAGAGTGAATCCAATTGAACTCTATGGAAAGAGAGAATCTTATGGAACTCTATTGATAGAGTGTAACCTATGGAATTATAGTAGTTAGTCAAATTCAGTTGGACTTCTGTAATCTTGCAAAGGTTCTGTAGCTTTCCAAGCAACTTCCTTAGCCATAGGCGCCATTCTGGGAACACTTCATGTTCTCAATCAAGGCAAAGCGTTCTCTGATTGGATGGGGTGGAGACGCAACTTATTGAGAAAATGGAAAGAGTTCTCTGGCACCCATGCTGAGCAGGTGACCTCCTGGGTTCAGTAAGCAGCAGGGCAGCCACTTGGCATGGGAACTAGAAGCAATTATTGATCGCTGTAGTAGTGATGCCTGCTAAAGTGATTTTCAGCTCCCGCAGGGATCCAGCAAGTGTGGAACATCCATTCTTACATACCACCCAATCTGCCATACCTGGAATTCAGCTTTAAGGATGTATTAATGATTACAGAGCTGCATTATCTGTGTTTTCTATACAGTATCTGCCTGTATTGACACTGGGACCTTGCTGCATCTAGACATTTCTGCCTACTGATTGCAGGTGATGGGAAGGGAACAAGTGGTGTGGATGTGATTCACAGCTCATTATGTAATGATTTGGGGGAGGGGCAGAACAGAGGAGTTGTTAATTACACTGAAAGTCAACAGATTTTCCATGTGAAAGGGCAGAGTAATGTGTAATGTGAAGGGAAAGGCAGGAAGCTTCTTGTGTACATGTAACCAGTACAGTATGTCACTGCTGATATACAGCCAGTCCACATTCCACACTTCTTTGTACATTACCGCCAATTATTGGAAACACTAGTTCCTTATTGTAAAAAAAAACAAAAAACATATGATGCAACATGATATAATTTCTAATAACATAAACTATAGCTTCTACTTACTACTACTAGCAATAAGGAAAGAAGATTAGAAATTCAAATGAAGTACAACTTGGAGAGATTAAAAAAAACAAATCACACAAAGGTATCCCTTAGAGAATAATAATAATTCTACTTCCTATACTTAATAACAATAAGATTTTTTTTTGATTGGTGAGTGAACCCATTTGCACAAATCAAGATCCTACATACATTTGTGTGTGTGTGTGTGGGGGGGTGTTTCAAAATGATTTCTCAGCAAAATAAAGCATGGAAATGCGAATGGATGGGAGAGTTGACTTTGAATATTAAAAAAAATGCGATGTAGTTCCCCTTTAAAGTTTTTATTTTAATTAATACGTTTTAAATCCCAACAGAAATGATACGTTAAGGGTGTGAATAAAGTGCGGGAGGGCAATATTTTCAGAATGAAGCTAAGAATAAGAACATGACCTCAAACTAGCCAAAGGAAACTTCAAAACTAATCTTTGAAAGTATTATTTTATTTAAGTAAAAAAAAAAAAAAAAAAAAAAAAAAATATATATATATATATATATATATATATATATATATATATATATATATATATATATAAAAATAACATAAAATAAACAAATTATAATTGAAAAGAAAAAAATAAATAGGACAGACTCTATTGGCTACTTGCTATTTTTCTTTTTTCCGCCATCACTCTTCTATGTTTCTATGTATTTTATTACATTTATGCAGTCCGTGCTTTAGCATGTTATTGCTTTAGGGCGGGCCATTGGTAATGCAATTTTCTTTCCTGCAACCACGGATTGCAGGAAAGAAAATCACATTCAGGGCCAGTTCACACCAAAGAAACGCAGGCCGGATGCCTTCCAGATGCTTTTCTGCATGTGTGTTTTGGCACGTTTTTGATGCGTTCCAGTGCGTTTTTGATGTGCTTTTTGTGCGTTTTTGATGCACTCCAGTGCATTTCTCCCCCCCTCTTATTTTTCTTAACCTTAAATAAGAACAGTGTGTTCCAGAGCACTTTTGGTGCATTTACATGCATTCCAGTGCATTTATGATGCGTTTTACAGCGTTCTAGTACAGTCCAGTGCAGGGAAAAAAAATTCTGGAACTGGAATGCGCTGGAACTGAAAGCACTGGTATGACCTATGCCATTGAAAACCATATAACCTACTTTCCATGAATTTTTGATGCAGAAAAAAAAAAAGCGCACTGGACTGCATGTAGTGTGAACTGGCCCTCAGTGTTGAGGGGGGAATTCCTCCCGTGGAGCTATTGTGTTCTCCTGGTGGGGGCAGGGAGAGCAGTCCCTGTTAGGAGAACACAATGTTATTGTTAGAGGCTATAACCACTGGCAATAATCGCAATCTAGAAATCCAGCATGCTGGTTGTCCCTGCTGAACCGGCCAAAATTCAAACCATCTATGGCCAGCTTTAGAACTAAATCAAATGGCCCTGTGCTGGCAACCTGGAGATCTGGAACACCACATACAAACACGCCCCCTGCAAAGTTCTACAATGAATAACACTGCAAGCTGATCGGAAAAAAAAACAAAAAACGGATCCCCCCACCCATACAAGAGTGCTGGACCCACTATTGTATTTCAACAGCAGAACGCTTCTGCTTTCAGAATACACTGATCAGTACTGCAGCCCACCGAATGCAGACCACTTATTAGGAACAAATTTCCAACAGTCCCATTCAACAGAAGTCAACTGTTAGATCAACTTCTGTTGAACAGCCATATATGGATCGAAATTTGGCTGATTCAGCAGGGACTGACCACAATTTTAGATCCATCTATGGCCAGCTTTAGGAAGTGTGAGTGGTATTGTTCGAACAGTCCAGTTTGATATGGTTCCAAAGCGCTAACAAGAAACAAAAAAAAAAAGACTTCAATTGGTCTTCGTTACCCCTTCCCAAAAGTCAGAAGCATGCCAATTATCTATGCAAGCCTGAAGCCATGTTGAGCTATTATGCCGACCCCTACTATGTTGATTCTAGCTGTAATACCCATCAGTAGGCAGACAGTATTCAACAAGAATACACAAAAAGTGGGTCTCCTCAGAGCACCAGACTGAGACAATAGCATTTTTACCTTTGATGGTACCAAAGCAGGAAGCACGAGAATGGAAGCGGATTCTATGCAATTGATCTGCCACCTGGGGGGTGTGAGGGAGTTTCTGCCACCATTCCTCACCCCCTTTCAATAGGCAATAACACAATTAAGTATTTCAATTAAAAAGGAAGATCACCGTGCGCCTACCACCTACAGTCTTACTATTTTATTAAAGTGGTTACTTCCATTTTCTTATGTGTCTCAAACTGCTGCCCCCTGTTGTTTAAGACTAGAAAAAAAAAAGGGGTTTTTTTTTTTAGGCCTCGTGCACATGGGGCACCTGAAAAAGCCCCTCTGAATGACAAAACTTCTGGCCGGAAGACGCAACATAAAAAATGCGCTAAAAGACGTCTTTTGCACATTATGCGCGTATGGTGATTGAACGTAAATGTATTCTACTGACCAGAGTATTAACTAGTTACCAACCGCCCCGCCGCAGTTGTACTGCGGCAAGTTGGCTCCCCTACGTGAATCGCCGTCATTGTATGTCGGGGCACGTACACGGAGATTTGTGGGTGCGCGCACTTATTCATGAGCGGGGGGGGGCAACCAGCTCCAGAAACAGGCAGATTGGGGATCTGTCAGTGTAAACAAACAGATCCCCGTTCTGTCAAGGGAGGGGAGAGACAGATCGTCTGTTCCTAGTGATTAGGAACAACGATCTCCCTCCTCCTCCAGTGCACAAAGCAAGTTCGATAAAGACATGGATGAGCGAGTTTGGGGTAGAGGAACTTGACTGGCCTGGACAGAGTCCTGATCTCAACCCGATAGAACACCTTTGGGATGAATTAGAGCGGAGACTGCAAGCCAGGCCTTCCCGTCCAACATCAGTACCTGAACTCACAAACGTGCTTCTGGAAGAATGGTCAGACATTCCCATAGACACACTCCTAAACCTTGTGGACGGCCTTCCCAGAAGAGTTGAAGCTGTTATAGCGGCAAAAGGTGGGCCAACTCAACATTGAACCCTGCAGACTAATGCCCCGCACACACGGTCGGATTTTCCGACAGAAAAAGTGCGATTGGATTGTGTTGTCGGAAATTCCGACTTACAAAGTTTGAGAGCAGGCTATAAAATTTTCCGACAACAAAATCCGATCGGTTAAATTCCGATCGTGTGTACACAAATCAGATGCACAAAGTGCCACGCATGCTCAGAATAAATTAAAAGACGAAAGCTATTGGCTATTGTCCCGTTTATAGTCCCGACGTACGTGTTTTACGTCACCGCGTTCAGAACGATCAGATTTTCCGACAACTTTGTGTGACCGTGTGTATGTTTGAGCCAACATCCGTCAGAAAAAAATCCATGTATTTTGTTGTCGGAATGTCTGATCAATGTCTGATCGTGTGTACGGGGCATTAGACTGGGATGCCATTAAAGTTCATGTGCGTGTAAAGGCAGGTGTCCCAATACTTTTGACAATATAGTATATATTAATCAAAGCTTGACAGATGTTCTAATCCAGGAAAAAAAAAGATCAATTTTAATACTGTATAAACTTTTTTTTTTTTCAATAAAACGTTTTTTTTTTTTAAATAAATAAATTTGCCGTAGCAAGATTTAATTGCTTCGTAATAAGACAACATTCTTCGCAGGTTAATATTAGTTAATATTTTGTAGCCTTCCTTGTATCACCTTTGAAATTTCCATTCTAATAATGTCCCCTAATGTTAAATAGATAAATAAATATATACAGGTATATGTGATAAATCATATCTTTGCGTGTTTTTACAGCTTGCCAATAATACGCAGATTTCGGGAAGCGCAGACTAGACGCGGTTTTTCGTATTTATCCATTTATATAATAGGACAATTCACACGTTTCTGTTTATTATAGAGAGGTGTGCATGGTAAGCATTTACTGGAAACTATTTGGGTTTCGTCTCAGGAAAATGCTAATTATCTTGGGATTTACAGGTTTTAGCTGTAATTAAATATTTAAATGTGTGAGAACTTTGAAATTGCCTTTCTTTTCAGATCCCGCAGTCATGTGATAATTGAGGTCCTTGTCACCACTATCTGGTGTAAATCACTGTCAACAAGAGACCTGGATAATCTATACCCCTGAGCTGGGAGTATTGTCATTCAATTAAAGCCTTCATTGTGTGCTTACCTTGATGGTGTTTATCTTGCATTTACTGCTATTGCAAGGGGTTTGTTTTTGGAGGTACTCATAGACAGATGTCCATTGTCTTTACCAATCCATAGACATTAGATAGCCTGAAGAAATGGGTGACTTTTGTGTTTAAAAGTGTACATCCAGACACATTTACACATTTTTTTTTTTTTTTTGCTTTGGATAACGTGGGGAAGGATTAGAACCCCAGCCAAGTTTTTATCGCTATTTGGAGCTCTGATGGAGAGTGATGTCCAATGGTTTCACCCAAAGCTGCCAATAGGGGGGGTTACATCAAGCTCTCAAAAAACAGGTTTGGCTTGGAAGCAGGTAGAGTGGCACGATTCTGGAAAAAATGAGAATCACGATTCTCGGCATAACATCATCTTTCACATTTTATATTATAAAAAATTGGGCTAACTTTATTTTTTTTTGGTGTGTTTTTATTTTTTTAATTCATTAACCACTTCACCCCGGAAGATTTTACCCCCTTCCTGACCAGAGCACTTTTTGCGATTCGCCACTGCGTCGTTTTAACTGACAATTGCGCGGTCGTGCGACGTTGCACCCAAAACAAAACTGATGTCCTTTTTTTCCCCACAAATAGAGCTTTCTTTTGGTGGTATTTGATCACCTCTGCGGTTTTTATTTTTTGCGCTATAAACAAAAAAAGAGGGACAATTTTGAAAAAAAAGCAAAACAATATTTTTGCTATAATAAATAGCCCAAAAAAATATAAAAAAAACAAATTTCTTTCTCAGTTTGTATTCTTCTACATATTTTTGGTAAAAAAAAACGCAATAAGCGTATATTGATTGGTTATGATAAAGTTATAGCGTCTACAAAATAGGGGATAGATTTATGGCATTTTTATTATTAATTTTTATTTTTTTATTAGTAATGGCGACGATCTGCGATTTTTTTCATGACTGCAACATTATGGCGGACACATTGTACACTTTTGACACCATTTTGGGACCATTGTCATTTATACAGCGATCAGTACTATAAAAATGCACTGACTACTGTGTAAATGACACTGGCAGGGAAAGGGTTAACCACTAGGGGGGGGCGATGAACAGGTTAAGTGTGTCCTAGGGAGTGATTCTAACTGTGGGGGGGATGGGCTACCTAGGACATGACAGAGATCACTGCTCCCGATCATAGGGAGCAGGAGATCTCTGCCATTACACAAGGCAGAACGGGGAAATGCTTTGTTTACATAGGCATCTCCCCGTTCTACCTCTCCACACCGCAATCGCAGACTGCCGGAGAGCATCGAGTTCCGGGGACCCGCGGGCACGCTCCCGAAAGGCGGCAAAATTAAAGGGATGTATCTGTATGCCCACTTGCCTGCCTGTGTCCTTCTGCCGACTTACATCTGTGTGCGGCGGTCGGCAAGCGGTTAAAGCGGTTGTATACCCAGAAGAAAGAAAAAAAACCTATAAGGCAAAGGCATAATGAGCTAGTATGCACCACATACTAGCTCATTATGAAATACTTACCTTAGATCGAAGCCCCCGCACCATCTCCCAGTCACCGCCGAGGGAACTTTTTTGCCTCTGAGATTCTTCCGGGTTCCCGGCTCCGGCGCTATGAGTGGCCGGAGCCGCGATGACTTCACCCCCGCGCATGCGCGCGGGCGTCTTCTTTCCGGCAAGGTGCTCTGATTTTCTGGCAGCATCCACCAGACTTTCAGAGCGCATGCGCCGTTGATGTCAGCAGCTTCATGCAAGGTGAATATCTCCTAAACCGTACAGGTTTAGGAGATATTAATTTTACCTACAGGTAAGTTTTATTATAGGCTTACCTGTCGGTAAAAACATGCTAGGTGAGGTATACAACCAAGTGTAAAACTTTAAAGTGTATTTTTTTCCCCAAAAAATGTGTTTAAAAGACCGCTGCGGAAATATTATGTGACATAAGATATTGCAACGACCGCCATTTTATTCTCTAGGGTCTCTGCTAAAAAAAATATATGCTGTTCACCTTGTATGTTTGGATTTAATTCATCTTGTTGTGTTTCTTTTGGATAGGCCTACTGTTGTCTGTTAAGATGTAACTGTCCTGAGGAAGCAGATTGTGAAACGCGTCAACCTCTTGACAGAACATAGCTTGGCCAACGGCTTATATTTATACATGAGCTTTTGCTCTTAATGATTTTATCTATGTTATTTTAACAAATTTTGTAATTAATAATTTTTTATAAAATTTTGGTTGCTGCATCTCTTTCTGATACAGTTAAATTCAGTAAAATTGCTTCTTTTTTTCTTAAAAAAAAAAATCTATATATATAATGTTTTTAGCAAAAAATACTGGTTTTAACATGTAAGCAACAAGTGTCAGAAAAAAGCCTGGTCTTTAAGTGGTTAAACTGACCTCATTTGCAGACAGAAATTCATCCCTTTTGTTCTAAAAGAATCAAATGGTACAATGTTTATAGTTACAGTGGAACCTTGGATTGCGAGCATAATCTGTTCCAGGAGAATGTTTGTAATCCAAAGCGCTATCAAAGCGAGTTTCCCCATAGAAGTCAATGGAAACCAAGATAATTTGTTCCGCATTGACTTCTATTGCATGCAATACCGCATGTGCCCAGAGGTGGGGGGGTGCCGGAGAGCCTCGGAAATACTCGGGGACAGCTCAGCTGAACTCGGAAACCCTAAGAAAGGCTCGAAAACACTCGGAAATGGAGTATTTCTGAGTGTTTCCGAGTATTTTCGAGTGATTCAGAGTATTTCCGAACGGCTCCAAACCACAACGAAACGTTCTGAGTGTCACCGGCGCCCCCGCACCTCTGGCCAAATGCGGTACTACACACCACATTAGCTTGAATTCTGCTCGTTTTGCGAGACAACACTCGCAAACCGAGTCAGGATTTAAAAAAAAAAGTTGCTCGTCTTTCAAAACGCTCGTTAACCGCGTTACTCGTTAACTAAGCTTCCACTGTATCTTTCAGTGCTGACCAATGTTGATAAACAATTGCCAGATGTTTTTTTTCTTTGACAGCTGTGAGTGAGCAGGGAACGGCTCTGCACTTGTTACAAAGAATCATGGAAATGCTGGATTAGGATCATGAGGGGGGGGTTGAATCGCACAATTTTTTAACGATTAATCGTGCAGCTCTAGAAGCAGGGTGAATCCTCCCTCGGGCTCCTCTCCCCCAAGGGAATGCCAAACATTCATCTAACTTGCCGGCCATCCCAACCCCTGCAGAAATAGCCTCCAATGCTGACTCAGTAAGCTTTTCTTTCTCTTGTTATGCTATGGGCAGTGGAAGCCACACTCTGATTGATCTAGGACATCATCCATCAGATTCACAATGGCTCCCTCCATGCCTCTGCTGGGATTTGTACAATGGAGCCCCATAACCAGGGGTATGAGTGTTGCCTCCCAAGTAATGGGGAGTGCCCCTAGTATCCTGCGCTCTGTCACCCGCCAGAACTCTCCTTAGCTGTTGGTAGTGAACACTGCCTGGGGTCCCACTGCTGCTCGTGTTTCCCCCTGATTGTTTGAGCAGCTCTCTGGAAGTATTGGAGAAATCATACAACGGTTCATGTGTTTTAGGGGTTTTGAAGATCTCCTTCTTCTTCCCTTCTTTAGGGCTACAGAACAGATATAAGAATGGCTATTTGGACACAACTTCAGATTTTTGATACGGAAATTTATATTCTTACAACCAGTTTTGTATCTGTTTTGGAGCCCTGAAGAAGGAGCAGATCACTGAGCCCATGAAGCGCGTTGGATGTTTCATGTTTTTCTTGTTATGCACCAACAATAACATCGTGGACTCTTGGATCTTTTCATCAGACCATTTGGGCTGGACTAACACTTCACAGCTGATTTCAAATGGGGTTCCAGAAACATTAACAGACTACGGTGCCTGCAAAGTCAATAACCAATGAATTTCATTGAATGCAGTTTAGACTTTATATACTGTAAGATGATATCCGAGATCGAATGGGATGATGGATATCCATCGCTAAAGCTGGCCATAGACAATTCCTTTTATTTTGCAATCAGCAAAGAGGCTGATCAAAAAAATAAATGTACATGTTCCCTCATCCACACAAGTAAAGCCTGGTACACACCATGAGGTTTTTTTTGGGGGGGTTGAAGGAGGAAAAAGGAAAAAACTTATGCTGCGTACACACGAGCGGAATGTCCGACAGAAAAAGTCAGACGGAAGCTTTTCATCGTATATTCCGATCGTGTGTAGGCCTCATCGGACTTTTTTTTTTTTTTAAATTCTGACGGACCTAGAAATAGAACGTGTTCTAAATATTTCCGACGGAACCAATTCCTATCGGGAAAACCGATCGTCTGTATGCTGTTCCGACGGACCAAAAACGACGTATGCTCTGAAGCAAGTACGAGACGGAAGCTATTGGCTACTGGATATTGAACTTCCGTCTCGTTGTACGCGTTGTACGTCACCGCGTTCTGGACGGTCAGAATTTGGTGTGACCGTGTGTAGGCAAGACCGCTTGAGCGGAATTCCGTCGGAACTCCGTCAGAAAAACCTTCAGAGTTTGTTCTGACGGGAAAACCGGTCGTGTGTGCAGGGCATTACAGTTCTAGCAGGAAAATCCAAGGAAAACTCTAAGCTCACTTACCGACCAGCCCAGTGGACAACCAAATTAACCTGTCTAACAGTATGCGTTAAAAACGTTTTTAACGCATACTGGTATTTTCGTTGTCCGCGGGCTGGGAGGTTAGTGAGCTTGGAGTTTTTCTTGGATTTTTCCTTGGCTTTTTTTCTAACATATGTTGCCTTCCAATGCTACTTGCTACAATCGCCAGTTATAGGTGGAGGGCAATGGCTTTCTTTTTTGTATTACAGTTCCAGTAGGAGCCGCTGTTCTAACAATCTAATATTAGTACCTTGATCTCTCATGCTGAGCTGTTGTGTTCTGACAGGGGGGCGGCCCCCTCCACCAGAACACTCCAGTCGGCGCTCTCAGTCAATGGCTGAGAGCGCTAGTTGGGAGACGATCTGCTGCTGGTTTTCCACTTTTGTCGGACTGGCTGCCATACACACAATTCAAATGTACTAGAATTAAAGCAGAATTCCACCCAAAAATGGAACTACCGCTTTAAGTGCTGGTGACCCCCTGACATGCCAAATTTGGCATGTCATTTTTTTTGGGGGGGTGGGGGGAGCGGATACCCTGTTTTTACAGGCACCCAGCTCCCACATCCTCCCCTGGCTCTGCGGCGCTGGTAGGAAGATCACCTCTCCCCCCTCCCTCCCTGCAATCTTCTGGGACACGTCACGGATCCCAGAAGATTGCCCGGCCATTGGTCCGCTGCGTCGGTAGGAAGATCACTTCTCCCCCCTCCTTCCCTGCAATCTTCTGGGACACGTCACAGGTCCCAGAATATTGCCCGGCCATTCACAGCGCACAGCGAGGCTCGCGCATGCGCAGTGCGTGCACGGCTGTGAAGCCACAGCCAGACGCCCAGATTTAGAATGCCGGCGCCGCAGGGAGAGGAGGCAGAGAGGAGCGGGGAAGATCACCTCTCCCCCCTCCCTCCCTGCAATCTTCTGGGACATGTCACAGGTCCCAGAAGATTGCCCAGCCATTGGCCCGCGGCGTCGGTAGGAAGATCACCTCTCCCCCCTCCCTCCCTGCAATCTTCTGGGACACATCACAGGTCCCAGAAGATTGCCCGGTCATTGGCCCGCGGCGTCGGTAGGAAGATCACCTCTCTCCTCTCCCTCCCTGCAATCTTCTGGTACACATCACAGGTCCCAGAAGATTGCCCGGCCATTGGCCCGTGGCGTCCGCAGGAAGATCGCCTCTCCCCCCTCCCTCCCTGCAATCTTCTGGGACACGTCACAGGTCCCAGAAGATTGCCCGGCCATTCACAGCGCACATTGAGGCTCACGCATGCGCAGTGCGTGCATGGCTGTGAAGCCACAGCCAGACGCCCAGATTTAGAATGCCGGTGCCGCAGAGAGGAGGCAGAGAGGAGCGGAGCTTTGTACGCCCGCATCGCTGGACCGTAGGATAGGTCAGTGTCTGATTATTAAAAGTCAGCAGCTACACTTTTTGTAGCTGCTGACTTTTAAATGGGTGGAACTCCGCTTTAAGATGAATAAAGGAATCCTCCCAGCTGTCCCAATGTATTCTGACAGTGGGAACTAATCTGCTGTAGAAATAAAACGCATGGATTGGCTGCATCCAGGGATCGAATGGAAGTTTTCCAACAGCCCCATTACATTACAGCCCCGTACGATTGCCTTCTGTCTAGCGGGAACGGCAGCTAAAGTGGCTTATATTGGACAACCCTGAGATGGGACAATAGGATGGAAACAATTAGTGGTGTTAGAATGCAATTACACGCATAGCCACCCACTAACTGTAGACTTCCCAAAAGCTACTCTAATGAGCTGGAGATCCTTACCAATACATTTGCAGGTGGTTAGTCCCACCTCAGTGCTCATTCTTGGATTTGGACTTTGATGTTCAGTCCTGTATTTATCATTCACACAGTGGTGCAGTTTCATGTTTGCTGAACACAGGTACATGATACTTGGTGTATGATGATTGAGAAGAGACGTCTAATGTGAAAGTATCCTGTGCAATCTACTAGTTCTACACCCACCTTTTGAGGCATGGAGGACTGCAGGCAACAATGACTTGTGATTGTTGGCAACAGTTACAACGTCTAGTTGAGACGTCCTATCTGGAATAACAATTGTTTTCACAAGGTCTGCAAATGTGAATATATTAGAGAATAATGCATACAGTGTATCAGAGCTCCTTCTGTGATTTCAGGCTTCTAATTATACCAAATTTGCACTCAAACATTGATATATTTTAACATTTTTACATAATAACTTCAACTCTACACATACAGTTTCCACAGTTTGTCCTAAGTGCCTGTTGGGATACATCGGCCGCATGTTAATAGACAAAATTGTCTTGGTTTTGAATTGGTGGCGGTTTACCGCCATGTAATTAATTGGATCTGTATTGGTTATTGTGATTTAACACATTTTTCTTCTATTTTATCATCACGTATCTCATTAACTCTTAGGTAAACAGTTTTCCTTATTTTTGTATTTATAGCGTTTAAGTTCCACCGTGTAGAAATGGTATTAGTAGGCGCAGATATTGTGAGATATTGTTTTTGGGTCTGCAGCAGCTTTTTAAACATTTATAGGATTCACTATAAAGCATTTGGGGCCGGTGCTCAATATTTGGAGGGGTGGGGGGCACCAAACAAATCTGCCCCCCCCCTTACTCGCACTACCAAGACCGCACGCCTCCCCCCCCAGACAGACGTGAAGGGGGCGATTAGTGGCTCCTTAGACTGCTCCTCACTCCATCTTGTTTCAGCTCGTCATGGGAAGGGCCCTTGATTCTCCTCCTGGCCGAACAGGAAGTGGGTCCTGAGACCCCGCGGCAATTGGCCGGAAGGAGAAGCAGGAAGACATTAGCAAATATTAATTTGCTAATGTCACACAACTGGGTGGGCTCAAGGCGCAGTGCTCTACACCCCCCGAGCCCACCCTTTTTTGAAGCCAATTAGAGCCTCTGGCTCTAATTATGGGCTTAAAAAAAAACATTGAAATCCATGCGTCTGGCGCCCTGCATGTAGATACAGGCACATGGATTAGGGGGCGGCGCCCCTGCTATAAAGGTATTTCCACCTGCTGCTCATACTTACCTCTGTCACTTCCCTCTTGCTCTTTTCTGCTGCCAAGAGCAAAGAAAAATACCCGGTACTTCCGGGTTTGGTAGAGCATGTGACTCACTCCCCTTCCTTCCACGTGACAGAGCCGATACATGCTGGTTGGCCACTTAGGCACCCAAAACTGTCACATAGTGGTGGGAAGAGAGCGCTTAGCCATGGTTTTCCTTACTGGAAACATATGATATTAAAGTAAGAGTATTCTTATGTCTCTCCGTTGGTTAGTAACTGTATGTGGCCACTGTTGAGATATTGGCCACAGGGTTTTCTGGATGAGGATGCTCACTGTCAGACTTAATGTGGTTCTAAACGTACAAGTTTTTTTTTTTTTACCAGGTTTTTTTTTACCTTAATGCATTCTATGGATTAACCACTTCCTGCCCAAGGCCGTCATATGACGTTCTTGACCTTGAGTGGAGATATCTGAATGATGGGTGCAGTTGCAGGCATCATTCAGATATCATCTTTTTCAGCCGAAAATTCCCTGCACCGTAAGAACAATAATAGCAGCTGTTCAGGTTGTTGATTGGTTTTACAAGCAGCGGGAGGGGACTGGGTGCCAGGGCCTTAAGTAAGATCTATCTGGCCCAAGATGGCTGCTGAGGTCACATGGGGCATCAACATCCAATCGGGTGCATCCCCAGTGAACCATAGAGGAGCTGTGTTCCCCTTGACCTCTTCTCCAGCTGCAGTGCCGCTGTGGAAGAGTGCCACCTACAGTGCAAAAAGTAGACTGCATCCACCTACACACCCATGACTTGAATTTCAGCTGATCCAACAGGAATCATGACTGCTGAGGCGCAATGGGCCCAGGTCCAATTACTGTAACATAGAGGTATAGACAAAACCTCTACTCCCCCCCTTGCCCCCTCAATCCATTAAATAAACACACTTACAACCAATAGGTTGGAAAGGGCAAGGCCACAGCTTTATTAAATCCAAACATAACATGTGAACACTTATTCAACTAGTGCCAGTCACAGTTGTACTGTGAGCACATAATTCCGCCAGTGAGGAAGGGGGGGGCCTGTCCTTACCATAAGTGCTGGACAGGCCGCCTAATTCCGATTTTAATCCAGGGCATAGCCCATTACATCCATTATATGCTGGCAAGGTCAAGAAACCGCAGCAAGCTGTGACATACCAACGAACAAACTTGGGGCGGGAGGGTGGGCAGCTCTTCCAAACGTTCCTTGAAAGACCCAGAATTCTCTGGGGCAAAACTTTTCTTGAGCTCAGGCCCAGCCCCATCCCACCTAACAACCAATCCTTAGTGACCACTCAGCCACCTTGTACCACCCCTGGCCATGCCCCTATCAGTCAAGGCTCTCTCTCCCTAAAGGGGCTCAAGAGGCCTTCAGTCAAAATGTAAACCGTGTATGGTCAAGCTTAAGCTGCTGACTTACTGGAACTACTCAAATGTCAGTTATACAAGGCCTTCAAATACCATATATCCATTGTCTCAGCACTGGCTTTTTGGCACCCCCCCATGCTTCCTGATTATGGGCATGACAAAGAAGTTGCACAATGACGACTAATAGCATCTAACTAGAACAATTCTATCCCATACATATGCTGATGGTAATAGCAAACCAAGTAGAAAAGGACCTCTCTTGGTCAATAGTTGACCTATATCTGTGCCAGTATATGAATAGCCATATATCCAAAAAGAAAACTTTGAAAAAGGGACATTAATAATATCCCTTTAAATACTGTTGCCCTCTACCATTCCTTGGTGGTCATTTGGTCGTTGTCCATTGTTCCTTTGTCTTCCTGTTTCATTGGATTGATTTAGTTCTTTATCTCTCTCTATCCTTGTCTTGGTTTCCACAAAGACAATGAATAGATCTGTATACAGCTGTGTGATTGTTTTAGGGCTTTATGGTCAGATGCATGTACTCCTCTCAAACTTTTTAATGCCCATGACCAGTCTAAGTCAGACTTTTTTGACATCCTGCTCCATTATGTGGTCTTCCGGGTCATAATCTGATGTTCCTCTCATGGATAATTCCAAATTATGGCCTTTGTCCTTTTAAAATGTATGTACACCTCATCGGCTCTATTCAGTGACCTAACATGACCTGACAGGTCAAGGCTCCTGTGTTGTTTCAATAGGTCATTGATATAAAGCAAACCTGTCACTGGGATAAGGTTATCATCAATGGCGCCTACAGACTTTAGAGAACATATGTGTCTCTACTCTTCATGACCCTCCATGATTCTCTCTGGCTGAGCCTGCTCAGTGTAAAGTTCATCAGCTGGCTTGAACGTTTCCAGTCATTCACTTTCCTCAGGGACAGTCAAAGCCCCTTCCTCATTCAATGCAAACCCTCATGTTTGTAGAAACATCTTTCATCTTCAAGAAAGTACAAGATGTATGGACATCTGGACCCTATCTACTGCCTTTAGGTAGCTTAAAGTGAACCTGTGCCTTGACCATGCCATGCAAAGTAACAAGTTTACTTTAAAGCATTTGTAAAGACTAACTTTTTTAACTACTTCCTGCTAGGCCAATTCTGACATTTCTCTCCTACATTTATTTATTCATTTCAGGTACTTATTTAGCTCCCTCAATTTACTCAGCACTTTACATGTAAATATTGTACATTCACATCAGTCCCTGACCTCAAGGAGCTTACAATCTAAGGTCCCTGACTCACAATCACACATACACATACTATGCCCTATTTAGATAGGAGCCAATTAACCCACCAGCATGGCTTTGGAGTGTGGGGGGAAAGGAGAGTACTCTGAGGAAGCCCACGCAGGCACAGGGAGAACATGCAAACTCCAGGCAGGTACATGTAAAAATGATCATTTCTCTCACCAGACCTCTTTGCTTTGCCTCTTTCCCTTCTCATTTTGTTCTCCCCCCTGTGAAGACTAGGGAGGGATTGTGCTGACCGAGGGGGGCTTGTGCTGACTGGGGGGGGGATTGTGCAGACCGGGGGGGGGGTTGCAGACTGGGGGGGGGGGAGATTGTGCTGACTGGGCGGGGGGGGGGATCTTGCAGACTTGGGGGGAAGATTTTGTAGACTTGGGGGGGGGGATTGTGCTGACTGGGGGAGGGGAATTGTGCTGACCGGGGGGGATTTGCAGACTGGGGGGGGTTGTGCTGACTGGGCGGGGGGGGGGGGATTGTGCAGACTGGGGAAATATTGTGCAGACTGGGGGAGGATTTTGCAGATGGGGGGGGGGGTGGTTGTCCAGACTGGGGGAGTATTATGCTGACTGGGGGGGGGATTGTGCAGACTAGAGGGGGGGGATTGTGCAGACCGGGGTGGGGGGTTGCAGACTGGGGGGGGGGGAATTGTGCTGACTGGGGGAGGGGAATTGTGCTGACCAAGGGGGGATTTGCAGACTGGGGGGGGGGGAATTGTGCTGACTGGGCGGGGGGGGGGGATTGTGCAGACTGGGGAAATATTGTGCAGACTGGGGGAGGATTTTGTAGACGGTCGGGGGGGTGGTTGTGCAGACTGGGGGGGAGTATTATGCTGACTGGGGGGGGATTGTGCAGACTAGAGGGGGGGGATTGTGCAGACTGGGAGGGGGGTTTTACAAACTGGGGGAGGATTAAGCTGACTGGGGGGAGGATTGTGCAGGCTGTGGGAGGATTGTGCTGACTGGGGGGGGGGGGGAATTGTGCAGACTGGGGGGAGGATTGTGCAGACTGGGGGGCTACACAGTGCTCTGGACAGTGGTCTGAGAGGAGGCCTGTAATGTACACAGTGCTCTGGACGGTGGTCTGAGAGGAGGCCTGTAATGTACACAGTGCTCTGGATGGTGGTCTGAGAGGAGACCCGTAATGTACACAGTGCTCTGGACGATGGTCTGAGAGGAGACCTGTAATGTACACAGTGTTTTAGATGGTGGTGTGAGAGGAGGCCTGTAATGTACACAGTGCTCTGGACAATGGTCTGAGAGGAGGCCTGTAATGTACACAGTGCTCTGGACGGTGGTATGAGAGGAGGCCTGTAATGCACACAGTGCTCTGGATGGTGGTATGAGAGGAGGCCTGTAATGCACACAGTGCTCTGGATGGTGGTATGAGAGGAGGCCTGTAATGCACACAGTGCTCTGGACAGTGGTATGAGAGGAGGCCTGTAATGCACACAGTGCTCTGGATGGTGGTATGAGAGGAGGCCTGTAATGTACACAGTGCTTTGGACGGTGGTCTGAGAGGAGGCCTGTAATGTACACAGTGCTCTGGACAGTGGTCTGAGAGGAGGCCTGTAATGTACACAGTGCTCTGGACGGTGGTCTGAGAGGAGGCCTGTAATGTACACAGTGCTCTGGATGGTGGTCTGAGAGGAGACCCGTAATGTACACAGTGCTCTGGACGATGGTCTGAGAGGAGACCTGTAATGTACACAGTGTTTTAGATGGTGGTGTGAGAGGAGGCCTGTAATGTACACAGTGCTCTGGACAATGGTCTGAGAGGAGGCCTGTAATGTACACAGTGCTCTGGACGGTGGTATGAGAGGAGGCCTGTAATGCACACAGTGCTCTGGATGGTGGTATGAGAGGAGGCCTGTAATGCACACAGTGCTCTGGATGGTGGTATGAGAGGAGGCCTGTAATGCACACAGTGCTCTGGACAGTGGTATGAGAGGAGGCCTGTAATGCACACAGTGCTCTGGATGGTGGTATGAGAGGAGGCCTGTAATGTACACAGTGCTTTGGACGGTGGTCTGAGAGGAGGCCTGTAATGTACACAGTGCTCTGGACAGTGGTCTGAGAGGAGGCCTGTAATGTACACAGTGCTCTGGACGGTGGTCTGAGAGGAGGCCTGTAATGTACACAGTGCTCTGGTGGTATGAGAGGAGGCCTGTAATGTACACAGTGCTCTGGACAGTGGTCTGAGAGGAGGCCTGTAATGTACACAGTGCTCTGGATGATGGTATGAGAGGAGGCCTGTAATGTACACAGTGCTCTGGATGGTATGAGAGGAGGCCTGTAATGTACACAGTGCTCTGGACGGTGGTCTGACAGGAGGCCTGTAATGTACACAGTGCTCTGGACGGTGGTATGAGAGGAGGCCTGTAATGCACACAGTGCTCTGGATGGTGGTATGAGAGGAGGCCTGTAATGTACACAGTGCTCTGGACGGTGGTCTGAGAGGAGGCCTGTAATGTACACAGTGCTCTGGACGGTGGTATGAGAGGAGGCCTGTAATGCACACAGTGCTCTGGATGGTGGTATGAGAGGAGGCCTGTAATGTACACAGTGCTCTGGATGGTGGTCTGAGAGGAGACCCGTAATGTACACAGTGCTCTGGACGATGGTCTGAGAGGAGACCTGTAATGTACACAGTGTTTTAGATGGTGGTGTGAGAGGAGGCCTGTAATGTACACAGTGCTCTGGACAATGGTCTGAGAGGAGGCCTGTAATGTACACAGTGCTCTGGACGGTGGTATGAGAGGAGGCCTGTAATGCACACAGTGCTCTGGATGGTGGTATGAGAGGAGGCCTGTAATGCACACAGTGCTCTGGATGGTGGTATGAGAGGAGGCCTGTAATGCACACAGTGCTCTGGACAGTGGTATGAGAGGAGGCCTGTAATGCACACAGTGCTCTGGATGGTGGTATGAGAGGAGGCCTGTAATGTACACAGTGCTTTGGACGGTGGTCTGAGAGGAGGCCTGTAATGTACACAGTGCTCTGGACAGTGGTCTGAGAGGAGGCCTGTAATGTACACAGTGCTCTGGACGGTGGTCTGAGAGGAGGCCTGTAATGTACACAGTGCTCTGGTGGTATGAGAGGAGGCCTGTAATGTACACAGTGCTCTGGACAGTGGTCTGAGAGGAGGCCTGTAATGTACACAGTGCTCTGGATGATGGTATGAGAGGAGGCCTGTAATGTACACAGTGCTCTGGATGGTATGAGAGGAGGCCTGTAATGTACACAGTGCTCTGGACGGTGGTCTGACAGGAGGCCTGTAATGTACACAGTGCTCTGGACGGTGGTATGAGAGGAGGCCTGTAATGCACACAGTGCTCTGGATGGTGGTATGAGAGGAGGCCTGTAATGTACACAGTGCTCTGGACGGTGGTCTGAGAGGAGGCCTGTAATGTACACAGTGCTCTGGACGGTGGTATGAGAGGAGGCCTGTAATGCACACAGTGCTCTGGATGGTGGTATGAGAGGAGGCCTGTAATGTACACAGTGCTCTGGGCGGTGGTCTGAGAGGAGGCCTGTAATGTACACAGTGCTCTGGTGGTATGAGAGGAGGCCTGTAATGTACACAGTGCTCTGGACGGTGGTCTGAGAGGAGGCCTGTAATGTACACAATACTCTGGACAGTGTTAAGAAGTATCCTTCTTTTTTTTGTATCTCATGGACGGAATGTGAGAAATAACGTATATATCATACAATCACTCCATAAACAAATACCACATACACTGCATATATCATTTGGGGAAAATATGCTTATAAAATAGTTTACCATTTGCCAATAAAAAAAAATAAAAATATGTCCCCGGATTTCATTTTGAAAATCTGGTCACCTTAGTGTAGGGTCAGGTCCTCCTTCTGACAGAGAGAGAGATTAGTGGCAGGGAGAGGTTCCAGATGAGTAAGGAAATGATGGGGACACGCCATCCTACCTGAAGACCTCCCTGTTTGGGTCCAGACTGGCCAGGGTCAAGACAGGCGCTGTCGACACATCTGAGACCTGCTGTGCTGCACATTGCTATTACATGTAGTGATTATTCCCATTTGGGTGCCTTTCTGCCAGGTTTGTTTGTTTGTGAATTACTGGATTCTGCATTAATACAAGGTCTGCTCTCTACAACCGGAGTCTAAGTAATTACTGCCGCCGCACCCCACTGCACCTCCCCACACCGTTGCTATAGGTGAAGGTCATTTATGTTCCTCCTAAAGCCTGACTTGAATGCTCCCTGGACGTTGCTAGGACGTTGCTAAGCAAGGCCTAGCCATTACTGCTCACCTCCACCATCATAGGAGTGAGCTCTGAAATGCTGAGCTCAGAGCTACTGCATCAGGGGAGAGAAAAAGCATGTGATGGGGTTTGAATCAGAGGAAAATCTCACTCCTGCGATGGTGGAGGTGAGCAGTAATGACTAGGCCTCTCTTAGCAACGTCCTGGGAGTATTCCAGTCAGACTTCAGGAGGTATGTAAATGGCCTACACCTATAGCAAGGGCAGGGTTTAACTTTAGTCAAAGCTGCACTTTGTTTTAATCTTCAGATACTCCTTATTGTTTTTTGGAAAGGTGAACCAACCTTGTATTTGAGCTAGTGAACAGACACACTTCACAGGTATCCACTTTAGGCCGCACAATGTTCAAATGCCCACAAGAGAATCATGGAACTCTATTCTGACCCTCATATTCAGGCATCTTTATTCTTTCAACTGTAAAAATAGGTTTGTAGTTGTTAAAGGTTCTTTATATATGCACTATGCTTTAGGCCTCATGCACACAGGATGTTTAAAAAAAGCCAGCGCTGCTGCTAGGAAAAAACAGCTTTTAGCCGCGTTTTTGAATAGTGATTACAGGCGTTTATGCGCGTTTAGCCGCGTTATCGTTTTTACAGTAAAAACACTCCGTATAATGTAAAAACGCCTAGAAATGCCAAACGCAGCTAAAGGAGGCTAAAAGCTTGTTAAAGCGTTAAGCCAAGCATAGCGGCGTTTTTCATTTTTACAGTCAACAGCCTCTGCTCCTGAACGCACAGGCAGTCGTTTTGTTCTACTGCCCCAAAATGCTTATGCCTCCAAACTCCTCTGAATCTTTATGTGTGCATGGGCACACATCTCACAAAAGTGATACTGCAGGTTAACATGGAGGAGGCAGTAAAAAACAAAACCGCCAGACGCCCCTAAAAGCAGCTGCAAAAATGTCCTGTGTGCATGAGCCCTTATACTGTGTGTGTGTGTATATATATATATATATATATATATAATAATTCAGTTTTTTATATTATATAATTATACTAATATATGCTGTATATAGATATATATACATATATCTATATACAGCATATATTATTATAATTATATATGCTGTATATAGATATATACATATACAGTATATATATTTGGGAATAAATATAAAAAATATATATATACAGTATATGTTCTTTGTTTATGCACCTTGTATATTCCTGCCTGCTCATAGTTCTTATCACACACACCCAGCCCCTTCCAGGACAGCATGTTCTCTCTAGTTTTGTCAGATCTATATATTGCTTAAAAAGGAGTTCGGCCCGCCCCTTTAAAAATTAAAAGTCAGAAGCTACACATACTGTAGCTGCAGTGCTGTGTCTTGGCCTAGGCCAACAAGGCCCAGGCCTAGGGCGGCACTGTGCAAAAAGCCGCCCCCCCCCCCAAAATGGCAGCGGCGCCCGACTCCCGACTCCCGCACAGCAGGGCCACCATCTGGGGAGTACAGCTTAGCAGTGCAGTGGCGTCCCGGGTGCGGAGGGGGCTAGAAAGTAGTTAAAATAAGAAACGTCAAGCCGCCCCTCCGTAAAGCTGTGATTCTGTCTCTGATTGGCCCTCTGCTGTGGCCAATCATGGGGAGGAAAACAGCGGTCAGGAAGCTGGGCGGCGGCACGGCGAAACCAATTAGAGCCGCTCTCTTCTCCCTTCGGCTGACAGAAAGGGGAGGGGGGCGAGCGAGGGAGTTCTCTGGTAAATGGAGCAGCAGCGCTGTGACAGGGAGAGGAGATATGCGGGCTGTCTGTGTATCTCCCCGTTCCCCTTTCTGTCAGCCGAAGGGTGAAGAGAGAGAGAGCGGCTCTAATTGGTTTTACCGTGCCGCCGCCCAGCTTCCTGACCGCTGTTTCTCACCCCATACTTGGCCACAGCAGAGGGCCAATCAGAAGACTCTGGGGGCATCATGGGAAAAGTAGTCCCTGAAGAATGACGGCCCCTGTGTGTCCACAGACATCATTCTACAGCCCCCAGCATGCATGCACTCTGCTGAGGGGGGTGTTAGAGGAGAAAAAGAGAGTACTGTGCTGGGGGAAGCCAAAGAGGGAGCCACGCTGTACCCACACCACCAGAGAGCCACGCTGTACCCACACCACCAGAGAGCCACGCTGTACCCGCACCACCAGAGAGCCACGCTGTACCCACACCACCAGAGAGCCACGCTGTACCCACACCACCAGAGAGCCATGCTGTACCCACACTACCAGAGAGCCACGCTGTACCCGCACCACCAGAGAGCCACGCTGTACCCACACCACCAGAGAGCCACGCTGTACCCACACCACCAGAGAGCCACGTTGTACCCGCACCACCAGAGAGCCACGCTGTACCTGCACTACCAGAGAGCCACGCTGTACCCGCACCACCAGAGAGCCACGCTGTACCCGCACCACCAGAGAGCCACGCTGTACCCCCACCACCAAAGAGCCACGCTGTACCTGCACCACCAGAGAGCCACGCTGTACCCACACCACCAGAGAGCCAAGCTGTACCCGCACCACCAAAGAGCCACGCTGTACCCGCACCACCAGAGAGCCACGCTGTACCCGCACCACCAGAGAGCCACGCTGGACCCGCACCACCAGAGAGCCACGCTGTACCCGCACCACCAGAGAGCCACGCTGTACCTGCACCACCAGAGAGCCAGCCACACTGTTCCCGCACCACCAAAGAGAGAGCCACGCTGTACCCGCACCACCAGAGTGGGAGAAAGATAAAGCCACTGCCAGGGTACAGACATGCTACACTACTGACCAGAGTCAGCCTGGGCAACCCAGAGTGAGCGAACGTCCAGCCGGAGGGATCACTGTTGCAGTTTCATCGGGTCTGGTAAGAGAGCCTGTTGGCCATTATCCATTACTGTTCCCAGGGACTGAGCCATTAGGAAGTGCCTAACCTGATATCCTCTAGGCCTTGTTGACCGCCACAATGAGCTCCAACGCTGGGCCTCCAGTCAAAAAATTAAGGGGGATGACACAATTTTTACAGCTCCAGGTGACACCAAACCTAGTGACGCCACTGTCCCGGAGCCCACAACAAGTTCCGGCACTGAGCTTTGGTAACTGGCAGCCAGAGCGCGCTACCGTGGGCACCCAGGACATCTGCCATCTGGGGTCCCACAAGTGGCGATCGGCTTTCCGTAGCAGCCGCCACCTCTCTCCCCACTGTCAGCCACACACACTCCTCAGCTCCTCCTCCTTCTTGGCTCCAATGTTCTAGTGTACACAGTCAGGAGGAGGAGGAGCCACAGAGGAGGGACACGACTTCAGTGCATGAGCCGCGCTGCTGCTCTGAGGTCTGTGTATAGTTTACAGTGGAGGGGGACACAGTAACCGGGATAGGGGGGCAGATAACAGATGCACACATGGATGAGGGGAGCGGGGGTAAGGGGATATGTGCTGGGTGCTTTGGGAGGGGAGAGGATATGTGGGTCTGATCCTCCCCTCCCAAAGCACCCAGCACATATCCCCTTACCCCCCAAATGAAAAGATGCCGCATGCCTCTCTGTCCTCCTCCTGTGGTGTCCCTCTGTCCTCTTCCCGCGGCGTCCCTCTGTCCTCCTCCAATGAAGATGACAGGGCGGATCTTTAAAAGAAAGGGGTGTGGCCTTGACAGGAAGGGGTGGGTCATATTTAAATTAGGGGGTGCGCAAGCTCAGTCAGGCCTAGGGCAGCACAAAACCTAAATACACCACTGTGTAGCTGCTGATTAACAATCGGACACCTACCTGTCCTGGAGTCCAGCGATGTCGGCACCGCAGCCGATGTTTCCATCGGCTAGAAGGGTGCTGCCACCACCATTGCTGGTAAGGCCCCTTTCACACTGGGGCGGTAGGGGGCGTCGGCGGTAAAACAGCGCTATTTTTAGCGCTCTTTTACCGCGGTATTCGGCCGCTAGCGGTGCGGTTTTAACCCCCCGCTGGCGGCCGAAAAAGGGTTAAAACCCCTCGTATAGCGCGGCTATAGTCGCGGTATTACCGTGGTATAGCCGCGCTGTCCCATTGATTTCAATGGGCAGGAGCGGTGAAGGAGCGGTGAATACACCGCTCCTTCACCGCTCCAAAGATGCGGCTTGCAGGAGATTTTTTCTTCTCCTGCCAGCGCACCGCTTCAGTGTGAAAGCCCTCGGGCTTTCACACTGAACAAACAGCGGAGGCTGTTTAGGGGCGGTTTGCAGGCGCTATTTTTAGAGCAATAACGCCTGCAAACCGCCCCAGTGTGAAAGGGGTCTAATGGATCCCGGCAGTGTAGCTTTTTGGCTTCACGGCCGGGTCCCTACTGCGCATGCGCGAAGCTCGCTGCGCTCTCTTACTGGCAGAAAGGGAGGAGGGGGGCTGAGCTGCTAATGTACTTTGCCGCGGCCTGGTCTCCCAGGAGTGGGGACAGGGTACCTGTAAAAAACAGGTACCCGCTCCTCCCTCCCCTTGAAAGGCTTGTGCTTTTTCTTGCTCTTGTGCACATTTTTTATTGAGCTTTTTCAAGTTCCTTTGAGCTTCTTTGAGCATGAGCAGTTTTTTTGGTTTTTTTTTACAAACCCTCCTAGATAATATTTTCTTAACCACTGTATAAAAAAAAACAAAAAGCTGTAACAAACGTTTTCACGCGTTTTCAAGCTTCTTTGAGCTTTTTTGAGCTCTTTTGAGCTTTTTTGAGCTCTTTGTGGCACTAGCTCCTCTCAAAAACACGAGTTTGGTAGGTTTTTTTTCGGCCTATAGGAGCATATGCCTGAAAACACCTAAAAAACCATAGTGTGCATGGACACATTGGCTTACATGAAGGGGAGGGGAGTTTCCAGGCAGAAAAAATAAGAGCTCAAAAGCTTGTAAAAGCTGCTTCTTTGAGCTCCTTTGAGCTACAGTGTAAATACTTTGTACAACTCCAGTTGATTCCTCTTCCTTGGTCTGTACAGCTCTGATTTATTCCTCCTTTAGTAACTTACAGTCTTTATTAGATCAGCAACAGCCCCTTACAGGCTAGGAACTCTTATGCCATGTACACACGATCGGACTTCTCGTCAGAAAACGATATGACGGCTTTTCCGACGGGATTCCGCTCAAGTTTGCCTTGCATACACACGGTCACGCAAAAGTTTGCTGAACTTACGACCGCCAAGAACGCGGTGACGTACATCACTACGACGAGCCAAGAAAATGAAGTTCAATGCTTCCGAGCATGCGTCGAATTGTTTCCGAGCATGCGTAGGAATTTTGCGCGTCGGAATAGCCACAGATGATCACATTTTCGGATAGGAACTTTTCCCGACCGAAAAATTGAGAACATGCTCTCAATCTTTTCCTGGCTGGAATTCGGCCAGCAAAAGTCCGATGGAGTCTTTTGCGGGCTGAAATTCCGATCGTGTGTACGCAGCATTAGTCCCTTAGAAAGTAGAACAATGTGTTGTGAACTGCATCCCAGAGTACCTCCAACTACTTTGCTCTTCCACTGCAGGAAATGCTAGTCCACCTGGCTGCTTCTCTACCAGTCTGCCCTACTGACTCCCTGGAGATCTCCCAGGGAAAGGTATGGAAGATTTAAGCACACCACTATCTTCCAGGGATACCTGCTACATGTGTCAGTACCCCCCCCCCCCACCCTTGTAGGTCCCTGCACCGTGCTGTAGTACTCATACTGTCCTCTGGCTCGTGCTGCCCCTCTGAGAAGACTCCTTCCAAGCTTCTCCTGTTGTCAGGATCCTCCCAAGCCAGCACCTGAGCCCTAGGCCAAGGTAGAGCACCCACCCCCCGCCAAACTAGGGGGTCCGCCTCAAGGGCCACCGACAGTCTCCTCAGCACTGCATCTCCATCTTCCAACCGACTCCCCTGCTGGTATGACTTATCCATATTTAGGGGCTTACTTAGTCCCCTGCCAGGCCCATAGCCTGGGGATTGGCTAAGGTCCTCTAAATATGCTGAACAACCCTCCTAGCCTCCTCCCTCCAGCTTCCAACATGTTCTCCAACTTTCCAGAAGTAGGGGGAGGCACCAGAGAGCTGCCTGTATGAGTCATCCAGCCCTGATCTCTAGTAACCCTGACCCAGTTACAAATTTACAGGCCTAAGCATGAGTCAGCCATACATTTCCCTGCACTCACACTAGTAGCACACTAGAGGTTGATACACTGAAATCAGATAAGTCATTTCTACCAGCACTGTGAAGCTCTGCTGCCAGATTAAGTTGTATGTGAAAAAGATGGGATAGGTATGGCGCTGCTCTTATTAAGAGGTGATCTACAACCTCCAAATACTTGAGGGGTGTGTGTCACGGGTGCATTTAGTGCAAAAAGTGACAATAAAAGTGCAGAAAATAAATATTTGTATATTCACAAAAATCCACAAAAAAATCCTACTGTGTAAACTTCCTAACTGCTCAAACATAATACATATTGTTATGTTCAAACGAAAATACAATAAAATAAACACAATCCTGTGCAAAACCTGCAATTCAAAGTGACATTTTTATGCAAAAAAATCCAACATATATGACTGGTGTATATTGTTGCTGTGAAACTGGGTTCAGAAATATGCATATACCGTCCTTAAACCCTGGTGTATAGGATGGGGTGGGGTCTCCTCACTACGCGTTTCGTCAATAGGACGTCATCTGGAGCGGACAGATGACGTCCCATTGATGAAACGCGTAGGTCGGGACTATACAGCATCATTGCATCACTTCTGGTTTCAAGCTGTGGAGCGCAGATCGCTCCGGTTTCCTGTTTTTAAACACTGTTTTCGCTTTTAATGATTTTTATTAAATGTGAGTACCCATCAGTATTATTAATAAATTTTTAGATATTTGTACAGTATCACACTATGGAGTCTCTATGGAGAGGTTACCAGTGAGGAGACCACTTACATCGCAGACAAGGAGGCACTTGGAGAACACAGGACAGGAAGTTTCCTCCCACTCCACAGGCTGCACAGTGGCTCATACTGTGAAGGTGAAATACCTCCTTGTGGGGTGAATAATAGCAGTGAGAGCATTTCCTATGGGGCACTGTTTTCCAAGAAGCACAGAACAATTTTAAGAAGCACATTGTCACTTTATTGGACTTTTTTTTTTTAATACACCAGGGTTTAAGGACGGTATATGCATATTTCTGAACCCAGTTTCACAGCAACAATATACACCAGTCATATATGTTGGATTTTTTTGCACAGAAATGTCACTTTGAATTGCAGGTTTTTCACAGGATTGTGTTTATTTTATTTTATTTTCGTTTGAACATAACAATATGTATTATGTATAAGCGGTTAGGAAGTTTACAGTAGGATTTTTTTGTGGATTTTTGTGAATATACAAATATTTATTTTCTCACTTTTATTGTCACTTTTTGCACTAAATGCACCCGTGACACACACCCCTCAAATATTTAGAGGTTGTAGATCACCCAGAGGCGTAACTAGAATCTTCAGGGCCCCGATGCAAGAAACCATGGAGGGCCCCCCTGACCCCCGGACAGGGCTCTTTTCTCCGAGCCCGATGGCGGAACACCAGGGTCCGGTCGCAAGTGGGTGGCTGCATGTAAAGGAATCGATTTCCCCCCCCCCCCCGCTTCTCCTCCTATCCCTCCCACAGGCATTCAGCGGCTGCAGGAGGAAAATTGAGAGATGGGTTCCTCTATGTCGGTGTTTCTCAATCTTTTTCCAGTCAGATCACCCTTGAAGTGGCTGCACTGCAACCACCCTGCAACTGTGTGCATTGCATGCAGTTGCAGCATAGTGATGATGCATTTAAGGGGTTAAAACAGGCGGTCAGGAGGCAACATATTGCCTCTTTACCGGCTGTCAAATGCCTCTGAAAAGCGATCTGAGCATGGATCACTTTTCAGAGGAACAGCATTTGGACAAGCAAAAAAAAAAAAATCGGTTCTAATGGGACACATATAGGGGGTCAGGATTAAAAGCGCATACATAAAATGTGCATATATACATGTAAACACACATACATACACACACACACATATAAAATACACACACACACACATTGTATATATATATATATATATATATATATATATATATATATATATATATATATATATATATAAATAATGTGTGTGTGTGTATATATATATATATATATATATACACACACACACACACACATATAAACCAGTGGCAGATGGTGCTCAACATTTTGGGGGGGTGCAAGCAAACTGAAAAATTCTTTAAAAAAAAAACGCATCAATTGCAGCCTCACTGTGCTCATCAAACGCACCCACTGTGCACATCAATTGCCACCACTGTGCCCATCAAACGCAGTCACTGTGCCTATCAAACACAGCCACTGTGCCCTTCATATGCAGCCACTGTGCCCATCAAACGCAGTCACTGTGCCTATCAAACGCAGCCCTTGTGCACATCAATTGCCACCATTGTGCCCTCAAACACAGTCACTGTGCCTATCAAACGCTGCCACTGTGCCCATCAATTACCACCACTGTGCCCTCAAACGCAGCCACTTTGCCCATCAAACGCAGCCACTGTGCCCATCAATTGCCGTCACTGTGCCCATCAATTGCCACCCCTGTGCCCTCAAACGCAGTCACTGTGCCCATCAAACGCAGCCACTGTGCCCATCAATTGCCACCCCTGTGCCCTCAAACGCAGTCACTGTGCCTATCAATTGCCACCACTGTGCCCATGAAACGCAGCCACTGTGCCCATGAAACGCAGCCACTGTGCCCATGAAACGCAGCCACTGTGCCCATGAAACGCAGCCACTGTGCCTATCAATTGCCACCACTGTGCCCATGAAACGCAGCCACTGTGCCCATGAAACGCAGCCACTGTGCCCATGAAACGCAGCCACTGTGCCCATGAAACGCAGCCACTGTGCCTATCAATTGCCACCACTGTGCCCTGAAACGCAGCCACTGTGCCATCAAATGCTGCCACTATGACCCCCCTGCCCGCTCGCAGTCTGCCCGGCACTTACCCTGTCTCGGTGGGGCAGCGGGTGACGGCAACGAGCGGGGTCCTGCATGCGGCTCCTCCCATCCTCTCCTCCTGATAGGCATCCAATAGCGGCGCCTGTCGTTTCAGCCAATCAGGTGACGGGTAACAGACCCGAGCACCTAATTGGTGGAGAGGCGGTTCAGTGTTAGGAAAGTGAATATTTATTCGCTTTTCTAACACACCTGGGTGGACTGTCAGCGCCATGCATGGCACTCGCAGTTCACCTATTTTGAAGCCTATTAGTGCTTTAAAAACACCCCCGCTGGTGTCATTTAGGTGCCCGGCGTCCAAAAAGGGGCCAGGCGTCTGAATAGGGGGGGCAGTGGCGGCCATAGATAGATTCATGCATAGCGTGAATCTATCTATTTGTGATGGAGGGGTGCCTGGAGAGAGGGGGCGGCACCCATGCGCCCCTATGGATGCACCGCCACTGATATAAACACATACACATACATACACACACATATACATAGATGCACACACATTCACACACATAGATGCACACACACATGCACATACACACACACACACATACACACACACATACATACATGCACATACATATAAACACACATACAGTAGATAAAAAACGGCAGACCTTTACCTTAGCTCTTCCTGCCGGGTACTGCACTGTAGGGGGAGACAAAGAGCACAGCACTGTGCTTTCACTTTCATTGTAATGTCACCAGCTCCCTGCACAGTGCCGAATACAGTTCGGCTTGGAATCGGGGAGCTTGTCTGCGCTCCTCCTAACAAAGTACTGCATACAGGGGGCCCTCAAGGGCCCCCTGCAGCAAGGGGCCCGGTCGCCATGGCAACCTCAGCGACCCCTATAATTCCGCCACTGAGATCACCTCTTAATAAGAGCAGCGCCATACCTATCCCCTCTTTTTCACATTTCTTCTAGATTTACCTTAGGGTGAATTTATTGATAGAGGCTGCAGCTCCTTATTTTCCATTTTCACCATAAGCGCGGGGGTCTAATAATTTTTTCAGATTAAGTTGTACCCTACACTGCCCACACATAAACATGGTACCAAGGAAAATCCACCTAGAGTTCTCACGCCATTCAACCTACTATGTCAAGCACACATAAACATGTACATCAGTGAGGCAGCCCACACAACAGCAGTGAGAGGCTGAATGTAATAAGAGGTATTCAGCACTATGCATAATAGAGAGGTATGAGGCACTGACCTAATGACAGCAGACAGCAGGGTCCAGATGTGCATGCATGACCAAGATGCAGAAGTTATCTTTCTGATCAGGGACTCTGTGATGGGGGGGCTGGGTGATTGGAGGGCTCTTTGATGGAGGACCTGCATGATTGGGGTGTTATTTGATGGAGGAACTCTGTGATGGCAGGACTGCGTGATTGGGGGGGGGACTCTGTGATAGGGGAACTGTGAGATTGGGGGGCTCTTTGATGGGGAACTGCGTGATTTGGGTGCTCTTTGATGGGGGAACTGTGAGATTTGGGGATTATGTGATGGGGGACCTGTGTGATTGGGGGGGGCTCTGTAATGGGGGACTCTGTGATTGGGGGGTTCTGTGATGGTGAAATTGTGTGATTGGGGGGACTCTGTAATGGGGGGCTGTGGGATTGGGGGGCTCTTTGATGGGGGAACTGCATGATTGTGGGGTTTTTTGATGGGGGAACTGTTTGATTGGGTGACTCTGTTATAGGGGAACTGTGTGATTGGGGGGCTCTATGATGGGGGGACTGTGTGATTGGGGGGTTCTGTAATGGTGGAACTGTTTGATTGGGGGGCTCTTTACTCGGGGACTGTGTGATTTGGGGGGGGGGGGCTCTGTAATGGGGGATTGTATGATAGGAGGGCTTTTTGATGGGGGGCCTGTGTGATTGGGGAAACTCTGTGATGGGGGAACTGTGAGATTTTGGGGGGATCTTTGATAGGGGGACTGTGTAATTGGGGGGGTTGTGATGGGGAAACTGTGTGATTGGGGTGGGGGGCTCTGTGATAGGGAAACTGTGTGATTGGGGGTTCTGTGATGGGGGACTGTGTGATTAGGGGTTTTGTGACGGGGGATTGTGTGATTGAGGGGCTTTGTAATAGGGGACTGTATTATAGGAGGGGACTCTATGATTGGGGGGGGCTATGTTATTGGGGGACCTCTGATATGATGTGAGGAGGACTCTAGGATGGGGGGGACCCTGTCATGGGGGAAGAATCTGCTGTGTTTGGGGAGTCTGACATGATGGGGGGTTTCCCATTGATCAGGAACATTTACATTTTTTATTTTTAGACTGGGGTGCCCCGGGATACTTTGTAGCAACTGAAAAAAGGTTGAGAAACACTTCTCTAGATACAGTCCAAAAACAAAAACAGTAACCGAAAAACAGGAACCCGCAGTAAGGAAACAGCATTGAATTGCCCCGAAGACAGATGGGGATCCCAGTGATTGCAATTACTATTTTCAAACAATTGTTTTAAACTTCAACAAAACAGCAGAAGAGATGAGAACTGTCACTTCTTCAATTCTACAAGTTCTGACGTCAGGAGAAAACCAGAACCCAGCAAAAGTAGTTTGCTCAGGGGAAAAATAACCGCTACCCTCCGCCGTCCTCTGATTGCATTATGCTAGGAAATATCTAATCAGCTTCCTTTGCAGCTATTTTCAGGTCTAATAAGAGAATAAACAGACCTGCGAGAAGGTGACCTTTCAATTACTGCTGTCAGGATAAAATAATATTTTGCTTTCTGATCAGATGTCAGATGTCTCGGAAATAAGATTACTTCTCTTTTTTCTATTTGTTTGTTTTAGAAATAAGTGGCGTTACCCAGCAATTCCACAAACGCTTTATAATAAAAAAATAAACAATGTCATCGCAATGAAGAGGAAGGTTCATTGAATTAAAAAAAGAACAAGATCATTTTATATATATATATATATATATATATATATATATATATATATATATATATATATATATATATATATACATTTCAAATTTATTATTTCCCCTATTTTATATAAACATATACATGAAATACGGGGAATGTACTCTAGAAAACAAAATAAATCTGTGTGTCCAACTAGTGGGTTGTGGCAACGCATGCTAAAAACTGCATTATCACGCCTTTGCACAACACTTTGCAATACACTTTCTCAATAAGAAAAAATAATAATAATAATAATATGTATAAATACTGTATATACACAATATATATATATATATATATATATATATATATATATATATATATATATATATATATATATATATATATATATATATATTTATATACATATTATTCTATATAATATGTATATAAATATATATATATATATATATTTATATACATATTATTCCCTGTATTTCATAATTTTAAAAATATATATTTTATATATATTATTCCCCGTATTATATGTACAGTATATACTGTATATACCCTATATTATCAAAAGTATTGCCTTACACACGCATGAACTTTAATGGCATCCCAGTCTTAGCCCGTAGGGTTCAATATTGAGTTGGCCCACCCTTTGCAGCTAAGGTTGTCCACAAGGTTTAGGAGTGTGTCTATGGGAATGTTTGACCATTCTTCCAGAAGCGCAATTGTGAGGTCAGGCACTGATGTTGGACGAGAAGGCCTGGCTCCCAGTCTCCGATCTAATTCATCCCTAAGGTGTTCTATTGGGTTAAGGTCAGCACTCTGTGCAGACCAGGTGCGGCTTGCCCATTAGAGGATTTCAATGGGGGGGGGGGGGGGTTTTATTAGGCACGTGATTACAGCCAGAGGCTCTAATAGGCTTCAAAAAAGGGTTGTCTCGTGGCGCGGAGCATTGCGTCCGGGGCCCACCCAGGAGTTACAACAGCGAATGAATATTCGCTATTGAAACACTGATCCTCAATCCGGCATCCGGCCAATTTAGAAGCAGGTCTGACACCCATTTTCCGATTGGCCGAACAGAGAAGAGTCCCACCCAGCACTGCGCTCCGAGCCCACCCAGTTGTGTGACCATAGCGAATGAACATATTGTATATGGAACGTACTCTGTAAAACAAAATAGATCTATTGTAAGTGTCTAACTATTGGGTTGCAGTAACTCTAATGCTAAAAGATGCACTGTAATGCATGTCTTCCCTTAACACAACTCATCACACTGTACAGTAAAGCGCAGCACAGGACACGCATTGCTAAAAAAAAGGGGTCATGTGCGTGTTTTGATCCATTTTGGTGCGTTAGTAGCCCATTTGTATCGAATGGACTGCCTTAACGCAATGCACATTACCATGCAAAGCAATGCACATTACCGCAATGGATCCTTAAAGTGTTAATCAGTCCTAAAGTTGGCCATGCACCAGTAGAATTTTGTTACATTTTTTGTTGACATTTTTGGCTTGAGAGCCTATTGACTTGAATGGGCTGCTTGTCGCTCAAACACGCCAAAGAAGCTCACGCAAAAGGATGCGATAACAAATACCACCCCTGGAAGAGGATGTGTTTGTAACCCAGTACAAACAGAGAAGTAATGCGTCCCTCCACTGGGGATTGGGAGAAGGTGGCAAGGGAGATCTTCAAAATAGAAGTTGTACACAGTGGAGTCTCTTTTTGGGAAATACACTTCAAGAGCATCAGCAGTCTCTCCTTTGTGCGAGTTTAGGATGTGCCTTGAAAAAGTATTCATACCCCTTGATATTTTTCACATTTTGTCATGTTGCATCCAAAAATGTAAATGTATTTTATTGAGATTTTATGTGATAGACCAACACAAAGTGGCACATAATTGTGAAGTGGAAAGAAAATGATAAATGGTTTTCAAAATGTTTTACAAATAAATATGTGAAAAGTGTGGGGGGTACATTTGTATTCAGCCCCCCTGAGTCAATACTTTGTAGAACCACCTTTCACTGCAATTACAGCTGCAAGTCTTTTTGGGGATGTCTCTACCAGCTTTCTACAGAATGACATTTTTGCCCATTCTTCTTTGCAAAAAACTCAAGTTCTGTCAGATTGGATGGAGAACAGTAATTTTCAAGTCTTGCCACAGATTCTCAATTGGATTTAGGTCTGGGCTTTGACTGGGCCATTCTAACACATGAATATGCTTTGATCTAAACCATTCCATTGTAGCTCTGGCTGTATGTTTAGGATCGTTGTCCTGCTGGAAGGTGAACCTCCGCCCCGGTCTCAAGTCTTTTGCAGACTCTAACAGGTTTTCTTCTAATGTCGCGTACACATGATCGGATTTTCCGACAACAAAACCGTGGATTTTTGTTCGAAGGATGTTGGCTCAAATTTGTCTTGCATACACACGGACACACAAATGTTGGCCAAAAATTCCGAACTTGAGAAATGCGGTGACGTACAAGACGTACGACGGGACTATAAAAAGTAAGTTCAATAGCTAGTGCGGCTCCTTCTGCTTAATTCAGAGCATGCGTAAACTTTTGTGCGACGGACTTGTGTACCCACGATCGGACTTTCCGACAAGTTTTGTTGATGGAAAATTTGAGAACCTGCTATCAAACATTTGTTGGTGGAAATTTCGACAGCAAATGTTCGATGGAGCATACACACGGTCGGACTTTCCGACAACAAGCTCACATCAAACATTTCCCGTCGGAAAATCTGACCGTGTGTACACGGCATAAGATTGCCCTGTATTGCTCCATCAACTCTGACCAGCTTCCCTGTCCCTGCTGAGGAAAAGCATCCCTACAACATGATGCTGCCACCACCATGTTTCACAGTGGGGATGGTGTATTCAGGGTGATGTGAAGTGTTATTTTTCCGCCCACACATAGTGTTTTGCTTTTTGGCCAAAAAGTTCAATTTTGGTCTCATCTGACCAGAGCACCTTCTTCCATGTTTGCTGTGTCCCCCACATGGCTTCCCACAAACTGCAAATGGGTCTTCTTATGGCTTTCTTTCGACAATGTCTTTCTTCTTGCCACTCTTCCGTAAAGGCCAGATTTGTGGAGAGCACGACTAATAGTTGTCCTGTGGACAGATTCTCCCACCTGAGTTGTGGATCTCTGCAGCTCCTCCAGTTACCATGGACCTCTTGGCTCTTCTCTGATGAATGCTCTCCTTGCCCGGCCGGTCAGTTTAGGTGGACGGCCATGTCTTGGTAGGTTTGCAGTTGTGCCATACTCTTTCCATTTTCGGATGATGGATTGAACAGAGCTCCGTGAGATGTTCAAAGCTTGGGATATTTTTTATAACCTAACCCTGCTTTATACTTCTCCACAACTTTATCCCTGACCTGTCTAGTGTGTTCCTTGGCCTTCATGAAGCTGTTTGTTCTCTAAGGTTCTCTAACAAACCTCTGAGGGCTTCACAAAACAGCTGTGTTTATACTGATATTAATTTGCAGACAGGTGGTCTCTATTTACTAATTAGGTGATAGCTGAAGGCAATTTCCACCAGATTTTAGTTAAGGGTATCAGAGTATAGGGGGCTGAATACAAATGCATGCCACACTTTTCAGATATTTATTTGTAAAACATTTTGAAAACGATTTATCATTTTCCTTCCACTTTGTGTTGGTCTATCACATAAAATCTCAATAAAATACATTTGCATCTTTAATTGTAACATGACAAAATGTGGAAAATTTCAAGGGGTATGAATACTTTTTCAAGGCACTGTATATGTTTTACTTTCTGCTATAAAACATACCCAATAAAAAAATGTAAAAAAAATCAAATTTCTTCATCAATTTAGGCCAATATGTATTCTGCTACATGTCTTTGGTAAGAAAATCCCAATAAGCGTATATTGATTGGTTTGCGCAAAAGTTATAGCACCTATATGCTATGGTACATACAGTATCTCACAAAAGTAAGTACACCCCTCACATTTTTGTAAATATTTTATTCTATCTTTTCATGTGACAACACTGAAGAAATGACACTTTGCTACAATGTAAAGTAGTGAGTGTGCAGCTTGTATAACTGTAATTTTGCTGTCCCCTCAAAATAACTCAACACACAGCCAATAATGTCTAAACCGCTGGCAACAAAAGTGAGTACACCCCTAATGCCACGTACACACGACCGGACTTTCCGGCAGAAAAGGTCCGACGGAATTATTCCATCGGACATTCCGATCATGTGTGGGCTTCATCGGACTTTTTCTTTCGAAATATCTGATGAATCTAGAAATAGAACATGTTTTAAATCTTTCCGACGGAATCAATTCCTATCGGGAAAACCGTTCGTCTGTATGCTATTCCGACGGACCAAAAACGACGCAAGGGCAGCTATTGGCTACTGGCTATTGAACTTCCTTTTTCTAGTCCCGTCGTACGTCACCACGTTCTAAAATATCAGACTTTGGTGTGATCGTGTGTAGGCAAGTCCGTTTCAACGGAGCTCCGTTGGAACTCCGTCGAAAAAAAACGTCAGCGTTTATTCCGATGGAAAAAACGGTCATGTGTACACGGCATATGTGAATATGTCCAAATTGGGCCCAAAATGTCAATATTGTGTAATATAAAATATGTAATATAGTTTGTGTGGCCACCATTATTTTCCATCACTACCTTAACCCTCTTGGGCATGGAGGTCACCAGAGCTTCACAGGTTGCCACTGGAGTCCTCTTCCCCTCCTCCATGACGACATCACGGAGCTGGTGGATGTTAGAGACCTTGCGCTCCTCCACCTTCCATTTGAGGATGACCCACAGATGATCAATAGTGTTTAGGTCTGGAGACATGCTTGGCCAGTCCATCACCTTTACCCTCAGCTTCTTTAGCAAGGCAGTGGTCATCTTGGAGGTGTGTTTGGGGTCGTTATCATGTTGGAATACTGCCCTGCGGCCCAGTCTCTGAAGGGAGGGGATCATGCTCTGCTTCAGTATGTTGTCAGTACATGTTGGCATTCATGGGTCCCTCAATGAACTGTAGCTCCCCAGAGCACTGCAGCTGGCTGGAACATGGAAACATATAAGTAAAAGTGGCAATTTCCCCCAAGCACTGCAAGGGTGGATTTTTTATTATTACACACTTGCTGTATAATAACACCATGTCTCTTGCTGTTTATGCTCAAATGTTTGATTATGTCAGGAATATACTGGGACTTTTCAGGTTCTACATAGAAGTGTTCCACATTGTCAAAAATAATGATTTTTAATAAGATAGTGTGTGTATGTGGAATATATCCATAATGAACCAGAAAAGTCTCAGTATATTCCTGGCATAGTCAAGATTTTTACTTTCTCTTTCAGTAAACCTGCACTGCAAGGTGAAGAACAGGTTTACAGCACATAAGCCTTGTACACACGATCGGACTTTCCGCCAACAAATCCGTGGAATTTTGTCCGAAGGGTGTTGGCTCAAACTTGTCTTGCATACACACGGTCACATAAATGTTGGCCAACAATTACGAACGTAGTGACATACTAGACGCACTACGTGGTTTCTCAGCCCTTTAGCGCCAGCCTTTGGGCTCCTTCTGCTAATTTTGTGTTAATAGAAGTTTGGTGAGTGTTGATTCTCGCTTTTCATTTCGTGCTTTTCAGTTCGTTTCTGAACGGCCGTTCGTCAACCAGACATGTTGCGCAATCGGAGGAGATAACGTGTTATTTATTATTGGCCTTGGAGTTATTGCTTTGACATTTTTTTTTAGTTGAATAATATTTTTGGATGCACGAATGCACTTTTTGTTTTGGTTAAGTTCTATTGGCAGATAGCATGTCTAATATTTTTTTATTTTTTTAATGCACAATAAAAAAATTGTGTAGACTAATACTTGGCTTTGTGTTTTACTACATAGCCAAACTTACTACAAATGTCAGTTTGGAAGTCGGCAGTTACATTAAAAAAATACAATATAAAATTGACAAGGGACACCAACATAGTTGTATCTTTGTTTTTAAAAACTACAGGATAATGGTGTTGTGGTAACTTGCACAAAAAAAAAAAAAAGCATAATAATATTATTCTTGATTTCACTAGAAAAAAAAAACTTTGAAAATTCGTTTGCAATAACTCCATCAGTATCACCTGTAAAGCAGCTTCATTATTATCCCATTAAAGAAGAAGAGAATTGTGCGCTGCTTTTGGAGATTTCATAATTTGCCACGTCACGAATGTTAATTCTCCATTACGAACGCTAGTTTACAACACCGACCGCTTCTGCTTCCGAGCATGCGTGTTTGTACTTGGGACTTTTGTCCGACAGACTTGTGTACACAGGCTCGGAAAGTCCGACAACACACATTTGTTGGCGGAAAATTTGAGAACATGCTAGCCAACATTTGTTGGTGGAAAGTCCGACAACAATTGTCCAATGGAGCGTACACACGGTCAGACTTACCGCCAACAAGCTCACATCCAACATTTCCCGTTGGAAAGTCCGATCGTGTGTACAGGGCTTTACAGTTTGGAAGGCAGAACAGGTTGGAACTCATGGGAGGAGCAGTCTGGCATCTGTGCTCTGTTATCTTTAGTCTACTCTGGGGTGAGCCTTGATGTCTGCTGGTCAGGAAGCAGTGATTGGGGCTGCAGTGTAGGCTCCGCCTACCTGTAGGAGGAGCTACATTCCCGATCCAGCCTGAGAGGAGCCTGTGCCTGGGAGAAAGTGTGTTTCTCCTGTATGGAAAGGGGGTGTGCTGCTGCCATAGAAAAGAAGCCGACTGGCAATAGATATGGGCGCATCCTCCTCACTGCTTTTGGGCAGGCTTTATTATCAAGAGAGACTGAGGCATAGCGTGATGTTGCAGTCTCAAGTACACAGATTCTTCAGCTGCCTCCCCCTTGTCCAGGCCACCCACGGCTCCCTCCGGCATGCAATCAGTGGCAGGCAGTGTGGGTGCACTGTATTGAGTAGCCAGGCTAGGCTGAGTCCCCAGCCAAAGTTCGTATTCCCCTGCACTCAGCATTAGTGCGGGGTGGGCTCACACTGTGCAGCTAATGGTGAGACAGCGGGGGAGGGGAGACACACATCATCCACTGAGCTGAGCAGAATTGTCACTCTTGGTGCAGTTCGATCTGAATGATGTGTCCGGGTCTAGGGCAGATGAAAATCCGAACACATCATTCAAAAACCGGACTGTCCGGGAGAAACCCGTACAGGTGGCAACTCTATGTATGACCTGTGACATGAAACTGTCTTCCACAACCTCACCTTAGTAGCAGAGTTTGGCTGTTCCTCACCCAGTTTTAAGCCTCGTACGCAGCTGTTTCTGTTTCAGTTAATGAATGTGTTTCAACCTACATATGAAATTGGTGATCATTAGCACCTGCACCTGACTCTAATCCTACAAAATCGCTGACTTTGTAGAAGTGTACAAAGTGTGCAAGTGTAAGAATCAATACTGATTTAAAGTCAAAGAGTAGTCTCCCCAAAGATTTATTTGATTTCGTTTTTCTTTTTGCTCACTTTGTATTTTGTAAATTGATAAAAATAAACAATTAAAAAAAATTATATTTTTGAAAGCATTCTTACTTCACAGCATTTCTTACTGTACTTTTTATTTAAAAAGATTTTTGAAGTTTAGTTTTATGTTTTATAATATGATCTCTTACTATTGTTATTATTCTCATCATTATTTTGAAGACAACTTACAGAAAAGTGTTCAAAACTTTTTCACGCCAGATCTTGTCTGTGATTCAGCAGTTTTCGGACAGTCCATAAATCAAGTTTTGTGGTTAAACTGTCAGTAAAAGAAAAACACTTTTTTATGAATCTGTCAAATGTATGAAAACTTTTCATTTTGCCTCGAGGAGTCTGACAGTGTATAGAAGTTAACAACAACAAAGGTAGACAGTTTGTTCTTTTAAAGTGGTCTTTCAGGAAAACTGTATGACTCAAGTTTGTTTTGTTCCCGGTGGAGCGTGCTGTTTGGTGTTAAATAATGAAATGTTGAGGGTAGAAAGGATCGGGCCGGGTTCACATTCAGGATCAGATCATTTTGAATCAGACTACCAAGAACAGACATTTCACTAGTAAACAGATGGTACAGGCTGTAGCTTCTTCTGTTTCTTCGGAACCCCGGCGGTGAAAGGTTTTCATTTGAGTTGCTGTGGGTGGTACCCAGGCTGCCCAGCACATGGCAGCTGGGCTACCCCCCCAAATGCACAGGTTCCAGGGCCCCTCAGGTTCTCCTCCCAACCTGTACTGTCACCTATACTGTCCCCATGCCATCCTCCCAACTGTGCATGAATAACCACGTCTGTCACAGTCAGGGGTCAGGCTCAGAAACCAGTAGCTATAGCACTAGAGAGACTCCCACTCATGAGCAGGATAGGTATACAAACAGGGCACACTGGCAGATGATGTGGGCTTACCGGAGGTGCAGGGTCTAAGTACCTAATGGTATTCACCAGAACTCCTGATGGTGGAGAAGCGTGTTAGTACCAGGTCACAGCCCTCAGGATCGGCCCAACAGGAGGTGAGCAAGCCGGGATCCAGTAGCAGTTATAGCAGGTTGGGATCAAGCAGAAACGTAGTCAGTAAATAAGCCTAAGGTCGGTAACAAGTGATTGCTGGTTGGGAACAAGTGAAGGGTTGGTAACGAGTGGTAGCGAAAATACAGAAGGTATTAGGAGTGACAAGAGCGAGATATTGGCTGGAGAGAGAACAATAATCTGGCAAACAGGAAGTGCAGAGAAATGGCTTAAATAGGAAGTTCATGAGAGGAGCAAAGAGTTTAAGATTCACAAGGAAGCAAGATTGTCCAGGAAGCTGTCCAGCATCCAAGGTGGCTCAGCAAGAAGACACATCACCAGACATAGCAGGTTCAGACTCAGGTCCTGACAACCTCACTATTAGGAGTACTTACACATAATGTCCAAGCACAAGCTTTCAGGACACTGCAGCCAGGTCCACACCAACATTCACTTCTCTCATTTCCCCATCCAGGCATTGGCTTCACTCTCTTAAATATTCACAAGGAGGTCAGATATTGAAGTAACTTTCTTTTATTTAATGATGTCAGCCATAAGAACATACAGTCCACATGAAGGCACATACATAGTCCAGAAAATTGCAGAAACAGTAAAAGTTTCAAAAAAGGGATTAGATAAATTGAATACCTTCAGCCGAGGAATGCATTGGTATAAAGTAGGTTTAGTCCCTTTGTTTGCCACTAGCATGTCCTTAGCCTCGGAGGGAAGGATGAAGAGAAGCACCAACCTCAGTTTAAGCTCTTAAGAGAATCCTATTCCTTCTGCCATGCAGGCCCACTGTTCCTCCAGACCTTGGATATGGGGACCCCTCTGCAGCCTCTCCTCCGAAAGGGGAGAGCATGAAGCACCTCCAGCAGAACCTCCTTGTCTTAGGAATCTCTGGTCAGCAAGGCCTGGAGCCTCAGCCCCACACACTATATAAGGAATCCCAGAAGGCCTCCTCAAAAGGAGGAGCCAAGCTTAATAGAGCCTGAACTAAGCTCTACTTGCCTACATTCCCTGCTCCACCCACCTGTCTCAGCCATTAGATGATACAAGAAGAACTATTGCTGGTTGTGACAATTTTGGTCAAATTTGCTGGGTTTGAGACGTTTGGTGGCTGCTCCTTTATTTTAACCGGCCTTTGTATGGTTCTTTAATAAACTTTGTAATATTTTAATTATATACTCTCTGGGGTCCATCTGCTCTTTCTTTGTTTCAAAAACTAACATTATATATATATATATATATATATATATATATATATATATATATATATATATATATATTTCCTCAGGTGTGGTGGCCGCATTTGTTTTCTTTTTAGACATTTGTTTCCTTTTCATATTCCGATCTGGCCATTGTCTGTTATTTCTTTGGTAGACCAAGCTGTCCAACAAAAATGGAAGTTAGAGGATGAGAAAAAACCTTTTACTACTGGCAGGGGTGCTTAGAATGAGTTTTTCTTTATTTAATTTATGTAAAACATTTATCTCAAAAGGAAAAACAAAATTGTTGCTGTAATGGCTTAAAAAGTGTTAGCTGGAATTCAGCTCTAGTTTCTTAGTCAAGTCCATCTAAATCTGCTGCGCCCTTTGGTGTGGAGGAACTCAAGTGTTCTGCACAGAGCCCTGACCTCAACTATACTGAACACCTACTGAGTTGGAATGCTGATTATGAGTCAGATTTTCTCAACCAACATCAGTACCTGACCTCACAAATAATCTTTTAGCTGAATGCACACAAGTTCCCACAGGCCTATTCTAAGGTCTTTTGGAAAGCCTTTCTAGAAGAGTGGAGGCTGTTATAGCCACAAGGGTAAAAGCCAACTCTGTATTAATGCCCATGGTTTTGGAATGGGATGTCTAACAAGCTCATATAGCTGTGATGGTCTGGTATCCACAAATGTTTGACCATATAGTGTATAATAGGGATGAGCCGAACACCCCCCGGTTCGGTTCGCACCAGAACCTGCGAACGGACCGAAAGTTTGCACGAACGTTAGAACCCCATTGACGTCTATGGGACTCGAACGTTCGAAATCAAAAGTGCTCATTTTAAAGGCTAATCTGCATGGTATTGTCCTAAAAAGGGTTTGGGGACCCGGGTCCTACCCCAGGGGACATGTATCAATGCAAAAAAAACTTTTAAAAACGGCCATTTTTTCGGGAGCAGTGATTTTAATGATGCTTAAAGTAAAAAAAAAAAAAGTGAAATATTCCTTTAAATATCGTACCTGGGGGGTGTCTATAGTATGCCTGTAAAGTGACGCGTGTTTCCCGTGTTTAGAACAGTCCCTGCACCAAATGTAATTTTTAAAGGAAAAAATCTCATTTAAAACTGCTTGCGGGTTTAATGTCATGTCGGGTCATGGCAATATGAATGAAAATCAGTGAGACAAACGGCATGGGTACCCCCCAGATCATTACCGGGTACATTTTTAACGTGTTTAGCTCCAGCCAAAAAATCTTTTTTAAGCTTTTTGGAAAACATAGGGAAGGGTTATCACCCCTGTGACATTTGTTTTGCTGTCTTTCCTCCTCTTCAGAAGATTTCACCTCACTTTTTGTCCCAATGAAAAATGTTTTTTGAAAATTTGGGTTTTTTTGTGGAACAAGGATTGGAAAGCATCAGTGGAAAGGAGAAATTGTTTTCCCATATTAACTCTTACAGGAGAGAATTTCCCTTCCTAGGGGTAGATTTCATCTCACTTCCTGTTGTCTCCTTCCGTTTGCAAGTAGGAGTCATTTGTAAGTTAGATGTTTGAAAGTAGGGTCCTGCCCTATATACTCAGCAGAAATTTGGGCCTTAGGTGTTGCTGTGGCCACAACACTGTAAGCCCTCACAGGGCCCTGCTGTGAAATATTAGATCAAGAATTGTAATTACATGCCCCTGTTGAACAGGAGCTGAAAAATTAGGCCTTAGGCACTGGTGCTGGTGCCACAACACTGCAACCCCTCACAGACACTCTAGTTGGAACGCAGGAACGAGCCCTGCTGCAAAGTATTGCATCAAAAATTGTAATTACACACCCCTGTTAGACAGGGGCAGAAAAATTGGGCCTTAGGCACTGGTGCTGGTGCCACAACACTGCAACCCCTCACAGACACTCTAGTTGGAATGCAGGAACGAGCCCTGCTGCAAAGTATTGCATCAAAAATTGTAATTACACGCCCCTGTTAGACAGGGGCAGAAAAATTGGGCCTTAGGCACTGGTGCTGGTGCCACAACACTGCAACCCCTCACAGACACTCTAGTTGGAATGCAGGAACGAGCCCTGCTGCAAAGTATTGCATCAAAAATTGTAATTACACGCCCCTGTTAGACAGGGGCAGAAAAATTGGGCCTTAGGCACTGGTGCTGGTGCCACAACACTGCAACCCCTCACAGACACTCTAGTTGGAATGCAGGAATGAGCCCTGCTGCAAAGTATTACATCAAAAATTGTAATTACACGCCCCTGTTATACAGGGGCTGAAAAATTGTGCCTTAGGCACTGGTGGTGGCGCCCAGAACCAAAAATGTTCTTACAAGCTATCAGCGTGATGATTGAGGAGGAAGAGGATAATTACTCAGGGATAGTCACTCAGCATCAGCATAGGCAGTCTTTGAAGGGATCTGAGATTTCAAAAAAAATTATTCGGTTACATCAGCATCAGGTGCTTGGTAGCTGGTGGTGATCCAAGACTGATTCATTTTTATGAAGGTCAGCCGATCGACCAAGTCGGTGGACAGACGCACCCTGTGATCGGTTACCACGCCTCCAGCAGCACTGAATGTGCGTTCCGAAAGAACGCTGGATGCAGGACAGGCCAGTAGCTCAATTGCATACTGTGCAAGCTCTGGCCAGTGATCCATCCTCAAGACCCAGTAACCCAGAGGATTTTCGGTGGGAAAGGTGTCCAAGTCTGATCTTGCCCCTAGGTATTCCTGCACCATGTAAAACAGACGCTGGCGATGGTTGCTGGAACCGATCATACCTTGGGGCTGCGGACCAAAAAATTGTCTGAACGCATCGGTCAGACGGCCACCTTCTCCACCGCTCCTTCTTTGACTGACCGAAGCCTCAGCAACACGTTGTCCAGAAACAGGAGTTTGTAACCTCCCAGTCTCTGGGAACGCATTGCACAGACCTTTCTGCAAGGCCTCTCGAAGATGTTTCATCCTCTGCTCCCTCTGCGATGGCAAGATAAGGTCCGCAACCTTACCCTTGTAACGTGGATCAAGGAGGGTTGCCAGCCAGTATTGGTCCTTCTCCTTGATACCACGAATACGAGGATCCTTACGCAGGCTTTGCAGGATCAGGGAGGCCATGCAGCGTAGGTTTGCTGAGGCATTCGGTCCGGAGTCCTCTGGGTCACTAAGGACGACAACGTCCGCAGCCACCTCCTCCCAGCCACGTACAAGTCCATGTGTTTCTTGGGACTGATCCCTTAAAGACTGCTGCTGATGCTGAGTGCCAGGCTCCACCTCCATACTGACACAATCTTCCTCCTCCTCCTCGTCCTCTTCCTGTGTGATCGGCGGGCACGCAGGAACACTGTCTGGATAAAGGGGGCCTTGAGAGCTAAGGAAGTCCTCCTCTTCCTGCCTCTGTTCTGCCTCAAGTGCCCTGTCCATTATTCCACACAGCGTGTGCTCCAACAGGTGGACAAGGGGGACAGTGTCACTGATGCATGCACTGTCACTGCTCACCATCCTCGTGGCCTCCTCGAATGGTGACAGGACAGTGCATGCATCCCTGATCATGGCCCACTGGCGTGGGGAAAAAAAACCAAGCTCCCCTGACCCTGTCCTGGTGCCATAGTCGCACAGGTACTCATTGATGGCCCTCTGCTGCGTGTGCAGCTGCTGCAGCATGGCCAACGTTGAGTTCCACCTGGTGGGCATGTCACAGATTAGGCAGTTCTTGGGCAGGTTAAACTCCTTTTGGAGGTCCGTCAGCCGAGCACTGGCATTATATGACCAGCGGAAATGCACACAGACTTTCCTGGCCTGCCTCAGGACATCCTGTAAGCCCGGGTACCTGCCCAAGAACCGCTGCACCACCAAGTTAAGGACGTGAGCCAAACAGGGCACATGGGTCATTTGTCCCTGTCGGAGGGCAGAGAGGAGGTTGGTGCCATTGTCGCAAACCACCATTCCTGCCTTAAGTTGGCGTTGCGTCAACCACCTCTGAACCTGCCCCTGCAGAGCTGACAGAACCTCTGCCCCAGTGTGGCTCCTGTCCCCCAAGCACACCAGCTCAAGCACCGCATGGCATCTTTTGGCCTGCGTACTTGCGTAGCCCCTTGAACGACTACGGAGCACCGCTGGTTCCGAGGAAGAGGCCATGGAGGAAGAAGAAGAGGAGGGGGTGGAGGAGAGAGGTGTGTCACAATCAGCATTTTGGAGGCGTGGTGGCGGAACAACCTCCAACACTACTGCACCTTGTCCTGCATCCTTCCCAGCTGCCAGCAAAGTCACCCAATGCGCCGTGAAACTTAGGTAACGTCCCTGTTCATGCCTGCTGGACCATGAGTCAGCGGTAATATGCACCTTACCGCTGACCGCCCTGTCCAGCGAGGCATGGACATTGCCTTCCACATGCCGGTAGAGAGCCAGAATCGCCTTCCGTGAGAAAAAGTGGCGTTTGGGTACCTGCCACTGAGGAACCGCACATTCCACAAACTCACGGAAGGGGGCAGAGTCTACCAACTGAAAAGGCAGCAGTTGAAGTGCTAGCAATTTTGCCAAGCTAGCATTCAACCGCTGGGCATGTGGATGGCTGGGAGCAAACTTCTTTCGGCGGTGCAGCAGCTGGGGCAGGGAAATTTGCCTGGTACAATCTGACGTCGGTGTACCAAAAGCAGATTGCCCACAAGTACTTGGCTGTGACACACCTAATTCTACACCTTCATTCCTCTCACTGCAGGTCTCAGAGAGGACTGGAGGTCTAGTGGGGTTGGAAATCTCAGCTGATGAGGAGCAAGGAGAGATCCTCTTTGTTCTTTGGTGTGGGTCTTTTAGATACGCTTGCCAACGAACTGCATGGCAGGTCAACATATGTCTGGTCAAGCATGTGGTACCCAAGCGGGAGATGTTTTGGCCACGTGAGATACGCTTGAGACATATGTTGCAAATAGCAGCGGTGCGATCTGATGCACTCGTCTCAAAAAAGGCCCACACCAAAGAACTTTTTGAATAACGCGCAGAGACTGCAGCGCCCTGCACATGTGGAGCTTTGGGGTGTGATGCAGTCAATGTGCTGCCCTTAGGCTGGCCCCTGGAGGGCATCCTGCCTCGTTGGTGATGTGCCGCCTCCTCCTCCTCCTCCTCCTCCTCTCTCCTATCAGGCACCCACGTTGAGTCAGTGACCTCATCATCCCCTCCCTCCTCATCACTGGAGCAAACCTGGCAGTATGCTGCAGCAGGGGGAGCATGACTGCCAGATTGCTGTCCTTCTTGGGCACCCCCTCTGTCCGTGCTCATGTTACTGCCTTCATCGAGCTCAGTATCATCATCAGAGCCTTCCAAACGCTGGGCATCCTCCTGGAGCATGTACCCAACACTGTGGTCAAACAGTTCGAGGGAATCCTCAGGAGGACATGGTGGAGCTAGGGAAGGAGTCACTGATGACATTGAGCTGAGGGAAGAGGCCGCTGCTTTGCCAGACAAAGCACCCTGGGCATGGGTGAGAGAGGATGAGGAGGATGAGGACGGCTTGGTCATCCACTCGACCAAGTCTTCCGCATGTTGCGGCTCAACACGGCCAGCTGCCGAAAAAAAGGTCAAGCGTGTCCCATGGCCACGTGCTGATGAGGATGCACCGTCTCCACGACCAGCACTAGACACAGAGCCTGCTTGCCCTCTCTTATTGGCTTGTGACTGTCTGCCTCTCCTTCTTGGCCTTCCAGACATACTAATGGCCTGTAGCTGCACTAAGCTGGGATAGAACACCAGTAATTTTCTTCAGGTAGCTTTATATACTGTAACCAGACAAGCCTGCCTGTCAGTAGGAAGATAACAGGAACGGATCTAGCTGAACACTGTGAGCAGGACGCACTGTACTAAATGTAAATAGTCTAGCTGCCTGACCGTGGTACTAATAGGATCAAATAGAACACCAGTAATTTTCTTCAGGTAGCTTTATATACTGTAACCAGACAAGCCTGCCTGTCAGTAGGAAGATAACAGGAACGGATCTAGCTGAACACTGTGAGCAGGACACACTGTACTAAATGTAAATAGTCTAGCTGCCTGACCGTGGTACTAATAGGATCAAACAGAACACCAGTAATTTTCTTCAGGTAGCTTTATATACTGTAACCAGACAAGCCTGCCTGTCAGTAGGAAGATAACAGGAACGGATCTAGCTGAACACTGTGAGCAGGACGCACTGTACTAAATGTAAATAGTCTAGCTGCCTGACCGTGGTACTAATAGGATCAAATAGAACACCAGTAATTTTCTTCAGGTAGCTTTATATACTGTAACCAGACAAGCCGGCCTGTCAGTAGGAAGATAACAGGAACGGATCTAGCTGAACACTGTGAGCAGGACGCACTGTACTAAATGTAATTAGTCTAGCTGCCTGACCGTGGTACTAATAGGATCAAACAGAACACCAGTAATATTCTTCAGGTAGCTTTATATACTGTAACCAGACAAGCCTGCCTGTCAGTAGGAAGATAACAGGAACGGATCTAGCTGAACACTGTGAGCAGGACGCACTGCACTAAATGTAAATAGTCTAGAATTTAACAGGAACGGATCTAGCTGAACACTGTGAGCAGGACGCACTGCACTAAATGTAAATAGTCTAGAAGATAACAGGAACGGATCTAGCTGAACACTGTGAGCAGGACGCACTGCACTAAATGTAAATAGTCTAGAAGATAACAGGAACGGATCTAGCTGAACACTGTGAGCAGGACGCACTGCACTAAATGTAAATAGTCTAGAATTTAACAGGAACGGATCTAGCTGAACACTGTGAGCAGGACGCACTGCACTAAATGTAAATAGTCTAGAAGATAACAGGAACGGATCTAGCTGAACACTGTGAGCAGGACGCACTGCACTAAATGTAAATAGTCTAGAAGATAACAGGAATGGATCTAGCTAAACTGAATACAGTGTATATATATATATGCAACACCTGGGATGCATATATATACACAATACACTGTAAGTGCAGCTAACTGACTGACTGTTCTGCCTAATCTATCTAACTCAAATCAAATGACACTGTCTGTCTCTCTCTCTCTCTCTCTCTCAATGAACGCCGGAACACACACTACACAGGGCCGCCGTGCAGGCGGCCTTATATAGTGTGGGGCGTGTACTAAATCCCCTGAGCCATAATTGGCCAAAGCCTCCTTGGCTTTGGCCAATTACGGCTCTCTGTTCAGGCGGCGCTGTGATTGGCCAAGCATGCGGGTCATAGTTCATGCTTGGCCAATCATCAGCAAGCAATGCACTGCGATGCCGCAGTGAATTATGGGCCGTGACGCGCCACACGAATTTGGCGCGAACGGCCCATATCGTTCGCAATTCGGCGAACAGCCGATGTTCGAATCGAACATGGGTTCGACTCGAACACGAAGCTCATCCCTAGTGTATAAGAAATAGGGATGAGCCAAACACCCCACAGGTTCGGTTCGCACCAGAACATGCGAACAGGCAAAAAATTTGTGCGAAAACCGTTAAAGTCTATGGGACACAAACATGAAAAATCAAAAGTACTAATTTTAAAGGCTTGTATGTAAGTTATTGCCATAAAAAGTGTTTGGGGACCCGGGTCCTGCCCCAGGGGACATGTATCAATGCAAAAAAAAAGGTTTTAAAAACGACCGTTTTTTCAGGAGCAGTGATTTTAAGAATGCTTAAAGTGAAACAATAAAAATGAAATATTCCTTTAAATATCGTGTCTGGGGGGTCCCCTTAGTCTGCCTTTAAAGTAGCTCATGTTTATAGTAGTACCGCAGCAAAATGACATTTCTAAAAGAAAAAATGTCATTTAAACTTGCTAGCTGCTGTAATGTATTGCCGTCTCCCGGTAATATGGATAAAAATCAAGAAGAAAACGGAGTGTGTCCCCACCCCCCAGTCCATACCAGGCCCTTCGGGTCTGGTATGGGTTTTAAGGGGAACTCCACGCCAAAATGAAAAAAAAATTGATGTGGGGGTCCCCCCCAAAATCCATACCAGACCCTTACCCAAGCATGCAGCCTGGAGGACAGGCAAGCGCCCCCCCCCCCCTCCTGAACAGGCCACATGCCCTCAACATGGGGAGGGTGCTTTGGGGTAAAAAACACAAAAGACAGTTTTTGACAATTCCTTTATTAAAAAAAAAAAAAAAGTGTCCCGTGATGTCCATCCTTCTTCAATCACGGCGCCAACGGGCCCAAAAAATACGGGATGCCTCCCATCGAGGCGGAGCTTTTTTTTTTCTATTTTTCGGGTCTGTCAGCGCCGTGATTGTAGATGGATTGACATCGCGGGCCCATTTTTTAAAATTTTTATAAAGGAATTGCCAAAAACTGTCTTTTGTAGTTTTTACTTTTAGACACTATTTTTGGTGAATGGGTAGGGGTACAATGTACCCCTACCCATTCACATAGGGGGGGGCTGGGATCTGGGGGTCCCCTTGTTACAGATTCTGATAAGCCCCCCGCCTGCAGACCCCCACAACCACCGGCAAGGGTTGTGGGGATGAGGCCCTTGTCCCCATCAACATGGGGACAAGGTGCTTTGGGGTAGAACCCCAAAGCACCCTCCCCATGTTGAGGGCAAGCGGCCTTGTATGGTTCAGGAGGGGGGTGCTCGCTCGCCCCCCCTATCCTGGCCTGCCAGGCTGCTTGCTCGGATAAGGGTCTGGTATGGATTTTGGGGGGGACCCCATGCCAGTTTTTAAAAAGATTTTGGCGTGGCGTTCCCCTTAAAATCTATGCCACACCCAAAGGGCCTGGTATGGACTGGGGGGACAGGGGGGGCATGCCATTTCTTTTTCTTAAATCTGTCATAGGGTTCCTCTTAACCACTTCAATACAATGTATTATATACTGTACACTGACTGCATTATATATATATATATAACGTTTGGGGGTTCTAAATAATTTTCTAGTAAATAAAAAGTGTCTTCAAGTGGATACTATTTTTTATAGCAAGCTGCCTGACCTAATTATGGCCACTTTGTAAGGCCATCATTGCGTTATTCTGCACCATTTTCAATGCAGCTATACAAACAACAATATATCTCTTTCAATGCGGTGCTGAATTTACATTCTAGACTTAAAATCATCTGTAAACACTAAATCCCTTCACCTTTAATAACTGTTACAAGGTAGCTTGTCAATCAAGGATATCGGATTCACGCATCCACAGGGAGGAGTTAAAAGGTCATCCGCTTTAAGGTGAGGACTGATCGTTCATAATTACATTGTATTTATGAAAGACTCAAATACCAATTGTAAATGTTAACATTTTGCTTCAAATGTTGTTTCGGTTGAGAGGGAATTAGCAAGCTTCAGTTACTTCTGAACGCTAAGCAATCTTTGCTTTTCTTTTCTTTCATTTAACGGATTTTAAAGAGAAAGGAGTTTAACTTAAATTTTACATTTAATTATATTTTTACGATTTACAAAAAACATTTAATGCAGACACTGGATTCACAGAGCATTACGGGTTATCTAAATAGGGAGCACAGCAGGAGCTGTTTCCTTTTTGACTATTTCTCTCTAATTGAAACTTCTTACAGCTAATATTTACAGACAGTCTATTGACTGGAATGGTACCAGCTGATTGGAGAAAAGCCAATGTGGCACCAATATTTAAAAAGGGCCCAAAAGACATCCCTGGGAATTACAGACCAGTTAGCCTAACATCAATAGTATGTAAACTCTTGGAGGGGATGATAAGGGACTATATACAAGATTTTAGTAATAAGAATGATTTCATTAGCAGTAATCAGCATGGATTCATGAAGAATCGTTCTTGCCAAACCAATCTATTAACCTTCTATGAGGAGGTGAGTTGCCATCTAGATAAAGGAAGGCCCGTAGACGTGGTGTATCTGGATTTTGCAAAAGCATTTGACACAGTTCCCCATAAACGTTTACTATACAAAATAAGGTGCGTTGGCATGGACCATAGGGTGAGTACATGGATTGAAAACTGGCTACAAGGGCGTGTTCAGAGGGTGGTGATAAATGGGGAGTACTCAGAATGGTCAGGGGTGGGTAGTGGGGTTCCCCAGGGTTCTGTGCTGGGACCAATCCTATTTAATTTGTTCATAAACGACCTGGAGGATGGGATAAAGAGTTCAATCTCTGTATTTGCAGACGATACTAAGCTAAGCAGGGCAATAACTTCTCTGCAGGATGTGGAAATCTTGCAAAAAGACCTGAACAAATTAATGGGGTGGGCGACTACATGGCAAATGAGGTTCAATGTAGAAAAATGTAAAATAATGCATTTGGGTGGCAAAAATATGAATGCAATCTATACACTGGGGGGAGAACCTCTGGGGGAATCTAGGATGGAAAAGGACCTGGGGGTCCTAGTGGATGATAGGCTCAGCAATGGCATGCAATGCCAAGCTGCTGCTAATAAAGCAAACAGAATATTGGCATGCATTAAAAGGGGGATCAACTGCAGAGATAAAACGATAATTCTCCCGCTCTACAAGACTCTGGTCCGGCCGCACCTGGAGTATGCTGTCCAGTTCTGGGCACCAGTCCTCAGGAAGGATGTACTGGAAATGGAGCGAGTACAAAGAAGGGCAACAAAGCTAATAAAGGGTCTGGAGGATCTTAGTTATGAGGAAAGGTTGCAAGCACTGAACTTATTCTCTCTGGAGAAGAGACGCTTGAGAGGGGATATGATTTCAATTTACAAATACTGTACTGGTGACCCCACAATAGGGATAAAACTTTTTCGCAGAAGAGAGTTTAATAAGACTCGTGGCCACTCATTACAATTAGAAGAAAAGAGGTTTAACCTTAAACTACGTAGAGGGTTCTTTACTGTAAGAATGGTAAGGATGTGGAATTCCCTTCCACAGGCGGTGGTCTCAGCGGGGAGCATTGATAGCTTCAAGAAACTATTAGATAATCACCTGAATGACCGCAATATACAGGGATATGTAATGTAATACTGACACATTATCACACACATAGGTTGGACTTGATGGACTTGTGTCTTTTTTCAACCTCACCTACTATGTAACTATGTAACTATTTCTGAAGAGAGGGGAGAAATGTCACTACTCTGACTTCTTTAGCTGTGTGTATAGATTTCCTCTTGAGCTGTTAAGTATTGTACACCTGCCTTATTTTCAGAAAGACATCTAAAGACAGACAGGTAAACCCATGACAAGGAAAATAGAACTCCACCTGATGATTGAAAATGAGCATAGAAAGCATATTAATTTGCAGTATTATATTTTACTCTTAAAGTGGAACTTCAGTCATTTTTTCAACTTTCCATCTATAAAATCTTCTGCCCTTGTTGTTTTAACATATTTTTTTTCTGCCAGTAATTACCTTATAGAGCCCACTTCCTATTTCTTGTCTGGTCATTAGCCTAGGCTTATGACATCATGCACAGCTCTCTCTCTCTCTCGTGAGAGTTTGCCAGGAAGGGAGGGGGGATGAGTCATAAGAGGACCAATGAGAGCTGCAGAGCTGGAGGTGTGCCTCTGTGTAAATCCAGGAAGAGAACAGGCAGCAGCTTCAGCTGCCCACAGTTAAAATGGCCAGACTCAGTGGAGGGAGATTTCTGCAGCATATTTAGCAAGTACAGAATCGCAGTATATCTAAAATAATATGCAAAGTGGTTGAAGGGAAGCTTCAGAATGGCAAAGCTGTTTTTATTACAAATCATGTGAGCAGCCTGCAGTTCCTCTTTAAATACAAAACCACTATCTATTCCCTCCTAACCCTCTTGTGTTGAATTGTATTGTTGCTGTATCGTCTCCCTTTATACTGTAAAGCACTGCACAAACTGTTGGCACTATTCCTCCAACTGACACCAATGATGGGGCACTATTCCTCCAACTGACACCAATGATGGGGCACTATTCCTCCAACTGACACCAATGATGGGGCACTATTCCTCCAACTGACACCAATGATGGGGCACTATTCCTTCAACTGACACCAATGATAGGGCACTATTCCTCCCACTGACACCAATGATAGGGCACTATTCCTCCAACTGACACCAATGATGGGGCACTATTCCTCCAACTGACACCAATGATAGGGCACTATTCCTCCAACTGACACCAATGATGGGGCACTATTCCTCCCACAGACACCAATGATGGGGCACTATTCCTCCCACAGACACCAATGATGGAGCACGATTCCTCCTCCTGCTGACCCCATGTGCTATGTAATCTTTTCACTCCTAATAATGCTGGGGAATTTTCTTCTCTCACTGGCCTCAGCCCAACACCATAAAGTTTGAAGTACAGTAAACTTGCCCTTTATTTAGAAGGTTTGGTGACCCCTATTTTGGGATCAGGACACATGGCGTCATTGGATGCTATGATGTTGGTCTCCAGGCTGTCCATACCATGGCAACATATGATGCTGATCTAGGGCGGTGGGCTGCCCCCAGCATTCAGGAGGGAACATAAGTCTGTCTTCTCCAGACCTGCTTCACCTCCTTCCCTATGCCATGCTGCTGCAGACAAATGCATACCTCCTAACTTTTTGAGATGGGAATGGGGGACACCTATCAGCAAAAGTATGCAGGCATAGGACACACCCCTTTCCACGCCCCCTTAAAAGAGAATTGTCCCAAAAAAAAAAAAAAAAACAAGATTGGTTAAACCCACAAGTGCTTTTCTACCACTACTATCCCTTATTATTGCATTTGGAATTTACAAATGCAGCAATTTAGAAATCAGATGAAAGATTTTGCTCCAAAAACACCTTTTGATAGATAAAAAGTGCATTTTATATACATCTATAGAGATACGACCAAAATAAGGCACAAATGGGGAGGAATGAGGGACAGAGGGACATTGCTCCAAATCAGGGACAGTTGGGAGCTATGCAAATGGTAGAGCTCTGATGTGAGGAGGGGCCTCTGATTTGATGTGGAGACTCTAGGATGGGGGGGGGGGATTCTGATGTGATGGGAGCTTTCATGTATGGGGGGATTGTGTGATGGGGGGGCTCTTTAATGGTGTGAATATGTGATTGATGGGCTCTGTGACTGCGGGGCTCTTTGGTGGGATGACTATGTGATTGGGGGGGGGGTTCTGATTGGGGGGGCTGTGATGGGGCGACTCTGCGCTTGGGTGCTCTTTGATGGAGTGACTGTGATTGGTGGACTCAGGGACTGTGTAATTGACAGGGGGGGGGGGGGGGTAGTGTTGTGATGGGTTGATTCTGTGCTTGGGGGCTCTTTGATGGAGTGACTGTGATTGGTGGACTCAGGGACTGTGTAATTGACAGGGGGGGGGGGGGGTAGTGTTGTGATGGGTTGATTCTGTGCTTGGGGGCTCTTTGATAAGGTGACTATGTGATTGGGGGGCTTTGCGATTGCAGGGACTGTGTAATTGGTGGGGGGGGGGGGGGGGTTGTGTTGTTTTAGGGGCTCTTTGATGGAGTGACTGTGATTGGTGGGCTCTGTGACTGCGGTGGCTCTTTGCAAAAGCAGGGACTGTGTAATTGGCGGGGGGGGGGGGGGGGTGTTGTGATGGGTCGATCCTGTGCTTGGGGGCTCTTTGATAAGGTGACTATGTGGTTGGCGGGCCCTGTGACTGCGGGGGCTCTTTGGTGGGGTGACTATGTGATTGGGGGGCTTTGTGATAGTGGGGACTGTGTGACTGGGGGGGTGGGGGTTGTGATGGGGTGACTCTGTGCTTGGGGGCTCTTTGATGGGGTGACTATGTGATTGTTGGGCTCTGTGACTGCGGGGGGCTCTTTGGTGGGGTGATTAGGTAATTGGGGGCTTTGTGATAGCAGGCAGTGTGTGATTGGGGGGGGGGGGGTTGTGATGGGATGACTCTGTGCTTGGGGGCTCTTTGATGGGGTGACTATGTGATTAGTGGGCTCTGTGACTGCGGGGGGACCTCTGTTGTGATGAGAGGACTCTAGGATGGGTGGCCTCTGTCATGGTGGGACTGTGATGTGATGGGAGCTCTCATGTATAGGGGGTACTCTGATGAGATGGGGGGGTTTTAATGTGAAGGGGGGACTCTGATGGAAAGCAGAGACTCTGATGGAAAGGGGGGACTCTGATGGAAAGGGGGGATCTGATGTTAATTTAATCAAGGCGGTATTTAGTGGCTTGGTGATGGGAGACTCTCAAATTTAGAGGGACCTCTAATCTATAGGTGGGACTCTGTTTTGATGGTGGACTCTGCTTTGAAGGGGGGCTTCTGATCTGAAGTTATTTCATCTAGGCTATTGTGTGCATTGTCCCAGGCTCAGGTTTCCTAATGATAAGTAACAATAAAAATGTTTTATATTTTAGACTGGGGTGCCTCGGAATTTTGCACATTTCTAACCAGTTGATGACCACCTTATAGCAGCTTTACTGCTACAGGGCGGACGTTCTGTGCAGAATTATATATATATATATATATATATATATATATATATATATATATATATATATATATATATATATATATATATATATATATATACACACACAGTATATACTGCTATAATACAGCAGTCTTCTGTTGTGATTAGTCACAGTGGAAAACGATCGGTAGGTGTCGGCAAATGGATGGCAGTTGGCACCCGCTGATCGTCAAGGAGAGACACAGGATGGAGCTCTGCATACTGTATGTAAACAATGCAGAGCTCCGTCCTGTCAGCAGGGATGTGATGGATTTTCTTTCCCTGCAAAGCACACCCTTTCGTAAAAACACCGCACTGTGTACACAAAAACACTGGCTAAGCACACATTGAACCCTTTGATGCTTCAAGTAGAACTATAGGAAAACATTTTCTCTCCATTTTGCATAGAGCAAGGAAGGGTTATAACCCCTGTCCGATTTTTTTTTTACCATCCATTAGGGAGATTTCCCCTCACTTCCTGTCCCATAGCCTAACAGGAAGTGAGAAGAAATCCAAGCAAATTAAGGGAATTCCTTAGGTAACCCCAGGCCACCAAAACTAGTGTCCCCATTGTAGGATTTCCCCTCCATTACTTTTCTGGGGACAACCCAAAATTAGGGATTTTCTTTTACTTTCACCTTCAATGATAACGGTAAACAGGACAGACAGAGAAAGAGTAAATCTCCTTATCAGAGGGGCCCAGACAGCAATAAAAACTGACAGCTGTTCTAATCCTTCTCCATTCTGTCCTAAACTAAAAAAAAGTGTACTTTAACCTCTTCCCAGCTAATGTCATTAGTACAGTGACAGTGCATATTTTTAGCACTGATCACTGTATTAGTGTCACTGGTTCCCACAAAGTGTCAAAAGTGTCTGTTAGTGTCAGACGGTCCGTGACAATATCGCAGTCCCGCTATAAGTCGCTGATCACCGCCATTACTAGTTTAAAAAAAAAAAATATATATATATATATATATATACAGTGTGCACATAGATATATCTATCTATCTATATATATCTATATATATCTATATCTATATAGATATAAATATCTATATATATCTATATCTATCTATCTATCTATCTATCTATCTATCTATCTATCTATCTATCTATCTATCTATCTATCTATCTATCTATCTATCTAAATATAAACTATGGAATATATACATTTATCTATATATAGATATATATCTATATATATATATATATCTATATATAGATATGTATCTATCTATATAAATATATATATTCCATAGTTTGTAGACGCTATAACTTTTGTGCAAACCAATCAATATACAGTTATTGGGATTTTATTTTTTTACCAAAAATATGTAGCAGAATACATATGGGCCTAAATTGATGAAGAAATTTGAGATTTCCATTTTATTGGCTATGTTTTATAGCAGAAAGTAAAAAATATTGGGTTTTTTTTTTTTGCAAAATTGACGCTCTTTTTTTGTTTACAGTGCAAAAAATAAAAACCGCAGAGGTGATCAAATACCACCAAAAGAAAGCTCTATTTTATTAAAAAAATAAAAAATGACATAAATTTTATTTGGGTACAACATTGCATGACTGCACAATTGTCAGTTAAAGTAACGCAGTGCAAAAAAAAGCAAAAAAAAATTTGGCCTGGTCATGAAGGGGGGTAAATCTTCCGGGGGGCAAGTGGTTAAAGGGCGCTGCGACTAAAAAAAAAAAAAAACGCTGAGAAACGCTGGTGTGGCAAACTAAATATCATCCATTTATAGATTAGATCTACTTTATCCACCCCCAGCCCCCTGAAATGTACCCTGTACTGAGCACAATCCTCTGACTGGCACCTCTGATGTCCTTCTGCGATGTGCCTGGTGATTTCAATAGACTTCATCCAATGACAGATCGGCCATAGAGAACACACAAACACAACTTATTTCTTATATCACATTCTGAGAATTTTATTTTTTTTTGTACAATGCAAACATCAGCAAAACTCTGTACTTCCCCCCAGAAAACCCAAAACCTAAAAAGATACAAAAGACAAAAGATGTGTAAAAATGAAATGTCTTCAATGCCGCTACAAGTTGTGCAATTTTCAGTGCCGCACCAAAGAGCACCAGATTTGGCAGTGCCGATTCTCGCAGTAGGGTAGCCATATCAAAAATAAGATGTATGAAAAAAAAAAAAAAAAAAAAAGAGCGTGCAGAGCTCTTCATCCTGTGAATAGACATGTGCACTGCCGAAAAATTTGTTTGTTTTCATTTCATTTTTTTTTTTGTTTGTTTTTCGGGTCATTCATTATGATCACAATTCGTAAATTCGTAAATTTGAAGATTCGAAAATCCGAAAATAAGAAAGTTATTCTTTCAGATTTTCTAACTAACTAATAATAACTAACTATTAAATTATAGGTATTGGAATTTCTTTTCAAATTTGGCTGTTAGTGAACGTAACGAATACGAATTTATCCGAAGTTACGAATTATCAGAAATAAGAATGCCGCATCTAAACGAATGGAACAGAACAAATTAATAATACATAATAATAATAGTAATAATAAAAAGTTATTAGTCTTATGATTTATTATTATTAATTTGTTACGTTCCATTCCTTTAGATACTGCATTCGTTATTTTGGATAATTTTACCGTACTGGTGACCCCACAATAGGGATAAAACTATTCCGCGGAAGGGAGTTTAACAAGACACGTGGCCACTCATTAGAATTAGAAGAAAAGAGGTTTAACCTTAAACTACGTAGAGGGTTCTTTACTGTAAGAGCGGCAAGGATGTGGAATCTCCTTCCACAGGCGGTGGCCTCAGCGGGGAGCATTGATAGCTTCAAAAAACGATTAGATAAGCACCCGAACGACCGCAACATACAGGGATATACAATGTAATACTGACACATAATCACACACATAGGTTGGACTTGGTGGACTTGTGTCTTTTTTCAACCTCACCTACTATGTAATTTGTAACTTTTGGATAATTTTGTATTCGTTATGTTCACTAACAGCCAAATTTGAAAGGAAATTCCAATACCTATAATTTAATAGTTAGTTATTATCAGTTAGTCAGTTTTTCTTTTGAATTTTGGATTTTCTTTCTTATTTTCGGATTCTCGAATTTACGAATTTATGAATTTTCTAATTTACGAATTTACTAATTTTTGAATATTCAAATTTACGAATATTCTGAAAAACTTCATTAAATGGGTTTTTGTTAATTTGGATATTTCCAAATTAACGAATTTGTCGAGTAGTAAGACAGTTTTTTTTTTCTTCTAAAAAACGGAACATAAAAGGCAATATACCAAGTATACATGTTTAACTATTTCAATATTCAGACAAAAGGAAAAGTCCTGAACACTGCACCCCACACAAACCCTTTAGTACTATGAGTTGAAGCTGCCTCAGCCAAGCCCCGTCCAAGCCACGCCCCTCCAACGCGTTTCACCCTATCCATGACTAAGCCAAGTGGGTGGGGTGAAATGCGTCGGAGAGTGGCTTTATTAGGGTTTGGACAAGGCTTGGCTGAGGCTGCTTCAACTTGCAGCACTACTGGGTTTGTCTGGAATGCAGCGTTTGGGACTTTTCTTTTCCGGTTTGATTACACAGAACCAAGATGGGCTCTTCATACCGAGCCGTCACCCGCAGTGGAGTCTGCCGGACTTGGATACAAGAGTGCTAACCTTTCTATTTCTAGAGTCTGCAATAAAAAAACAAAAAGTAGTAGAATTTTAATTAGAATTTAGATTTAACCCTCATATTGCACTTGAAATGTCTTTATTTGAATTGCGTTAGTGCTTAAAAGCAAATATTTAAAAAAAAAAAAGTATAAAAAAAGAAAGGTCCCCATGCTTGCAGACTTCCGAGCAAGTCTTCATTACTGCCACTTGTTAGCGTCCCAGGCCAGGAACCAGCCGGTGAAGGTCGGGGGTTCGTGTCCTTGTTTGACTGTGATTATCGGGATTCCCTTGTCTCTCCCGGATGGATCTGTCTCAATATACTGCTTAGCTGAAAGTAGACAATAAAAAGACTTTTAGAACTTTTTTGGTCCGGTTTGTGAAATGATAGTTGACATAATAATGCCTCTTTGATAAAGCAGAGAAGAAACCATAGGCGCGTGCACAGGGTGTGCAAGGTGTGCCTGGGCACACCCTAATCACCCCGTGTGGTGCAGAGTTCCTCTGTTTAGACCTCTGATATTTCACCAAAGCCACGTAACCTAGCTCCTAAAATAATTGTAAAAAAAATAATAATAAAAATAAAATTGTAAAATATAATAAAAAATACAATAATGTCCATTGCCCTACTGACACTGTCCACTGCTCTACGCACGTTTCAGTTTTGGGGTGCACACTAATGCAATGGGCTACCCTAATACACCCTAATGCAAATGAGCATCATTGCATCCTTATAACAGCAAATAGAAACATTTTCCCTCCAAAGCAATGCTCTCCAGTAACCTATTGCAACTGTAACAGTGTCATCTACAGGCCAAACTGAGGTAGTGCCGATCATGAAAATATTTTAGCAAAGTGATTTAAATTAATTACAATAAAAAAAATGCAAAATAATTGTCTGTATTGGAGGCTTCCAGGGGGAGAAATACTTTTTTTTGCTAATAACATAACATATATATATATATACATATATATATATATATATATATATATATATATATATATATATATATATATATATATATATATATATATATATATATATATTAGAAGAGAATTTTTTTTAGAAGGACACTTTCTGGCACCTGGAAAAAAAAACACCCGCCTATGCACTTTATAAGCCACCTGACATGGCAACCCTGCTGTAGTCAGTGGGAAAGGGCACCAGTAGAGAGGCAGACAGTGGGGGAGTACACTGTTTACCCCTTTTCATTGGCAGTCAGACTCAGCAGAGGAGTGTCAATTAAGAAAAGAGATGTAGTGACAGTTAGTGGAGGAGTGCATGGGGGCACGGTGGCAGTCAGTGTGAGGAATTCACAGGTGCAGTGGAAGTCATTGGAGCAGTGCACAGTTGCAGTGGTGGTCAATGTGGCATGTGCAGGTGCAGCAATACTCAGTGGAGGAGTGCACAGGTGCACCGGAAGTCAGTGGGGGAGTGGACAAGTACATTCAAGATCATTGGAGAAGTGTGCAGGTGCAATAGCAGTCAGTGGGGGACTTCTCAGATGCAGTGGCAATCAGTGGAGGAGTGCTCAGGTACAGTGGCGGTCAGCGGAGGGGTGCTCAGGTGCAGTGGCAGTCAGTGCAGGGGTGCTCATGTACAGTGGCAGTCAGTGCAGGGGTGCACATGTACAGTGGCAGTCAGTGGTGGGGTGCTTATGTACAGTGGCGGTCAGTGGAGGGGTGCTCAGGTACAGTGGCAGTCAGTGGAGGAGTGCTCAGGTACAGTGGCAGTCAGTGGTGGGGTGCTTATGTACAGTGGCGGTCAGTGGAGGGGTGCTTATATACAGTGGCAGTCGGTGGAGGGGTGCTCAGGTACAGTGGTGGTCAGTGGAGGAGTGCTCAGGTACAGTGGCAGTCAGTGGAGGAGTGCTCAGGTACAGTGGCGGTCAGTAGAGGGGTGCTCAGGTACAGTGGCGGTCAGCAGAGGGGTGCTCAGGTACAGTGGCGGTCAGTGGAGGAGTGCTCAAGTACAGTGGCATTCAGTGGAGGAGTGCTCAGGTACAGTGGCAGTCAGTGGAGGAGTGCTCATGTACAGTGGCAGTCAGTGGAGGGGTGCTCAGATACAGTGGCAGTCAGTGGAGGAGTGCTCAGGTACAGTGGCAGTCAGTGGAGTGCTCAGGTACAGTGGCAGTCAGTGGAGAGGTGCTCAGGTACAGTGGCAGTCAGTGGAGGAGTGCTCAGGTACAGTGGCAGTCAGTGGAGGAGTGCTCAGGTACAGTGGCAGTCAGTGGAGGAGTGCTCAGGTACAGTGGCAGTCAGTGGAGAGGTGCTCAGGTACAGTGGCAGTTAGTGGAGGAGTGCTCAGGTACAGTGGCAGTCAGTAGAGGAGTGCTCAGGTACAGTGGCAGTCAGTGGAGGAGTGCTCAGGTACAGTGGCAGTCAGTGGAGGAGTGCTCAGGTACAGTGGCAGTCAGTGGAGAGGTGCTCAGGTACAGTGGCAGTTAGTGGAGGAGTGCTCAGGTACAGTGGCAGTCAGTAGAGGAGTGCTCAGGTACAGTGGCAGTCAGTGGAGGAGTGCTCAGGTACAGTGGCAGTCAGTGGAGGAGTGCTCAGGTACAGTGGCAGTCAGTGGAGAGGTGCTCAGGTACAGTGGCAGTTAATGGAGGAGTGCTCAGGTACAGTGGCAGTCAGTGTGAGGAATTCACAGGTGCAGTGGAAGTCATTGGAGCAGTGCACAGTTGCAGTGGTGGTCAGTGTGGCATGTGCAGGTGCAGCAATACTCAGTGGAGGAGTGCACAGGTGCACCGGAAGTCAGTGGGGGAGTGGACAAGTGCATTCAAGATCATTGGAGAAGTGTGCAGGTGCAATAGCAGTCAGTGGGGGACTTCTCAGATGCAGTGGCAATCAGTGGAGGAGTGCTCAGGTACAGTGGCAGTCAGTGGGGGAGTGCTCAGGTACAGTGGCGGTCAGCGGAGGGGTGCTCAGGTACAGTGGTGGTCAGTGGAGGAGTGCTCAGGTACAGTGGCGGTCAGTGGAGGAGTGCTCAGGTACAGTGGCGGTCAGTAGAGGGGTGCTCAGGTACAGTGGCGGTCAGCAGAGGGGTGCTCAGGTACAGTGGCGGTCAGCAGAGGGGTGCTCAGGTACAGTGGCGGTCAGTGGAGGAGTGCTCAGGTACAGTGGCATTCAGTGGAGGGGTGCTCAGGTACAGTGGCAGTCAGTGGAGGAGTGCTCATGTACAGTGGCAGTCAGTGGAGGGGTGCTCAGATACAGTGGCAGTCAGTGGAGGAGTGCTCAGGTACAGTGGCAGTCAGTGGAGGAGTGCTCAGGTACAGTGGCAGTCAGTGGAGGAGTGCTCAGGTACAGTGGCAGTCAGTGGAGGAGTGCTCAGGTACAGTGGCAGTCAGTGGAGGAGTGCTCAGGTACAGTGGCAGTCAGTGGAGGACTTTCCAAGGTAGAGTGGCAGTTAGTGGGGGAGTGCTGAAGTGCAGCAGTGTCTATTGGAAAAGTGTGTTGTTACAGTGGCGGTCAGTGGACACAATTGTGTCCTTGGCAAAATGACAGCGGAAAACATGATTGACAATAAAAGTCAACCACACATGTCCTGCCAGATACTTGTGACTCTTGGCTGCTGAACCAGAACAATTGTGGATATCAGGAGCTCTGGCATCACTTGGACCTCCTAATATCATTGCTTGTTGGGGGTTGGGGACTGAATGTTGTGATTAGGGATGAGCTTAAGGTTTGGCTGGGGAATACTGCACAACAATTGTAAAAAAAACAAGGATTAGAATGATTGCCGGTCGCCAGACAAACAGCACAAACTTCTGGAATTCTCATCCTGTATTGGCTACTATACTGGAAACCTGCGATCGTTCCAATCCATCTTTTATACAGTCATTGTCCAGTACACCCCAATCCCTGGCAGCACTCAAGCCCTGATGAAGGGGGAGTTGTGAGCCCTCAAAACGTGTTGGCTATATCTTCTGACCTAATGTCAAGATAAATAAACTTGTACTGGACTTAGGGATCTATTTATAAAACATTTGTTGGACAAATGTCACAATTATTCACCAAGCCTGCACAAACTTGTTCTGCCATTTCTTTAGTACGCTTATTTCGTATGATCGTTAGCTCCATCTAGTGGCCAAAATGTGGTATTTGTGTTCTAAAATAGCTCAATCAGAAAAAAAATACCCCATTTTGTCCACTAGATGGAACTGAAGATCATAGGAAATAATTATATTAGCGAATACTACGGGAAAATATATGCAGGCTGGGCAAATGCTTAAGGCATTCGTCCAATGAATGTTTAATAAAAGACCACCTAAGTATAAACTTGTGGCACTTTCATCCTTTATCTGCTGTTTAGGCAAATTTCTGCAGACAGGCTTCAAAATGTTGGGGAAAGCCCTCCCAGAAGTGGAGGATGTTATATTTAAAATTAGATAGTTGTTGGAAAATCTAAAGGAGGTTGTAAAGAGGGTGAGAATGATAGCTAAGCAGTCAGACTAACTAGAAATGTCACTTCCCACCGCTAGAAGTATTTTAAATGAAAAACACAGTGCCCCCTGTTCATGTTTCCTTTGTGATCTTTCTTCTCATTGTTCCTCATTTAGCTCAAATCCAAGCAGATGTATTCTTCAGTGGTGACAGCGGGACACCCGCAGTACAGTATAAAATCCTCACCTGATTTCAGGGACTCTTTCCTCTCCACTTCATTAGCATCTTTTCCGATCCACAGAAATAGCTGAAAAGAGAAAAAAAAAATGCCATTGAACCTCTTTTGGATTTCACATCAGCAGAGACTGACCTTGGAGAAGAACGTTATGAAGGTTGTGCCTTACAATCGATTCTCATCCTGCGATAATTTCTACTTTCAGGAATGAAAAGGCAGCTGAAAAGCAATGTACAGGTATCCGCACGTTGTAGAAAGTGTTATCATCTCTTTTATGGAATCACGGTACGGAGCTACCTGATAGCGTTCAATAATACATCTGAGGACGGGGTGGAGAACAGTCGCCATGGCCAATAGGGAACTTATACTGTATTCAGATTTTTCAAGGAGAGCCGCACTTTAAATGTGGAGAAAAATTAAATATAGCGTTTTTTTATGTAATCTCTCCATCATCTACATCAGTGTTTCCCAACCTTTCAGTAATGGCATCCTTTAAAAGCACGCAAAATCTCAAGCCCTCGCCCCATCTAAAATGTAAAAAATGTAAATGTTTCTTCTCAATGGAAAACCTGAGCCAGGGACAAAGCCCACAACTGCCTTGATTAGAGTTCCCCTTTCATATAACAGTCTCCCTATCACACCAGAGTTCCCCCATCTTACCAGAGTCCCCCCTATACATCAGTGGTCCTCCTATATATGAGAGCCCTCATCACATCATAGTATCCCACATGACAGAGGCCACCCTTCCTAGAGTCCTCTCATCACAACTGAAACTCCCCCAATCACACAGTCCCCCCATCATAGAGTCCCCAATCACACAGTTCCCCCATCACAAAGCCCACCAATCACATAGTCCCCCCATCATAGAGCACCCAATCACACAGTTCCCCCATCACAAAGCCCACCAATCACATAGTCCCCCCATCATAGAGCACCCAATCACACAGTTCCCCCATCACAAAGCCCACCAATCACATAGTCCCCCCATCATAGAGCACCCAATTACACAGTTCCCCCATCACAAAGCCCACCAATCACATAGTCCCCCCATCATAGAGCCCCCAATCACACAGTTCCCCCATCACAAAGCCCACCAATCACATAGTCCCCCCATCATAGAGTCCCCAATCACACAGTCCCCCCATCACAAAGCCCACCAATTACATAGTCAGCCCATGATAGAGTCCACAATCACACAGTTCCCCCATCACAAAGCCCACCAAGCATATAGTCCCCCCATCATAGAGTCCCCAATCACACAGTTCATAAAGAAAGGAGGAAAGAAGAAGTAGAAACCAACCAGGAATATTTGGAGGACCCAAAACTCTGTGTCACATCCTCAAGAAAAATATATGGAAAAAGGATTTAGCCCCAGGGATATTGCGGGCACAGAGAAACGTGCAAATAGGGTACACCAAAGATGGAGTAAAAATCTTTGGTGTACCCTATTTGCATGTTTCTCTGTGCCCGCAATATCCCTGGGGCTAAATCCTTTTTCCAATCGCACAGTTCCCCCATCACAAAACCCACCAATCACATAGTCAGCCCATCATAGAGTCCCCAATCGCACAGTTCCCCCATCACAAAACCCACCAATCACATAGTCAGCCCATCATAGAGTCCCCAATCGCACAGTTCCCCCATCACAAAACCCACCAATCACATAGTCAGCCCATCATAGAGTCCCCAATCACACAGTTCCCCCATCACAAAGCCCACCAATCACATAGTTCCCCCATCATAGAGCCATCCAATCACACAGTTCCCCCATCACAAAACCCACCAATCACATAGTCAGCCCATCATACAGTCCCCAATCACACAGTTCCCCCATCACAAAGCCCACCAATCACATAGTTCCCCCATCATAGAGCCATCCAATCACACAGTTCCCCCATCACAAAACCCACCAATCACATAGTCCCCCCATCATAGAGCCATCCAATCACACAGTTCCTGCCATCACAGACCCCCCCCCCCCCCACCAAATCACATAGTCCTCCCATCACAGAGCCCGCAAATCACACTGCCCCTCTTCACATCTGGGCCCTATCTTTTGGCAGAGGGCAGGAGGCGGAACAGGTCTAGAGGTGGTGGACTTTTGCCCTCTCCTGAATGCTGGGGGCAGGCCTGCATACCTCTTACCCTGGATCAGCCTCATGCATTGCCATGTTGCAGGCAGCCAGCCGCCAACACCATTGCAATGAATGATGCCATGCATCATGGCCTTGGTAAATGGCTGTTATGGTGCTAGAGGCAAACCTGCCCACACCATGGCAACTCATTATTCTAATCCAAGGCAAAAAGGGTCCCGTGTACACAGTACCCCAGCGGAGCCCAAAAAAAACAGCCACCCCCCTCCCCCCAAGATGCCGATCCCCACTGAATTGAAAAACACTGATACGCATTATTCACAATATTCAACAACGGAAACCCTAATAAAGGGGACACTTCCAGTCCCCAAAACATGTTGGCTATCTTTGCATGTTTAACTTGTAAATAAACACCTTTGGACTTTTAATCTTGAGTGTGGTGCTCTGCATTGTTCTTCTGGGTTAAATATATGCAGGCGGCCAATGCTGACCTTCTGAAAATGCTAGTAACTTGGTTGTCTTTGGCCCAAGCTCTGCTGGCCAGGGGTGGACATACTGTACCAGGGATTCTGGTATTTGTAGATCTGACCACAGCTTCCTTCTATCTAGATCAGCCATTCTCAACCAGGGTTCTGAGGAACCCCAGGGCTCTTTCAGTGTTTGCTATGAGTTCCCTGAGCTGTGGCTGATTAACCTCCCATTTATGTTTCCTGCATAATTCCGGGTCCAACACCACTTGGCTTCATTGACATCAATAATCTTTTTGGCAGTCTGTAGGAGTGGCATTTTGAACACCACTATAAGTGAGGCATTCTTACCACTGGCCACCAATGTAAGGCTGTCCTTACACAGAGCAAATTTTTTGGGGTTGCAGGAAAGAAACAGTGTTGATGCGGAAATCCCTCCTGTTGGGACATTGTCTTCTCCTGGAGGGGGGAGGGCGAGGTTGGGCTGGAGAAGACTTCCTGCTTAACCGGCCGAGATTTGAACCGTGTAAGGCCGGCCTAAGAAGCATGTTTCCCATTGACTGCCAACAAACTTATTTTAGCAGGTTTTCTCCAAAACCTGAAAATAATTTCAAGGGTTCCTCAGGGGCAAAAAGGGTTTAGAAAGGCTGATCTAGATGTCAGTCAATACTCAGTGTATTGTACTAGTGATTTTACTTGGCGAGTAGTTGTATGGGAGCCTGACACTGTCCGTCCACCAATGCTGGATTGGTGGGACAAGTGGTTGGCATCTTACAGGCTGGTCCATGGTTGGTCATCTACAGGTGCTCTTCTGCAGTTTTAGCAGCTTGATGGGATATTCTTAAAGCGCCATATTATTAAACTCCCTTATGCCGCGTACACACGGTCGGACTTTACGGCAGACTTTGCTCGGCGGACTTTTCGACGGACTTTCTGAATGAATGGACTTGCCTACACACAATCCACCAAAGTCCGTCGAATTCGTACGTGATGACGTACGACCGGACTTAAATAAGGAAGTTCATAGCCAGTAGCCAATAGCTGCCCTAGCGTGGCGTTTTGTCCGTCGAACTAGCATACAGACGAGCGGACCTTTCGACCGGACTCGAGTTCGACAGATAGATTTAAAACATGTTTCAAATCTAAGTCGGTCCAACTTTTGAGCAAACAAAGTCCGCTGGAGCCCACACACATCGAATTGTCCGACCAAATCCCGTCCGCCGGGCAAAGTCAGCCGTAAAGTCCGCCCGTGTGTACGTGGCATTACTGTAATCAAAGGGCTTATGTATGCAAATGATTGCATGTAAAATGCAAATCAAAATTGCAAATTTGTTTTTTGTTCACAAATGTACTTTGTTCTCCTACCTGTTCCCATGAGTCCAGCAGCATAACATCATCTTCTGCTAAATCATCCTGCGTGAATTCTCCAGGTACTTCCTCAATCTAGGAATGAACGGCGCAACTTAGACAATTGTATTCATTTTCACAGTTTTTGTCTTTAATTTTTAAGTTTAGAACAAGAGCACAGCTTGTGTGAGCATAAAGTCTAGGTACACGTTGGTACATTAGTTACAAACAATAAAATACATCACATGCTGTCCAACATATGTTCTGAAAAAAGCCATACCAAGGACTCTGACACATCTCAGAAAGGAGAAACACAGGAGACGGAGCATGTGGTGTGAATGATCTCCTATAGGATATATAGGGTGTATACATTATATTACCAAAAGTATTGGGACGCATGCCTTTACACGCACATGAACTTTAATGGCATCCCAGTCTTAGTCAGTAGGGTTCAATATTGAGTTGGCCCACCTTTTGCAGCTATAACAGCTTCAACTCTTCTGGGAAGGCTGTCCACAAGGTTTAGGAGTGTGTCTATGGGAATGTTTGACCATTCTTCCAGAAGCGCATTTGTGAGGTCAGGCACTGATGTTGGAAGAGAAGGCCTGGCTCGCAGTCTCAGCTCTAATTCATCCCAAAGGTGTTCTATCGGGTTGAGGTCAGGACTCTGTGCAGGCCAGTCAAGTTCCTCCACCCCAAACTCGCTCACCCATGTCTTTATGGACCTTGCTTTGTGCACTGGTGCGCAGTCATGTTGGAACAGGAAGGGGCCATCCCCAAACTGTTCCCACAAAGTTGGGAGCATGAAATTGTCCAAAATGTCTTGGTATGCTGACGCCTTTAGAGTTCTCTTCACTGGAACTAAGGGGACAAGCCCAACCCCTGAAAAACAACCCCACACCATAATCCTCCCTCCACCAAATGATTTGGACCAGTGCACAAAGCAAGGTGGGCCAGCGGTCGCTGGTTTGAACAGGCCCTTATGCTTTGTTGAGTAGTGTTTTATATGTATTTTTTAACATGATGCTAGTCATTGTTGCAATACTAAATAAAATGTTTGAAATTTTTAAATATTATTTGCCAATTAAGGGCATGCTATTGAGATGCATTTATACATTTTTATGAGTCTTAATTAGTTTTATGTAAGTTATATTTTTTATATGTACACAAAAATGTGCTGCGCTAAAAAAACACTAAATGAAAATTGTGACTAAGAAAAAAAAAAGACAATTCCAAATGTCAAATGCTAATGAAAGTCCGCGTGAAGTTACTGCTGAAAGGGAAGAATTAATCTTCAAAGCAGGACAGAGCTTGCTGTGACGTCATCACGTTCCACCGGTCCCCAAAAGTAAGCTGGAAGTGTGGTATATTCGGATGTTTGTTGGTTTTAAACAGCACTGTTCTTTATTGATACGTGAGTGTAATTTTATCAATATTTTATTAAAATCCTAAGGCTTTCACACTGTGGAGCATGTGATTCTCTCTGTTGGGTATTTACTAGATATGTGTACTGCCGAAAAATTTGTTCTTTTTCGTTTCATTCTTTTTTTTTTTTTTGTTTGAATATTCGAAAAATTCGTAAGTTCAAAAAATTCGTAAATTCGAAAAATCGTAAATTCGGAATTTGGAAATTTCAAAATCCGAAAAATTCGAAAGTTACGAAAATTAGAAAGGAAAATCCGAAAATTCGAAAAACGAAAATCCAAAAATCCAAAAATTCGAAATAATAAATAACTAACTAATAATAACTAACTATTAAATTATAGGTATTGGAATTTCCTTTCAAATCTGGCTGTTAGTGAACATAATGAATACAAGTTTATCTGATGTTACGAATTATCCAAAATAAAGAATGCTGTATCTAAACAAATGGAACGGAACTAAATAATAATAAATAATAATATTGTTAATTATTTATTATTATTAATTCGTTATGTTCCATTCGTTTAGATACGACATTCGTTATTTCGGATAACTTGTAACTTTGGATAAATTCCTATTCGTTTCGTTCACTAACAGCCAAATTTGAAAGGATATTCCAATACCTATAATTTAATAGTTAGTTATTATTAGTTATTTATTATTTAGAATTTTTGGATTTTCGTTTTTCGAATTTTCCTTTCTAATTTTCAGAACTTTCGAATTTTTCGGATTTCGGAATTTCCAAATTCCGAATTTACGATTTTTCGAATTTACAAACTTTCCGAATTTTCAAATATTCAAACAAAAAGAAAAACGAATGAAACGAAAAAGAACAAATTTTTCGGCAGTGCACATGTCTAGTAAATAACCAACAGAGAGAATCACATGCTCCACAGTGTGAAAGTTAAGTTAAGTTATTATTAGTTAGTTATTTCAGAATTTAGAATTTTTTGGGTTATTAAATTCTCGGCTTTTCGTTCCTATTTTCGTTCTTTAGAATTTTCGGATTTTCATTCTTATTTTTGGATTTTCGAATTTTCGAATTTCCGAATATTCAGAAGAATTCGGAAATTTGTATATTTCCGAAAATAATGAATTTGTCTAAATTTGTTTTAAAAAACGAATTTGGAACTAAACAAATTGCACATGTCTAGTATTTACCTGCATGCACGAGTTCTTAACCTGGTGGGAGTGGTGAAGGTACTCCCTGGTGTACTAAGATCATTCCCAGAGGTGCAAATTCCTTGAGAATGTGTTTGAGGAACTGTATGGATTTTTAAAACAAGTGCGATATGACTTGATAATATGAGAGTTACGGTATATCCATTTGGAAAGAAGAATTAAGTCTCTCTTTGCTGGTGGTGGATCACAAATGAAGAGGTTTCAGCAGTAATTTCACACGGACTTTCACGTTGGACAGTTGGAATTGTCACTTTTCTATTTAGACACATGTAGCTTGCTTGCTGCTCTTATCAATTCTGTCTTTTGTTCCACAAGCGCGGTAACCACTTTTTGTTTTTGAGTGTTATGCCCTGTACACACGGTCGGACATTGATCGGACATTCTGACAACAAAATCCATCGGATTTTTTCCGACGGATGTTGGCTCAAACTTGTCTTGCATACACACGGTCACACAAAGTTGTCGGAAAATCCGATCGTTCTGAACGCGGTGACGTAAAACACGTACGTCGGGACTATAAAAGGGGCAGTAGCCAATAGCTTTCATCTCTTTATTTATTCTGAGCATGCGTGGCACTTTGTGCGTCGGATTTGTGTACACACAATCGGAATTTCCGACAACGGATTTTGTTGTCGGAAAATTTTATCGCCTGCTCTCAAACTTTGTGTGTCGGAAATTCCGATGGAAAATGTGTGATGGAGCCCACACACGATCAAAATTTCCGACAACAAGGTTCTATCACACATTTTCCGTCGGAAAATCTGACCGTGTGTACGGGGCATTAGATTTTTAGATATAGGACATTTTCAATGCCTTTTTTGGAATTCGAAATATGCTTAAAGCCCAACTCGGGGAAATTGTAAAATTAACCGGGGCTACTAGAAGAGAATGGTGGGACCTGATGGCACTGGCAGTCAAGCTAAGGGTGCTCGGGCAAAAGCAGGAACAGATACAAAGTTGAAGCAGCTCTTGGACAATCCTTTGACCCATTACTCGCAGAAACCACCGGATATAACACCACCTGAATTTTGGTATCAACCCTAGTTAGAACAACTGAAAATATTTCTATTTCTCTCTGTGCCTTGGCAGTGCCCCCCCCCCCCCCCCCCCCATATCTTGTACAGGTTTCTCAAAGACAAGAGGTAATGCAACATCTCCTCAATGAAGTCACAGACAAAATAAAAACCTGACGAAAATTTTAACTCTTTCCCATTTGTTCCAAAAAATAAAAAAATAAAGAATTCATTAATGTGAGCTTATTGCAAATATTTACTTCAAGGCTCTGAACTTACCACAAATCTCCCGGTCTTATTGGAGCAGCCAAACAACCGAGTTGGGTGATCTTCCAGCTGGGAGACCAATAGAGGTGATGTCTGGTATTGCTTTTTACCTCCCAACGCACTCCAGAACTCATCTGCCAAAAGTAAAGTAGAAAGATGCAATATGTCTTAAAGCAGATCTTCAGTCATTTTTTCATCTTTTCATCTATTAAATCTTCTGCCCTTGCTGTTTTAATTTTGGATAGTAAAACATTTTTTTGTCTGTCAGTAAAATACCTTATACAGCCCACTTCCTGTTTCTTGTCTGGTAAAAAGCCTAGGCTTAGTACATCGCGCACAGCTCTCTCTCTCTCACTCTCTTGAGAGTTTGCCAGGAAGGGAGGGGGGATGAGTCATAAGAGGGCCAATGAGAGCTGCAGGGCTGCAGAACTGGAGGTGTGCCTCTGTGTGTCCGTGTAAATCCAGGAAGTGAACAGGCAGCAGCTTCAGCTGCCCACAGTTAAAATAATTGCAGCCAGACTCCATGGAGGGAGATTTCCGCAGCATATTTGGCAAGTACAGAATCACAGTATATATAAAATAATATGCAAAGTGGTTGGAGGGAAGCTTCAGAATGGCAAAGATGTTTTTATTACAAATTATATAATTATATAAGTAGAACTCAAGAAGGAACTTTTGGATAGAGAGAAAGGGTTAGAATTGTTAATGCTGTCTCCTCTATTGGGAAGACTTACTTTTTGTGTTGTCACCAGCTCAGGAAGGAAAGGGCAATTCCAAAAAAATTCAATATATGCCAGCAGGAAGTACGATCATTAACTGTTGACCTTGTATGGTTGTGTTCCCTAGAAGCTTAAATCTATACTTGTTTTGCAAAGTCTCTTCTATTTAACTGTGCAGTAGAGTTTCCCCTTGTATACCATCAGCCAGCCAGAATGTAACACGTTCTGACTTGCACGGTGGGTTTGGTCAGATTGCACTGTAAAAGCCCATCTTTGGGCAAACTAAACCCGCCTTCCACCCATACAACCCCTTTTACTCACTTAAGTCATGTGTCCCTAGTAGTTGCCTCTCCCAGGTGTAGAGACCATTGATCTATTGCTTCAGTCTGTGTCCCTGCTGTCCCCTCATTGTAATTCCAAATCGTCATCCAATTGTCATCATGTAATAATGATGACAATTCCAATTGTCATCATGTTGCTGCATTTTTGGAGCCTAAGAAGGCCCCTCACTCTTGGACAGCCAATAGCAAATGTCTATGTCACTCAGACAATGATGTGAACACCTAAAGAAAGACCCTCCCACCAGTGGCGTCGCTAGGGGGTGGCTATTGGGGCTATAGCCCTGAATCTGGGGCCCATAGCCCCGAGTCTCTTGCCGCAGGGTCCCTGCTTAACCAGCGGGCCACTGCTGTGGTGGGCGTGCTACGTGAGAGAGGCGGATGAGAGGAGAGAAGCGAGCAGGTGGACGAGCAGAGATGACATCATCTCTCTCCGCCCGCTCAACATCAACGCTCTTCCGCCCTCACAGCCGGGCCTCTTCAATGTGGGAGCGAGGTGCAGCGGGGAGCAGAGAGATGACATCATCTCTCTTCGCCCACCACACATCAGCGCTCTTTCGCCCTCACAGTGCAGGCCTTTTCAATGTCGGAGGGGCAGCAAGAAGCAGCGAGATTACATCATTTCTCACTGCCTGCCCCGCATCACCACTCTCCTGGCCTCACTAAATGGACCAGTGCTGCCAGCCTGCCACCAATGCAGCGGCAATGCCTATTTGGTGGCACTGGCTGGCATGGCAAGTGACAATCCACATCAGTTGGTAAGTGACAATCCACATCTGGTGCCATGTGACAGTGGCAAGTGACAATCCACATCTGGTGGCAGGCGACATGGCAAGTGACAATCCACAATGAAGCGCCAACACCAGCCATTGCCCATGAGCATGCTCCCCCCTGCGCCTGCAAAAAGGTTGGTGACCACTGCTATGGGCTCTAGCCCCAAATCTTTTGCGGACCTAACAACGCCCCTGCCTCCCACTTTGCTGTAGGAAGAAAGAAGTCTTGGGACTCACATACCCATGTATTTAGGTGCGTATTAACTGGCGAGTGATGTCCAGAGAACAGCTTTAAAAATCTAGTGCAAGCTTGTTGAAGGATCTTCGCCTCCAGGCTGTGACCTGACTTGGAGATACTGGGTGAGATCCAGGCCCTGAGGGCTCAGCCTTTTGGGGTTGAAAGTGGAAGCTACTGAATCTGATTAAGGACCTAACCCATACTTATCCTGCTGAGGAAGATAGAGCTGGAGATAACACAGGAGTGTCCACTGGTCTGACTGCTGTAGGCAGCAACTTGGTACAGAGAGGGCACAGGAACCTCAGTTATAATGGAAGCTGTATCAACCTGCTGTGTGCATGGGAAGTCTAAGCATCCATCCAGAAACTCAGAACTGTCGCTACCTTTTTGGGTTTCCCACCCACCACATTGGATTTAGGTGAGTATTTTAGGTGAGTATTTTGGGCTCTTAGATATTGCCTATCTGGCAGTTAGTTTTGGGAATAGGGGTATAGAATGGTGGGAAAGGGAGTCATGCCCGGAGAACAGGTATAAATATCTGGTTCAAGTTTGTTGAAGTATCTTTGCCTGCAGGCTGTGACATGACTTGGAGACCCTGAGTGAGATCCAGGCCCCGAGGGTTCAGCCTTTTGGAGTTAAAAGTGAGAGCTACTAAATCTGATTGAGGACCTAATCCGCACCATCCCTGCTAAGGATTAGGGATGGGCGAACGGTTCGACCTGAGCATAAGTTCGGCCGAACTTTCGCTGTTTGGACGTTTGACGAACAGTCGTTCAACCGTTTGTACCAGCCCCCTGAACCGACCACAATGCATTGTGGCGCTGAACAGTGTATTGCAAGCCCTGATTGGCTGAAGCAGTGAAAGCTTCAGCCAATCAGGGCACAGAGCACTGTCAGAGTCATGATTGGACACTGTCATCATGACTTTATCCAATCATCAGCCCACAGTATAAAAGTATTCTTTCAATGGCAGCCATTTTCAGTGTGATCACGGCGTGAAGACAGATAGAACAGGGCTCTGTTCAGTGCTATTAGTTAGTTGGTGTGCTATACTGTGCTATTTTTCTTCAATTGTCAGTGTAGAATATTAGTTTAGTGTCAGTCTAGGGATAGTGTGAGTGTAGTGAGGAGGACCATCATTCAGCTTTGCATAGTGTGCAGCTAGAGTAGGGACAGCTCAGATAGTTTCACTGTAGTGTAGTGAGACCGTGTCATTAATACATACATTAGAGTAGAGTAGGGACAGCTCAGATAGTTTCAGTGTAGTGTAGTGAGCCCGTGTCAGTGATCTTTACATTAGTGTATAGCTAGAGTAGGGACAATTCAGATAGCGTCAGTGTAGTGACGGTTGAACACAGTCTATTTGATTGCGTTACTGCCAGTTTAACGCCATTTACTTCTGTATGCGTTACTGCCAGTTTATCACCATATAGTTTTGTGCGTTACTGCCAGTTTAATGCCATTTACTTCTTTGTGCGTTACTGCCAGTTTAACGCCATATCGTTTTGCGGGCATTACTGACAGTTTAACGCCATATAGTTCTGTGTGCGTTACTGCCAGTTTAACACCATATAGCTTTGCGTGCCCTAATGCCAGTTTAATGCCATATAGTTCTATGTGCATTACTGGCAGTTTAACGCCATATCGTTTTGTGTGCGCTACTGCCAGTTTAACGCCATATAGTTCTGTGTGTGTTACTGCCAGTTTAACGTTTCATGTATATTTGATATATCATATTTTAACCTTTATTCTATGAAGATGTATATAGATTTATGATAGTATAGATAATATTTTATCTTTAATTCATATGTGTATAGAGACATCTCCTTGACAACTGAGGTTACGACGGGTGCTTCCGTTGCAATTTCCCCCACAGATTATACACTTACAATTGTACATCATTGCGTACAGTAATATGGCGGATCGTAAATAGTGTTACCCCCCTAAAAAATGGCCGCCATCTATGCTAATCTTGAATAGAGGCAGCCAGAGGTTGACGCATTAGTAAGAACTACAAGAAAATGGCCGACACATAATGTTGTTAACACTCTGTATGAGATGCCTATACTAATAGTACACTCTGCAAAGCTTTGATTACCCCCTCGGGGTTGACCGCACTGATTAAATACAACACAACTATATAACAATACAGCCTTTAACTCTATATATATTAACTAGCATTGTCTGGTTTGATACTCCTAAAACATGGCCCCCGTTTTACACAATTTGCCACCTTTAAGATGGCCGCGGTAACAGGAACACATCCGACCACAACAAAAATGGCCGCTAAGACACTTCCGGAAACTTACTATAAATGACATGTCTCTCTGACCAATCCGGTTCCCCAGATGAAGTCACGAGCGGTGACGTAACGCGTAGGGCGTGGCAGAGAGCAAAGACGTAACCGGAAGTTAGTAAGGAGGCGCCTCGGACGCCGCTCCAGCTTTCTCTCATTTTTTATGCTGATTTTATCTTGTTTTTATGTAAGAGACCACCCTTATTTTTAATAAACACTACTTTGGTCAAATATACTACACTATTGGAGGCTTCTCTCTTTTCCATCTCCCTCTATCCCACCGGACCGGTGGAGCCCAAGGTGGGCAACCCCTCCCTCCTTCTCTCTCCCCCTCTCTGTTTACTTAGGCATGTGTACGCCGGAAAGATTATTCGATCATTAGAGGAGCACCACCTGGATTAACTGGATTACCATATGCACTGCACTTTACAGGACGTACTGCAGCAGACACCTGATGCCTTTACTTTCTTTTTTAAGGTGAGAGGTTAGAGAGCCCGGATATACCGGACCCCCCACTAAAGACTATCTTCATTGTCCCCCATACTGGATCCCAGTGACAGCCATATATTTATTTTGTTTTTAAGAAGAGAACATTATGAACTTTTCACTTATAATGAGCATGTGTGTCACCAGCACATTTGGATTATTTTGATTATGTTTATGTGTGTTTATTCACTGCTGTGTTTACTCACAATTGTTGTAAATGTTTATAGCTACTATAGCTGCACCTTTATAGGTTGTTACACTGCCACTTTTTATGTGATAGATTTGAAGCGCGAAGTCCTTCCACATGTTTTAGTCTGTTGAAGTGTAGTGTGAACACTTTTGACTTTGCTGCAGTCCTGAGAGACATCATCACTTAATATTCACGTTCATTTCATTTATTTTATTTCACTTTTTACAATATCTCATATTACCCCACTGAGATCTAGACACATTCCTTTACTCTTTATAGCGCGAGGGACACTACCACATTCACTGCCAGTTTAACGCCATTAATTTCTGTGTGCGTTACTGACAGTTTAACACCATATAGTTCTGTGCGTCACTGTACGTTTGGTGCATTATATTGCAGTATATTAAAGTGTATCCGTGGAGTGTATCTGTGTAGTGTAAGTACTCAATTTAAAGTCCACCAAACACCTCTTTACATTAATTAAAGTGCATCTATGTACAGATTTCAACTTCTTCTTTACATTTGCTTATAAGCACCGCCCCCTCCCTCCCAATACTGTCTGGGAGGACAACAAGGAGAGGCAGACGTTCCCTTGGTGCTGTAAGGGGGTCAGCAACAAATGTGTCCACAGGAAAAGGTGGACGTGGTGTCCTCAGTCCTCAGGCAGAGCATCATTTCCTCTATTTAGTCAGTTTGGACTGGCTTACTAAACCTTCCTCATCCTCTGTCACGCAAGCAGAGACAAGTGTGCAGTCCCCTGCAGTTGCCAGAGTGGATAAACCTGCCACATCAAACGTGGTAAAAACACCAACCATATGCATATCGTTGCAAATGTTTTTGCCTTCATCAAGAACACCTCTATAGGGTTACGGTGGGAAGGCGCCTCTGACACCCAAAGAATAATTTTTCTGCACCTGTTTGACAGGTGCATATCATTGCAATTTTTTACAGCAAGGCCAATTCTTGCTTTCATCAAGAGTACCTCTATAGGGTTACGGTGGGAAGGCGCCACTGACACCCAAAGACCAATTTTTATGCACCCGTTACTTCTATACAAAGTCAAAGTGACACCAGAATGTATCCAAAAAAATCTTGAATCTTGTTCCCAGTGCACTACATTGTGGTCTCATGACACACACTGGCTCCCCAGCTGCTGCTGACCAAAATAAAGGCAGCTTGCAGGGAAAATGTCATTTTTTTTGGCTTTATAAATGCAATTATTGCTGCAGCAGATTCTAGACATGGTACAGATCTGCCACTTTACAGGTAGACTAAGGGGACCCCCCAGGCACTATATTGGAAGGAATTTTTCATTTTTAGGCTTTCACTTTAAAAATCAAAAAATCACTGCTCATTTGAAACTTACGTTTTTCACAAACTTTTTTTTTATTGATACATGTCCCCCAGGGTAGGACCCAGACCCCTATAACCATTGTATGCTCAATTACTTGCATATAAGCCTTCAAAATGGGCACTTTTGATTTTTGACGTTCGGGTCCCATTGACTTTAATGGCGTTCGTTATTCGGGTCAGAACTTTCGCTGTGTTTGAAAGTTCTGGTGCAAACCGAACAGGGGTCCATTCGGCCCATCCCTACTAAGGATAAGAACTGGAGATAACACAAGAATATCCACTGGTCTGATTACTGTAGTCACCAACCTGGAACAGAGAAGACACAGGAAATTCGGTTGTAATGGAAGCTACTTCAACCTGCCCTGTGCATGGAAAGTCTAAGCATCCATCCAGGAACCGTCAGAACTGCTACTACCTTTTTGGGTTTTTCACCAACCTCTCTAAGTTTCTACAATATAGTCTTTTAAAGACTACCAAAGACTGCAATACCTTTGTCAAGGATCTGAGTGGATGAATAAGGGTATGCCCATTGGGGGTTATACTTACTAATACTGTACTAGGCCCAACTGAGTGAAGCCACTGCCAGAGAATTTATAATGTTCATTTTCCTACCCGAATGGAGGCTAAGTCTTCTAATTTACACAGATGCAAAAAAGCAAAAAGTATATGTAGTACATGTAAAGAAAGAGAGAATGTTAAGTGAAGAAAAGAGCTACACACTAATAAAATTGTTCAGTTTACCTTTATTGGGCATATTCCTGGCCCTCTGATTCCTACTGTATTAAAGTGTATCATATTTGTACTGTCTACCCTCAAGTTGTAAAGTGCTACGTAAACTGTTGGCGCTATATAAATCCTGTATAATAATAATAATAATAATATTCCATCACAGAGAGTTGGGTTCTCTATACGATGGTCAACTGCAACTTCACAATGTAATTCCCAATAGATTAAATGATCTTACGGAGCAGAGGTCAGTTAGTTATGGAAGAAGAGTGGAGCAGTAAGGGTTCCATAGCTGGTCCACAGAGCAATGTAATTCCCCAAAAATGTGGTGCTCTTACAGAGCAAAGGTTGGTAGGTTATAGAAGGAGAGTGGCACAGTAATGCCGCGTACACACGAGCAGGCTTTACGGCAGACTTTGCCCGGCGGACGGGATTTGGTCGGACAATTCGATCGTGTGTGGGCTCCAGCGGACTTTGTTTTCTCAAAAGTTGGACGGACTTAGATTTGAAACATGTTTTAAATTAATCCGTCGAAATCGAGTCCGGTCGAAAAGTCCGCTCGTCTGTATGCTAGTTCGACGGACAAAAAGCCACGCTAGGGCCGCTATTGGCTATGAACTTCCTTGTTTTAGTCCGGTCGTACGTCATCACGTACGAATTCGACGGACTTTGGTGGATTGTGTGTAGGCAAGTCCGTTCATTCACAAAGTCCGTCGAAAAGTCCGCTGAGCAAAGTCTGCCGTAAAGTCCGCTCGTGTGTACGCGGCATAAGGGTTCCCTAAGACCCATCCATTGTCCACAAAGCAGCCTGGTTTGCCGGGCAAAATGAACTGGCATTTTTGGTGAATGCATAGCTCCCAACTGTCCCTGATTTCGAGGGACTGTCCCTGATTTGGAGCAATGTCCCTCTGTCCCTCATTCCTCCTCATTTGGATCTGATCCATATAGATGTATATAAAATGCACTTTTTATCTATCAAAAAAAGTGTTTTCCAGCGCTGATTTCTAAATTGCTGCATTTGTCAATTCCAAAAGCCAATATAAAGGAATAGTAGTGGTAAAAAAGCACTTGTGTGTTAAACCAATCTTGTTTTTTTGCACAATTCTCCTTTAAGGGGGTGTGTCAGGGGGGTGTGTCCTATGCCTGCATACTTATGCTGATAGGTGTCCCACATTCCCATCTCAAAAAGTTGGGAGGTGCTGCGTAAACTGTTGGCGCTATATAAATCGCATATAATAATAATAATAATGATAGACTGTAATTTACATTTGCAGGCTGTCTTGATTCATTGAGAATCCAGGTTCAGGCAGACTGCTTTGCTCATCCCTAAGTAGTAATATGAAAAGTGGATAGGTTTCCTTTCGATAGGAAGACGCTGTTATAAAGATATACAGAGACATACAAACCTGGTTCTTGTCTTTCTGAAATTTTTGAAGCTTTGCATTTCAAGACTCCGGCTATGTAGTCTGCCCCTTTCTCTTCTTCTTCACTGGCTCCCTTTCCCACCCACTTATACCCGGAATTGTTCTTCAGTTTTAAAAGAAACGCATCATTGGAATTCAGCAAAGATGAATCTGCATCCACCTACAAACAGAATGTGACAGGAACATATTCAGAGGAAACCGGAGCACAGAGAACCTTCCAAGAGGATATGTGAGCAGAGGATAGATAGATAGATAGATAGATAGATAGATAGATAGATAGATAGACAGATAGATAGATAGATAGATAGATAGATAGATAGATAGATAGATAGATAGATAGATAGATACAATAGATAGATAGATACAATAGATAGATAGATACAATAGATAGATAGATAGATAGATAGATAGATAGATAGATAGATAGATAGATAGATAGATAGATAGATAGATAGATAGATAGATAGATAGATAGATAGATACAATAGATAGATAGATAGATACAATAGATAGATAGACAGACAGACAGACAGATAGATTTCTTGCTTGCTTGATTGATTCATTAGATATAAATAGATATAGATTAGGAATGGATACATATATTGCCTGATTGATTGATTGATTAGATATACAGTAGATAAATAGACAGACAGATTTCTTGCTTCATCGATTAGATATAAATAGATATAGATTAGATATGGATACATAGATTGCCTGATTGATTGATTAGCTATACAGTAGATAGATAGATAGATAGATAGATAGATAGATAGATAGATAGATAGATAGATAGATAGATTTCCTGCTTGCTTAATTAGATACAGATTAGATATGGATACATAGATTGCCTGATTGATTGATTGATTAGATATACAGTAGATACATATATAAACAGACCGTTAGATAGACTGACAGATTGATTTCTTGCTTACTTGATTGATTGATTAGATATAAATAGATATAGATTAGATATGGATACATAGATTGATTGATTGGTTGATTAGATATACAGTGGATAGATAGATAGATAGATAGATAGATAGATAGATAGATAGATAGATAGATAGATAGATAGATAGATAGATAGATAGATAGAAAAATTGATTGGTAAATAGACAGATAGATAGCAGGCAGGGACAGATAATGGAATAGAAATAAAGAAAGATGACAGAGAATACATGGCAGGTAGAAGATAATAGATTTTAATATCATTACTATGGTTATATTTGGCAATCACTCTTGTTTCATTATATGAAATTGTCATAACAGATGAATCCCCCCAAAACGGTAAAGTCATAGAACAGCTTTGTACATCTTTGGTGATATCTCTTTGAATTCCCACATCCGCTGACTCCTGCATGCTGTCCCAATGGGGTCCTACTCACCAGAAGGTAGAGAAGGGGTCATCAGCGGAAAGATCTCACAGCTGAAGTCCCCAAGAGATATAAGAGTTGAACAGGAGAGAGAGAACCTACCACACATCATCTATAACTGAAATGCTACCTTTGGCTGGTCATACTGTCCAACACTGACTTTTTATTGTGTGTAGTGCTCGGTTACCTCCACAATCCGAGTGATATAGGACAAATTCCTGCGGATCTGGAAGAGTCGTACGGCGTTTGGAGGTGCCTGTCCGCCCTTACGGGAGGTGCCTTCTTTGTATATAATTAGAGGTTTGTCTTTAAACAAGCTGAGCAAATGTGCCGGCTCCTTCCCCTGAGTCACTCTGACCTGTAAGAGGAAACATGGATACCGTCATCCTTCTCCAAGTCTAAAAACAGGACACTAATAACCTGTGATTTTATTATATAGATATACATTCCTTAATATGCATCAATACATTAACAATCTGAGAATTCCAAACAAAGCTATGACAATGGCCTCCAAATTTCAAAGGGGCGTATTTATAAAAAGATTTGCAGTACTTTTAGTCTTGTGAAACTACATGTACTGAGTGAACGGGGGGCAATATTGAATGTTATCATGCTATTTTCTCTCCAGGTCAGATCTTCTTCATTCATATAGAATACAGTGAATCAGCAGAATACCACATTATGGCCACTAGATGGAGCTGACGATTCTATTAACCCCTTAATGTTGGTGCCTGTTGGCCCTTTAAGGAGTTTTTAATGCCAGGAGGTGGGGTTTATGATCATGTGACCTTTGCGATTGGTTGTCACAGTGGTCACATTTCCGTTAAGGCGCCGATAGCTATGCCAGGAGCGTGCTCTCGGCACAGGTTTGGTTACATTTTGGTACGCAAATATGCGGCCTCCCGGCGAAAGGCAGCTACTGGAATAAAGAGGTTAGAGCAGAACTAAACTGTATCTGAGTGCCACAAACTGAAACTCTATTTAATACCTTTTTATTATTCAAAGCAAACTCTCCATTCCATCCTTGTCTCCATGCATTATTTTGTTGAGAAATCATTTTGAAAAGACAACCCCCACGCATTTCTAGCATCAGCCATCTTGAGTAAGGGCAGATGATTCATGTAGCATTTACTTTCTGGAATCCGTCTGCCCTTAGCCTAGGCATGCATGCAGGAGGGTGTGCTAAGCTTAGATAGAACCCTCCTCCTCTCCCGAAGACTTCTGGCTGGGATATATGACATCATTTTGGCCTAGGCCAGAATCCAGGAAGCAACTGAAGAAATGTAAAATAAAAAAAAGGCAAAAACGTGCAAATATAATATACCTTCCTATCTATTTAATAAGACCCCTTTCACACCGAGCCGCCTATAGCGTCAGCAGTAAAACGCCGCTATTTATAGCGGCATTTTACCGTCAGATTTGCGGCGCATTTCGGCTGCTAGCGGGGCGCTTTTACCCCCCGCTAGCGGCTGAGAAAGGGTTAAAACTGCCCGCAATGCGCCGCAATAGCGGCGTTTTGCCGGCGGTATCCCAGCGCTGCCCCATTGATTTCAATGGGGAGCAGCGGTGGAGGAGCGGTAAACACACCGCTCCTTCACCGCTCCAAAGAAGCTGCTGACAGGACTTTTCCTAGCGTCCTGCCAGCGCAACGCTCCGGTGTGAAGGTCCTCGGGCTTTCACAGTGGAGACCATGCTGCAGCTGTCTGAGGGCGGATTGCAGGCGCTATTTTTAACGCTATAGCGCCTGCAAAACGCCCTCGGTGTGAAAGGGGTCTAAGGCTAGCAGCATAAGGATTAAAAATAGTTCAGAGCATTTCGTTGTGCATTAGGTAAGTAGTTATTTCCTATAACCATCAACTCCATCTAGTGGCCATAATGCAGTATTTTCTGATTCACTCTATTCTGTATAAATGAAAAACATTTGGCCTGGAGAGAAAATAGCCTGGTAACATTAGATTTCGCCACCATTAGCACAGAACAAATGTACAGTGGGGAAAATAATGATTTGATCCCCTGCAGATTTTTTAAGTTTGCCCATTTACAAAGAAATGCAGGATCTATAATTTTTATCATAGGTGTATTTTAAATGATTGAGACAGAATATTAACCAAAAATCCAGAAAAACACACAATACAAATGTTATAAATTGAGTTGCAGTTCAGTGAGTAAAATAAGTATTTGATCCCCAAGCAAAACACGACTTAGTACTTGGTGGAGAAACCCTTGTTGGCAAGCACAGAGATAAGACATTTCTTGTAGTTGGTGACCAGGTTTGCACACATCTCAGGAGGGATTTTGGTCCACTCTTCTTTACAGATCTTCTCTAAATCCTTAAGGTTTCTTGGCTGTCGCTTGGCAACTCAAAGTTTCAACTCGTTCCATAAATTTTCTATAGGATTAAAGTCTGGAGACTGGCTAGGCCACTCCATGACCTTAATGTGCTTCTTCTTGAGCCCCTCCTTTGTTGCCTTGGTGGTATGTTTTGGGTCATTGTCATGCTGGAAGACCCATCCTAGACCCATCTTCAGCCGTGTTCTGGCTGAGGGAAGAAGGTTCTCATCCAAGATTTTACAATACATGGCCCCGTCCATTGGCCCCTCAATGCGGCAAAGTTGGCCTGTACCTTTAGCAGAGAAACAGCCCCAAAGCATAATGTTTCCACCTCCATGCTTGAATGTAGGGATGGTGTTCTTAGTGTCATAGTCAGCATTTTTCTTCCTCCAAACTCGGCGAGTTGAGTTAATGCCAAAGAGCTCAGTTTTGGTCTCATCTGACCACAGCACTTTCTCCCAATCCTTCTCTGAATCATTTAGATGTTTATTGGCAAACAGACTTGTACCTGTGCCTTCTTAAAGGGGGGGACCTTGCGGGCGCTGCAGGATTTCAATCCCTGGTGGTGCGTTGTGTTACCAATGTTTTTTTTTTTTTTAAAGGTGTTTATTTTTGGATTTTTGCAATAAAAATAATACAAAAACGATGAAATAATAAGAAAACCAATAATATAGACTGTTCTACATACATGTATGTCATAGGTATTTAGTAGATCACTGAAAATATAGCAAAAATCATGAAGTAGTACAGCTGTACAAAACAGTAATATCCCAACCAGAAAAAACTCGCACCATTCATACACACACTCATACACACATCTGTCACCCACGACCACCAATAATACAGTATAATTTTGGCGCTTCTTGTGGAACAAACCCTCATCAGAACGTATACAGATTTCCATCCACATTAAGATATATGTCGAGTAATGTTTGCTAAGAACACATCTCCTCGCCTCCTCACTGAGACAACTGCGAGGAGAGGACCTCCCCCCAGAAGCCCCTTGAAACATCCAGCCAAGGCTGCCAGATCTTGGTGAACTTCCTAGGGCACGCCCTGCTCTTGTAAATCAACTTAAATTTGGGGAGGGTCCCATGTACAATACGGAAGAAGGCTTGGGCTGAAGGGGGTTCAGTATCTTTCCAATGCAATAAAATGGTTTTACGTGCATAAAACAATAAAATACGTATTAACATCCTAGCATGAGTGCGAGGAACACTATCATTTAGTACTCCCAGGAGTCCGACCTCTGGAGTTTGCGGCAGCGGTATATGTAACTTACGGTTGAAAAAAGAAAAAACATCTTTCCAGAAGGCTGCAAGTCCGGGACATGCCCAAAACATATGAAAGAAATCAGCAGCAATTCTTTTACATCTAGCGCATGCAATATCCTGACCCAGTCCCATTGTAACCAACCTAGCAGGTGTATAATGTAAGTGATGTATAAACTTAGATTGTATCAGGACATCAGCCGTACTGGTGATATCCTGAAAGCATACTTCCACTGCCTCCTCCCAGTCCTCTTCAGAAAGCTCAGGCATAATCCTTTGCCATTTACATTGAGAGTTCTGAAAAGGATCCGCACCCATCACCTGAAGGCGCCCATAGAAGGTCGACACAAGTTTGTCTATCTCTGGAAATGACAGAAGGTCCTCCATGGAGGATTCCCTGAGCTCTATGGTCAATGAACCAAACTGTGTCCTGAGGGCATGTCGCAATAAAAGGTATTTGAAGAAGAATTTGTTTGCAATGCCATATTTAAATCTAATGGATTCAAAAGATATTAATATATTGTTTTCAAAAATATGAGAGAGGTGCGTGATCCCATAGCGGGCCCACCACATCGAATCTGGATGACACAGAGCTCAGGAATGTTCGGGTTCCGCCACAGAGGAGTCTGTGGCGAGATATCGACTTGGGATTGTGCCAGTATCTTTCCCCCCTCCCTCCAGGCCATAAAGCAAACCTCAGCGGGAGAAAATCTGGAACCACCCGTTTTTTTGGACCTATGTAGTTCGTCCTTCAAGGAGGTAGGGGATGCAAATAGAGATAATAGAAAAGCCGTGGACGGAGTTTGGGGGTCAGAGTGCAACCAATCATGGATATAAGTGAGCTGGGAGGCGAGAAAATAGTTCCTTAAATTTGGGCAAGCCAATCCACCTACAGGTTTGGCCGCTTGCAATGATGATTTGGCTATACGAGGTTGGCTACCGTTCCAAATGAAAGTAAACAGGGCAGAGTCAAGTTTTGCAAATAATTTTTTGGTAAGGAAAACGGGGGAAGCTCTAAAACTATAGAGAAATTTTGGCAGAAAGATCATTTTAAATATGTTTATGCGACCAATTAAATTAAGGGGCAAGGACGACCAGGTATGGAATTTCTCCGTCATCTGTTGGACTATAGGGGTGACATTAAGTTCCTCGTACCTAGAGAGATCAGTATGTATCTGGATACCAAGGTATTTAAGGGAGGGCGTCAATTGGATGCATGACCTCTGTAGATAGTTGTAGGGGGAAGGGGGACCGATAGCCAAGGCCTGCGATTTTTCCCAGCCCACTTTGAGTCCTGAGACCACACCAAACTCCTCCACCACCTGCATTAATTTTGCAAAAGAGCTTTCCCGTCCATCTAAATATATCAGGGCATCATCTGCGTATAAGGAGATTTTTTCCTCAAGCGGGCCCGAACGGATGCCCCCAATCTCGGCCGTCTGCCGCACAGCCAGAGCCAGTGGCTCAATGGCTATTGCGAACAGCAGGGGAGAGAGAGGGCACCCCTGCCGGGTACCCCGACCCAAGGAAAATGATGCAGAAATATCCATGTTTGTACGAACCCTAGCTCTTGGGTCTGCATACAGTAAGCGGACCCAGTGAATAAAAGTTGGGCCAATACCCATCCGTGCCATAGCCTCCCATAAAAAAGGCCAACTCACAGTATCAAAAGCTTTTAGTATATCTAGGGACAGAACTAAGCCGGATGTGTTACCAATGGTTTGCTTGGTGACTGATCCCAACTGCCTTGAGAACATTCACAAGCCTCTCCTGTGTAGTTCTGAGCTGATCCCTCACTTTTCTCATGATCATCCTTACCCCATGAGGCGAAATCCTGCATGGAGCTCCAGACCGAGGGCGATTGATGGTTATTTTGTATTTCTTCCATTTGCAAATAATGCTCCAACAGTTGTCTTCTTCTCACCAAACTTCTTGCTGATGGTCTTGTAGCCCATTCCAGCCTTGTGCAGGTCTACAATCTTGTTCCTGATGTCCTTCGACAGCTCTTTGGTCTTGCCCATGGATGATGAGGTTTCAATGGAAGAAAAAGATTCTGTGGACAGGTGGCTTTTATACACATAACGAGTTGTCGTTATGCCGCGTACACACGAGCGGACATTACGGCGGACTTTGCCCGGCGGACTGGATTTCGTCGGACAATTCGATGTGTGTGGGCTCCAGCGGACTTTGTTTTCTCAAAAGTTCGACGGAATTAGATTTGAAACTTGTTTTAAATTTATCCGTTGAAATCAAGTCCGGTCGAAAAGTCCGCCGTCTGTATGCTAGTTCGACGGACAAAAATCCACGCTAGGGCAGCTATTGGCTACTGGCTATGAACTTCCTTGTTTTAGTCCGGTCGTACGTCATCACGTACGAATTCGACGGACTTTGGTGGATTGTGTGTAGGCAAGTCCGTTCATTCACAAAGTCCGTCGGAAAGTACGTCGAAAAGTCCGCCGGGCAAAGTCCGCCGTAATGTCCGCTCGTGTGTACGCGGCATTAGGAGGACCTTTTTAATTGACAGGACTAATCTGTGTACCACATGAGCACCTACTGTAGCCAGTCTGTGGGAGCCAGAATTATTGTTGGTTGGTAGGGGATCAAATACTTATTTTACTCTCTGAACTGCAACTCCATTTATAACATTTGTATCGTGTTTTTTTCTGGATTTTTGGTTGATATTCTGTCTCTATCATTTAAAATACACCTATGATAACAATGATAGACCCTTCATTTCTTTGTAAGTGGGCAAACGTACAAAATCTGCAGGGGATCAAACTATTATTTTCACCACTGTAGATGCCGTTTCAAAGGTTGAATAGCTCTGTGAATTTTCTATAAATACTCCCCTTTATTTAGAAAAAAATAAATAAAAAATTTGTGGACACTCCACATCATATCACAAATCCATGTGTTACTTGAAATTATACATCCGGCTTTACACTGGAGAACGAGACAACATTTTCTGAGTCTTCGGTTCACTGTTAGTGTAATCATGGCCCCGCCGGCGCCTACTGAACTCGGGTTGCAGCCTAATATGAAATTTCATCTGGTGTGGAAAGGATGTGTGGTATTAAAATAAAGGTGGAAATTATAGTTAGAGAAATTTAAAAATAGACTTGTCAATGTAGTCAATAGATTTATTTTTTTTTAATTCTTTTTATTTATTTCAGAAAAAGGAAGGTTGTAGTCAATAGATTTATACACATTTTTTTTCCCTGGAAATCTCAATGGATTGCTGAAAAAGTATATAAAAATAACAGAGCGATGGAACTGATACATTCCGCTGCTTCTCCTCCCTGCAACCATGGAAAAATACAATGTAACCTCTCCAGCTGTTTTCTGACCTTGGAGCTTTTCAGAACAATTTTCTGTTACTGCGAAGAGACAGGAGGAAAGATAACCTGTAATTTTATAACTATTCTGTATCTTCAGCACTGAATACTGATCGGGGGAGAGTCAGAGGGCTGATAAACCCGCACACTGGAAGGAGAGATACACCTAAGGGGGATTGGGCTGCCTCCAGGCCCACCTGCCCCTCATCTATCCATTCCATGCATGTGCTTCCATTGTGGAGACGCTTATACATTCAGTAGCATTAGGACTGCAAGCAATACACAGGGTGCCGTGTATTGTAAGAGGCCTTGCAGCTTATGCATGCGTCTGCAAATGCGTGCTAACTAAACCCCTGTTTTTAACGCAGACTGTTGGACAGGTTAATTTGGTCAGTTGGCAGACTGGTTGGTGAGTTGAGCTATGGAATGTTCTGTTTTTGTTTTTCAAGAGATACACCTGTGACTGCACTTCACAGATTAAATCCCGACAGCTTCCTCCTCCATCTCTGACAGCTTCCTCCTCCATCTCCGACAGCTTCCTCCTCCATGTCCAACAGCTTGCTCCTCCATCTCCGACAGCTTCCTCCTCCATCTCCGACAGCTTCCTCCTCCATCTCCGACAGCTTCCTCCTCCATGTCCAACAGCTTCCTCCTCCATCTCCGACAGCTTCCTCCTCCATCCCCGACAGCTTCCTCCTACATCTCCAACAGCTTCCTCCTACATCTTTGACAGCTTCCTCCTCCATCTCCGACAGCTTCCTCCTCCATGTCCGACAGCTTCCTCCTCCATCCCCGACAGCTTCCTCCTCCATCTCCGACAGCTTCCTCCTCCATGTCCAACAGCTTCCTCCTCCATGTCCAACAGCTTCCTCCTCCATCCCCGACAGCTTCCTCCTCCATCTCCGACAGCTTCCTCCTCCATCTACGACAGTTTCCTCCTCCATCTCCGACAGCTTCCTCCTCCATCTCCGACAGCTTCCTCCTCCATCTACGACAGCTTCCTCCTCCATCTACGACAGCTTCCTCCTCCATGTCCAACAGTTTCCTCCTCCATCTCCGACAGCTTCCTCCTCCATCCCCGACAGCTTCCTCCTCCATCCCCGACAGCTTCCTCCTCCATCCCCAACAGCTTCCTCCTCCATTCCCGACAGCTTCCTCCTCCATCTCCGACAGCTTCCTTCTCCATGTCCAACAGCTTCCTCCTCCATCCCCGACATCTTCCTCTTCCATCTCCGACAGCTTCCTCTTTCATCTCCGACAGCTTCCTCCTCCATCCCTGACAGCTTCCTCCTCCATCTCCGACAGTTTCCTCCTCTATCCCCGACAGCGTTCTCCTCCATCTCCGACAGCTTCTTCCTTCATCTCTCCATCCCCGACAGCTTCCTCCTCCATCTCCGATAGCTTCCTCCTCCATCCCCGACAGCTTTCTCCTCCATTCCCGACAGCTCCCTCCTCCATCCCCGACAGCTCCCTCTTCCATCTCCGACAGCTTCCTCCTCCATCTCCGACAGGTTCCTCCTCCATCTCCGACAGTTTCCTCCTCTATCCCCGACAGCGTTCTCCTCCATCTCCGACAGCTTCTTCCTTCATCTCTCCATCCCCGACAGCTTCCTCCTCCATCTCCGATAGCTTCCTCCTCCATCCCCGACAGCTTTCTCCTCCATCCCCGACAGCTCCCTCCTCCATCCCCGACAGCTCCCTCCTCCATCTCCGACAGCTTCCTCCTCCATCTCCGACAGGTTCCTCCTCCATCTCCAACAGCTTCCTCCTCCATCCCCGACAGCTTCTTCCTTTATCCCTCCATCCCCAACAGCTTCCTCCTCCATCCCCAACAGCTTCCTCCTCCATCCCCAACAGCTTCCTCCTCCATCTCTGACAGCTTCCTCCACCATCTCTGACAGCTTCTTCCTTCATCCCCGACAGCTTCCTCCTCCATCTCCATCTTTTTATTTATTTCAGAAAAAGGAAGGTTGTAGTCAATAGATTTATACACATTTTTTTTCCCTGGAAATCTCAATGGATTGCTGAAAAAGTATATACAAATAACAGAGCGATGGAACTGATACATTCCGCTGCTTCTCCTCCCTGCAACCATGGAAAAATACAATGTAACCTCTCCAGCTGTTTTCTGACCTTGGTGCTTTTCAGAACAATTTTCTGTTACTGCGAAGAGACAGGAGGAAAGATAACCTGTAATTTTATAACTATTCTGTATCTTCAGCACTGAATACTGATCGGGGGAGGGTCAGAGGGCTGATAAACCCGCACACTGGAAGGAGAGATACACCTAAGGGGGATTGGGCTGCCTCCAGGCCCACCTGCCCCTCATCGATCCATTTAATGCATGTGCTTCCATTGTGGAGACGCTTATACATTCAGTAGCATTAGGACTGCAAGCAATACACAGGGTGCCGTGTATTGTAAGAGGCCTTGCAGCTTATGCATGCGTCTGCAAATGCGTGCTAACTAAACCCCTGTTTTTAACGCAGACTGTTGGACAGGTTAATTTGGTCAGTTGGCAGACTGGTTGGTGAGTTGAGCTATGGAATGTTCTGTTTTTGTTTTTCAAGAGATACACCTGTGACTGCACTTCACAGATTAAATCCCGACAGCTTCCTCCTCCATCTCTGACAGCTTCCTCCTCCATCTCCGACAGCTTCCTCCTCCATCTCCGACAGCTTCCTCCTCCATGTCCAACAGCTTCCTCCTCCATCTCCGACAGCTTCCTCCTCCATCTCCGACAGCTTCCTCCTCCATCTCCGACAGCTTCCTCCTCCATGTCCAACAGCTTCCTCCTCCATCTCCGACAGCTTCCTCCTCCATCCCCGACAGCTTCCTCCTACATCTCCGACAGCTTCCTCCTACATCTTTGACAGCTTCCTCCTCCATCTCCGACAGCTTCCTCCTCCATGTCCAACAGCTTCCTCCTCCATCCCCGACAGCTTCCTCCTCCATCTCCGACAGCTTCCTCCTCCATGTCCAACAGCTTCCTCCTCCATGTCCAACAGCTTCCTCCTCCATCCCCGACAGCTTCCTCCTCCATCTCCGACAGCTTCCTCCTCCATCTACGACAGCTTCCTCCTCCATCTCCGACAGCTTCCTCCTCCATCTCCGACAGCTTCCTCCTCCATCTACGACAGCTTCCTCCTCCATCTACGACAGCTTCCTCCTCCATGTCCAACAGTTTCCTCCTCCACCTCCGACAGCTTCCTCCTCCATCCCCGACAGCTTCCTCCTCCATCCCCGACAGCTTCCTCCTCCATCCCCGACAGCTTCCTCCTCCATCCCCGACAGCTTCCTCCTCCATTCCCGACAGCTTCCTCCTCCATCTCCGACAGCTTCCTTCTCCATGTCCAACAGCTTCCTCCTCCATCCCCGACAGCTTCCTCTTCCATCTCCGACAGCTTCCTCTTTCATCTCCGACAGCTTCCTCCTCCATCCCTGACAGCTTCCTCCTCCATCTCCGACAGTTTCCTCCTCTATCCCCGACAGCGTTCTCCTCCATCTCCGACAGCTTCTTCCTTCATCTCTCCATCCCCGACAGCTTCCTCCTCCATCTCCGATAGCTTCCTCCTCCATCCCCGACAGCTTTCTCCTCCATTCCCGACAGCTTTCTCCTCCATCCCCGACAGCTTTCTCCTCCATCCCCGACAGCTTTCTCCTCCATCCCCGACAGCTCCCTCCTCCATCCCCGACAGCTCCCTCCTCCATCTCCGACAGCTTCCTCCTCCATCTCCGACAGGTTCCTCCTCCATCTCCAACAGCTTCCTCCTCCATCCCCGACAGCTTCTTCCTTTATCCCTCCATCCCCAACAGCTTCCTCCTCCATCCCCAACAGCTTCCTCCTCCATCCCCAACAGCTTCCTCCTCCATCTCTGACAGCTTCCTCCACCATCTCTGACAGCTTCCTCCTTCATCCCCGACAGCTTCCTCCTCCATCTCCGACAGCTTCCTCCTCCATCCCCGACAACTTCCTCCTCCATCCCCGACAGCTTCCTCCTCCATCTCTGTTCTGACAGCTTCCTCCTCCATCTCCGACAGCTTCCTGCTTCCTCCTCCATCTCCGACAGCTTCCTCCTCCATCCCCAACAGCTTCTTCCTTCGTCCCCGACAGCTTCCTCCTCCATCTCCGACAGCTTCCTTCTCCATTCCCGACAGCTTATTCCTTCATCCCCGACAGCCTCCTGCACCATCCCCGACAGCTTCTTCCTCCAACCCCGACAGCTTCCTCCTTCATCCCGACAGCTTCTTCCTCCATCCCCGACAGCTTTCTCTTCCATCCCTGACAGCTTCTTCCCCCAACCCCCAACAGCTTCCTCTTCCATCCCCGACAGCTTCCTCCTCCATCCGACAGCTAACTTCTCTATCTCCGACAGTTTCCTCCTTTACCCCCGACAGCTTCCTCCTCCATCTCCGACAGCTTCTTCCTCCATCCCTGGCAGCTTCCTCCTCAATAGATTTATACACATTTTTTTTCCCTGGAAATCTCAATGGATTGCTGAAAAAGTATATACAAATAATGGAGCGATGGGACTGACACATTCCGCTGCTTCTCCTTCCTGCAACCATGGAAAAATACAATGTAACCTCTCCAGCTGTTTTCTGACCTTGGTGCTATTCAGAACAATTTTCTGTTACTGCGAAGAGACAGGAGGAAGGATAACCTGTAATTTTATAACTATTCTGTATCTTCAGCACTGAATACTGATCGGGGGAGGGTCAGAGGGCTGATAAACCCGCACACTGGAAGGAGAGATACACCTAAGGGGGATTGGGCTGCCTCCAGGCCCACCTGCCCCTCATCTATCCATCTATCATGTGACTTGTACAACCCCAAGTTGCATGACGTGAAATCCTATGTTAGTCAATGAGAGCGTTCTTAATTAGCACTACTGAAGTCGCTCAGACTTCAGAAAAAGTTCCTGTGCTACTTCAAGGCAACTTCTATTGTCCTCTATTCTGCACTTCTATCGAAGTAGTACTCAAGTCGCCAGGAAGTCGCCTGGCAAAGTTGCACCGCAAGTCGCTCGACTTTCAGGTCACGGCAGTGTGAAACGAGTCTAATCTATTTCCCGGGGCCTGGCCACAGAGGGGCCTGATCAATATATACCAGAATCTCACAAATACCACGGGGGGGGGGGGGGGGGGGGGGATTGGCGTCTCGCAGGCTGAGTAGTGTAGAGTTCTTCTAAACAATGTTTGTGGTTATAGAACACCAGGGAAAAAAATATGTATTCACCTTTTCATTTTTTCCTATAATGGTGAACGCTTTAAGCAGAACAGTTGACTACAACTGAATCAGAGACACAGCTCCCTCTAGTGGCTATTTAACAAATATCTTAATTTACTGCAACAAATACAGCAAAGTAACAATGTGAACTTGACAAAAAAAAAAGTGAACACAGCAATTATTAATAAAATATGTGATCAATACCTTCCCTATTAAAAGGATTTCTGAATGCTCCTTAAAAACTGGAATTCAACTCTAAAGCAAACATTTATTATAATGCAGTTTATCAATTCTTTGATGTGGTGGCTGCATTCGTTTTCTTTTTTAGGCTTTCTTTCGTCCATTTTCGATTGGTGATCCAGCCAGCAAGTCTGTCGTTTTTCAAAAGAACAAGCTCTCTTCTGGATTTATCAGTTTACATGGATGAGACAAACCATTTAACCCTGACATAGGTGCTTACAACGAGCAGCATTTATTTATTTTATGTAAAACCTTTATCCAAAGAGGAAAAAAACTGTATGCTGTAACTGATTATAAAGTCTGAGCTGGAGTTTGGCTTCAATTTATTAGTGTATCTAAATCTACTAGTACATCCAATACTCCCCTCTCCCCCAGACTGACAATGTGCTGCTTTATCCGGACTGGAGGCGCTCTAATACAGGAGGTGTGTTATTGGCCAGATCACCAGGTGAAAACAGAGGGAAAAAATAAATGGAATCCAGAATCTAAGGATTGGTAAGCTTAAATATACATGATATTACCAAAAGTATTGGGACGCCTGCCTTTACATGCACATGAATTTTAATGGCATCCCAGTCTTAGTCCGTAGGGATCAATATTGAGTTGGCCCACCCTTTGCAGCTATAACAGCCTCAACTCTTCTGGGAAGGCTGTCCACAAGGTTTAGGAGTGTGTCTATGGGAATGTTTGACCGTTCTTCCAGAAGCGCATTTGTGAGGTCAGGCACTGATGTGGACGAGAAGGCCTGGCTCGCAGTCCTCAAATTCATCCCAAAGGTGTTCTATCGGGTTGAGGTCAGGACTCTGTGCAGGCCAGTCAAGTTCCTCCACCCCAAACTCCCTCATCCATGTCTTTATGGACCTTGCTTTGTGCACTGGTGCGCAGTCATGTTGGAACAGGAAGGGGCCATCCCCAAACTGTTCCCTCAAAGTTGGGAGCATGAAATTGTCCAAAATGTCTTGGTATGCTGACACCTTAAGAGTTCCTTTCACTGGAAGTAAGAGGCCAAACCCAACCCCTGAAAAACAACCCCACACCATAATCTCCCCTCCACCAAATGGTTTGGACCAGTGCACAAAACAAGGTCCATAAAGACATGGATGAGAAATTTTGGGGTGGAGGAACTTGACTGACCTGCACAGAGTCCTGACCTCAACCCGATAGAACACCTTTGGGATGAATTAGAGCGGAGACTGCGAGCCAGGCCTTCTCATCCACATCAATGCCTGACCTCACAAATGAGCTTCTGGAAGAATGGTCAAGCATATACATAGACACACTCCTAAACCTTGTGGACAGCCTTCCCAGAAAAGTTGAAGCTGTTATAACAGCAAAGAGTGGGCCAACTCAATATTGAACCCTACGGACTAAGACTGGGATGCTATTAAAATGCATGTGCGTGTAAAAGCAGGTTTCCCAATACTTTTGGTAATATAGAGTATTTTGGATTTGATACCGCTTTAAAAAGAAGTGTTCGCTGACCACATGGGGGAACTGCAGGCATCTGCCAAACATTTGCACGTGAAAAGCAATGTGTGCATGTATGTGACCTCACATCACCCTCCCACATAGACCTGTATGTACTATAGCTGCAAGCTCTGGAGTACTGCTGTACAGCTGAGATCAAAACCCACCTGGACAGCTTGTCCCCCCAGAGAGCGATCCAGCTGCACGGTAAGAAAAGCTGATGTGGTTAATTCATCCCGAGTGGACTGAGCTCCTTGCCTGAACAAAATAAACACAGGGGCGGTTAATGCAGCGCAAACATTGGTTAAAGAGACAGATTATTGTATCCAAAAGGAATAAGCAGAAAGAGGAACATTGGAATGTAAATATACTACACAGATACAGGGGGTATAGAAAAGAATCCCCCCCCCCCTCTTAAACACTTCCCATCCGGGCTAATTCTGACACTTCGCTCCTACATGTAAAAATCACATTTTTTTTGCTTGAAAAATAATTTAGAACCCAAAACATTATATATATATATATATATATATATATATATATATATATATATAGATATGTGTTTTTTTTTAGCAGAGTCCCCATAGAATAAAATGATGGGCTTTAAAAAAAGAAACATAACACTAAAGTTAGCCTAGTTTTTTTGTATAATATGAAACATGATGTAACGCTGAGTCAATAGATACCCTACATGTCACGCTTTAAAATTGTATCTTCCTGTGGAATGGCGGCAAACTACGGTGCTTAAAATTCACTCCATAGGCGACGATTTAAAGGCTTTTACAGGTTACCAGTTTAGAGTTTAGAGTTAGACAGGTGGTCTTGTTCTAGAATTATTGCTCTCACTCTGACGTTCGTGACAATACCTCACGGGGCACTTTAAATTTTTTTTGTGTTATTATTATTAGTATTAATATTATTTGTTTATCTAGGAGCGAAAACAGAGATGGCGAGCTTTCCAGTTGATGATCCACTGGCTTACTGGGTCATGAGAATAGACCACTGCCCAGAACTTGCCCAGTATGCATTTGAGCTGCTGGGCTGCAATGCATCCAGCGTGCTTTCTGATTTGGCATTTAGTGATGCTGGAGGTTTTGTTACTGATAATAGAACGCGTCTGACCACAGACTCCGTGGACCGTCTGACATTTATCAAAATGAATCAGTCATGGATTACCAGCAGCTATGAAGCCCCTGATTCTGATGTCGCTGATTGAGTGTTTTTGGGATGTGGAATCTCTGCAGGACTTCTAGGCTGCCTAGCATTGTGGGTGTTTATCTGGAAGAATGTTTTCGTGTAGGTTTCATGGGCACCATTAACACCCAAAGACCAATTTTCCGCACCCGTTTGACAGGTGCATTTTATTGCAATTTTTGACAGCAAGGCCAGTTCTTGCTTTCATCAAGAGTACCTCTTAAAGGTTTACGGTGTGAAGGCACCACCGACACCCAAAGACCAATTTTTCACACCTGTTACTTCTATCCAAAGTCTGTGGAAGAGACACCAGAATTTACCCAAAAAATCTCTAATCTTGCTCCCAGTGCACTACATTGTGGCCTCATCATACAGACTGGCTCCGCAAGCCATTGCTTACAAAATAAAGAAAGCTTGCAGGGAAAATTTCATTTTTTTGGCTTTATAAATTCAATTATTGCTGCAGCAGCTTCTATACACAGTACAGATGTGCCACTTTACAAGTAGACCAAGGGGACCCCCCCAGGAACTATATTGAAAGTAATTTTTCATTTTTATACTCACACTTTAAGCATCAATAAATCACTGCTAATTTAAAAATTAAGTTTTTTACAAACTTTTTTTTCATTGATATATGTCCCCCAGGGCATTACCCGGTCCCTCATAACCACTGTCCCAATGTCCAATTACTTGCATATAAGCCTTCAAAATGGGCACTTTTGATTTTTCTAGTTCGGGTCCCATAGACTTCAATGGGGTTTGTTTTTCAGTTCTAAACTTTGGTGATGTTCGAAAGTTTTGGTGCGAACCGAACAGGGGGTCGTTCGGCCCATCCCTAGTGATCACTACATAAATGGAAACATGGTCACTTTTGCTGCCCTGTAAACGTGTAAAAAATGTAAAATAAAACCACATGAAAATGAAAAAGGAGTCTGTATACTGACCTCTATTTTAAAATGTATTAAACCCACACAGATATTAGAATACAATATTTTTTTTTTTTTTTTTGCAATCATGGACTTTTGAATAAAAATTTTAAAAAAATAATAAAAATAATCAAATAAAAATAACTAATAAAAATTTAAAAATATTGATTATTGATTCTTAGAGCCTTGCTTCTGGTGAAAATAAATATCTTATCATTTCCCTTCTCATTAATAATCTGATCTGTACTACAGTGGAGTTGTGTTGTGTATATTGGGTGTATCATATATGGAACTCACCAGGTATAAATGATCTGGCCTTTTGGATAAGTGTAGAGAATGATGTAACAGTCCCCTCCATAGAACTGTCCGTATGTGCTCGGGTCTACTGGGATTCGTCCATTGCTCTCCACACGCCAGACCTTAAGGAAAAGGAAATAACAAGACATAAGCAATTAGGCACCTTGTATAGGAAGGGGGGAGGGGGGGGGGGTCCAAGCACTGCAATTGGGACTGTCTGAGATCACCTCCATTTAGCCCTCTGCAGTGCAGGTTGTCCATACATCCAATAAACACGCTGTACAATGTATTCAGATGTGTATACTCATGGACACTGGACACTTTGCTAATTATTTAATGCATCCGGACTCTGCCTACATTACAATAGATACATTCAGCTTTAAACTGGATGCAAAGAGGGGTACTCTTTGCAAAGTGAAACTTTGCCTCATTTACTAAGCGCTGGAGCAACTGCTTGCTAACTGCACAGTCTATTTGCCTTTAGTAAATCAACCCACTGTGACCAAAGCAATATAATGTTACCATAGTAACATTGTACTTCTCTGGGGAAGTGATCAAGATTTTTTATTTTTTTTTACACATTATGATTGCTTATAGTTGTGAATTTCATACCTATAAGCAAGCATTTTAATGAATAAAACGGAATCATTGCGTATATTTTGTTGTGATTAGCTATAATTGGCCAGTGCTGTTCACATGGTACAGATGGGCTGTGATTGGCCTTGACTGTACCATGTGATCACATTGACCAATCACAGCTAGTAACACAATTGTACACAATGGATGTCTGGAATATAAGCCATCTATTGTTTACAACTGTCATGTGACCTGCTGAGATTGGTCACATGGTACCGGCAACGAGCCGCTACACGGATCATCGGACACAGCAGGCGACAGATTGTGCCGCGGCACGGCCCTCGCGAGGCGTGATCCAGGAGGTCGTCCACCGGATCGACGAAAGGCCCACCCGGCTGTAATTTTGTTATATACAGGACAGGAATTGGTTAAAGTCCTAAACAATAGCGCTTTAAGGATTACACACAGTTTTATCAGTTTACCCCCCCCCCCCCCCTTTAGGTATTAACCCTATGCTCATTTAAGATACATGTCAGCCTCTGGGAGGGGCTTTACAGCCTGGGGTTAACAACTCTGATTTGACCAGGGAGAGAATACAACTGAATACAAGTACAAATATGAGCAGGGAGAGAATACAACTGACTACAACTACAAATAGGAGCAGGGAGAGAATACAACTAAATACAATACAACTACAAATATGAGCAGGGAGAGAATACAACACAACTACAAATATGAGCAGGGAGCGAATACAACTGACTACAACTACAAATATGAGCAGGGAGAGAATACAACTACAAATATGAGCAGGGAAAGAACACAACTGAATACGATACAACTACAAATATGAGCAGGGAGAGAATACAAACACAACTACTAATATGAGCAGGGAGCGAATACAACTGACTACAACTACAAATATGAGCAGGGAGAGAATACAACTGAATACAACTACAAATATGAGCAGGGAGAGAATACAACTACAAATATGAGCAGAGAGAGAATACAACTGACTACAACTACAAATATGAGCAGGGAGAGAATACAACTGAATACGATACAACTATAAATATGAGCAGGGAGAGAATACAACTGACTACAACTACAAATATGAGCAAGGAGAGAATACAACTGAATACGATGCAACTACAAATATCAGCAGGGAGCGAATACAACTGACTACAACTACAAATATGAGCAGGGAGAGAATACAACTGACTACAACTACAAATATGAGCAGGGAGAGAATACAACTGACTACAACTACAAATATGAGCAGGGAGAGAATACAACTGACTACAACTACAAATATGAGCAGGGAGAGAATACAACTGACTACAACTACAAATATGAGTGGGGAGAGAATACCACTGAATAACAGCACACACAGCCTGCCCTGAGAAGTCTGCAAAAACCTGACTTGTTAAAAATGATATAATCTTTTAACTGCATATCTCATTAAATCCAACTGAAATGCTTTTACCTCGACCTTCCCGGATCCGTCATCCACCATGTTGTGCTGAGCCGCCATTTCAGGAGAATCGTGCAGCTTAGATGCATCAAAATCCACTTGCTGAATACGAGCGATCCGCTCGGTGACGTAAACCTTTCCGAAGCCGTCACTTTCATCCTTGTCTCTCCAGTCTTTGAAGAACTGCTTGAAGATCGGCGTTTCCCCTCCCTCTGGAATAACTTGAATCTGCAAAAATGTATACAAGGGGGAAAGCTTAAAGTGTATGTAAAGCCCAAAAGTAAACGTCTCTTATTTACTTCCTTTTCGCCTGTTACATAGACCATTGGAAGTGTTGTGTTATATTTGCTCAATAAGTGCAAAAAATAACTGCTGATCCTGCCAGAAATCTTGTGAGCTGATAACTTCCTGTGCTCTTTTCCTGTGCAGGAGGAGGGGTTATAGAGATGAAAATGAGGGGGGGGGGGATAAGGAGGGATTATTGAGATGAGGAGGAGGGGGGAGGAGATAAGGAGGAATTATGTAGATGAGGAGTAGGGATTATGGAGATGGGGAGGGGTTAAGGAAATGTGGGGGAGGGGATGAGATGAGGAGGAGTTATGGAGATGAATAAATGAAGAGGGGTAATAGAGATGAGGAGGAGGGGGGAGAAGATAAGGGAGGAGTCACGAATATGAGGAGTAGGGGGGATGAGAAGGCATTATGGAGATGAGGGGAGGGGGGTGAAATGAAGAGGAGTTATGGAGATGAGGAGATGAAGAGGGGTTATGGAGATGAGGAGATGAAGAGGGGTTATGGAGATGAGGAGATGAAGAGGGGTTATGGAGATGAGGAGATGAAGAGGGGTTATGGAGATGAGGAGATGAAGAGGGGTTATGGAGATGAATACCGTAGCAGGGAGGATGAAAAGGGATTATGGTGAGGATATGAGGAAGGGTTATGGAACTACTGAACCGGTCATGAGGAGTGTAATGGAGTTGGGGTGGAGGGGGGGATGAGGAGGAGTTGTGGAGATGAGGAGGAGGGAGGAGTAGATGAGGAGTGATCTGTGTTCCTTTTTCATCTATCTGAAATGTAGTAGGCAGGGCTGACACCACCTGCTAAGTAGAGCTGTGCCGTCTAGTCATAGAGGAAGGGAGGGGCTCACTATATTTCTGGCTCAGTTCATTTCCCTACTTGCAGCGTGCTCAAAAACATAAAACATGGGAATGTGTGTGTATTCCAGAGATTTACTAAATATGTTACTTTTATTTTATGTTCTCCTGACATACCGTACGCTTTGATAAAAAAAATTGCCATTATCCAAAAAAACAAAAGACTCAAAGTCCTTTTAGACCCATTTGGTATTTGGTTTACAGCAAGGGGTGCCACAGAGAGTCCTCAGGGGTGCCACGGCAACAACACTTGTGTAAACTCCTGTGCACAGAGAGGAGAGAGAGCACAGCCTGCACCTCCTCCTGGCTCTCTCCTCCTCCCTCCTGCACCTCCTCCTGGCTCTCTCCTCCTCCCTCCTGCACCTCCTCCTGGCTCTCTCCTCCTCCCTCCTGCACCTCCTCCTGGCCCTCTCCTCCTCCCTCCTGCACCCACCTCCTCCCGGCTCCCTCCTCCTCCCTCCTGCACCACCTCCAGGCTCTCTCCTCCTCCCTCCTGCACCTCCTCCCAGCTCTCTCCTCCTCCCTCCTGCACCTCCTCCCGGCTCTCTCCTCCTCCCTCCTGCACCTCCTCCTGGCTCTCTCCTCCTCCCTCCTGCACCCACCTCCTCCCGGCTCTCTCCTCCTCCCTCCTGCACCTCCTCCCGGCTCTCTCCTCCTCCCTCCTGGTATCTGTATTATTGTCAGCAAAACAGAAAGCTTCTTCTCTTTGTGAACAGGAGGTACCACAGGATCGCTCTGTGATCAGACTGTACAGAGGTTGATTACCCCCCCCCCCCTCGCCCACTATCCTCTCCCCACACCACTCCTGTCCAGGCAGCAGAATTTTTTTTGGGGGGGGGGGGGGCTGTTTTTTGTGATGGGGGAGTTGGGTTAGGATTGGGGATTTGGAGGGTGTTTGGGGGGAGTTGTGTTAGAAAGGGGGGGGGGGGTTGTGCTAGGAGGGGGGATTTTGTGATGGGGGCTTGGGTTAGGAGTGGGGATTTGGAGGGTGTTTGTGCTAGGGGGGGGGGATTTAGGGGAGTTGTGTTAGAAAGGGGGGGGGGGTTGTGCTAGGAGGGGGGATTTTGTGATGGGGGCTTGGGTTAGGAGTGGGGATTTGGAGGGTGTTTGTGCTAGGAGGGGGGATTTAGGGGAGTTGTGTTAGAAAGGGGGGGGGGGTTGTGCTAGGAGGGGGGATTTTGTGATGGGGGTTGGGTTAGGAGTGGGGATTTGAAGAATGTTTGTTCTAGGAGGGGCGATTTTGTGATGGGGGGTTGGGTTAGGAGGGGGGATTTTGTGATGGGGGGGTTTGGAGGGTGGAGGGTGTTTGTGCTAGGAGGGGGGATTTGGGGGGAGTTGTGTTAGAAGGGGGGAGTGGGGATTTTGGGAGGAGAAGATTTACAACCTACAGATCACTGAACTCACAGACACGCGTGGCTGACAACAATTCTTAATGACTTCCCCACTCATCTAGCAAATGCATGCACGCTCGTTTCTGCTAAAATGGATTTTAAAAATCACGCTGGCACCTTTTCGCGTGTTTTACACGCACAGAGCAACCATTAAAAAAAACGCGACATGTGGGAATGGCAAAAAAGCGTGGGGGGTTCGGATGCCCCTCCTGGTGTTAACGAGCCCTCAATCTGGAGTGTCCTGGGATTGTGTAAAGGGTGCCTTGACTGAAATAAAGGTTGAAAAACACTGGTTTACAGTAGGAACTCAGTAAGAGCTGTTAGGGTTCCTCACCACTAGGTGGCATTGCAGACAAGCAGATATTCTGACAACCGCAAGCAAGATCTGATTTATGATTTTTTTTTTTTTAATTTGAAAAGAAAGCTGTATAGTGAAATATGAAATAATTAGCAAATGCCATTTTTTCTATTTTATTATAATTAAAAAATATGAAATGTTTTTGATAGATTACATGAGAATAGCCATAGTATGTAGTATGTAGAGAAATCCTGCTGACTCCCTTTTTTATTCCCTGGTCACCTCTCCTGCTGCCCCCCTTTCTCTGATGTTTCCTTCCTCATGCCCAGGGCAATCTCCAACTCCTTAGGTCTTTACTAAAGGTGTGTAACTGCGGGAGTCAAGACTTGGTGCTTACCCATAGGGGTTGATTCAATAAAGGCAAATAGATTGTACACTTTGCAAAGTGCAGTTGTCCTCTGCAAGGGCAGTTGCTCCAGAGCTTAGTAAATGAAGCAAAGGTGCACTTAGAAAAAGAATACCCAATCATGCTAGGAAAATAAGAAAAAAACTGTATTTTTGCTTGCACATGATTGGATGATGGACATCAGCAGAACTTCTGCTCATTTACTAAGCTCTGGAGCAACTGCAAACTTTGCAAAGTGCACCGTCTGTTTGCCTTTAGTAAATCAGCTCCAAAGCTTCTTCTTTTTACTTTCAAAGTGGGGGAAAAAAATTAGTATATGCAGCTTGTGGGGTTGCCTGGAATCTGAGAGGAGGGAGGGGTGCTAAAGGCATAGCTCCCAACTGTCCCTGATTTTGAGGGACTGTCCCTGATTTGGAGCAATGTCCCTCTGTTCCTCTTTCCCTCTCATTTGTCCCTCATTTTGATCTGATCTATATAGTTGTATATAAAATGCACTTTTTGTCTTTCAAAAAGTGTTTCCCAGTGCTAAACCTTTCATCCAATTTCTAAATTGCTGCATTTGTAAATTTTAAAAGCCAATATAAAGGAATAGTAGTGGTAAAAATAAAGCCCTTGTTGATTTAATTAACCTTTTTTTTTGTTAATTCTCCTTTAAGAGGGTGTGGCAGGGGGTGTGTCCTGTGCCTACTTATGTTTGCTAGTAGGTGTCCCTCATTCCCATCTCAAAATGTTGGGAGGTATGCTAAAGGGCCCTGAGGGAGGTAAGGGTGGGGGGCTTTAAGGGGTAGAGGCGAGTTCTGGGGGGCTTGTTCCCCCCCACCCTACATGTACATAAGTTCTTACAGACCTCTTTCTCAGAGTGGCGCTCTCTCTGGAGTGCAGGCAGATTCTCCTTCTTCCTGTCTCTGGCCATGTGATATGTCACATGGTAAACCAGAAGGAGGATAATCCACCCTAATTTCCTAGCAGGTGCCCATACTGAAAAGCATAGGCATGCACACAGAGTGTGCCGGTTGTGCCTGGGCACACCCTAATCACCCTGTGCAGTGCTGATCCCATACCTCCCAACTGTCCCAGATTTCGAGGGACTGTCCCTGATTTGGAGCAATGTCCCTCTGTCCCTCATTCCTCCTCATTTGTCCCTCATTTTAGTCTGATCTATATAGTTGTATATAAAATGCACTTTTTATCTTTCAAAAAGTATTTCCCAGTGTTAAACCTTTCATCCGATTTCTAAATTGCTGCATTTGTACATTTTAGAAGCCAATATAAAGGAATGGTAGTGGTAAAAAAAAAGCCCTTGTGGATTTAATTAACCTTTGTTTTGGGGTTAATTCTCCTTTAAGGGGGTGTGGCAAGGGGCGTGTCCTATGCCTACATACATTTGCTAGTAGTTGTCCCTCATTCCCATCTCAAAATGTTGGGAGGTATGTGATCCCCCCCCCCCCCCTTTCCTGGCACCTCCTGTCTCCTCTCTGCAGTGCTGCCAACTTCCCTCCTCTCCTCTCCCGCTGGCTGCAGTGGGGGGCATTTCAGGATGGAGAGCTGGGGAAGGTAAATAAAACATTTGAAATATTTACCAGTCCCTTCCTTTTCTGAATGAATACAGTGAGTGATGTGTGCCGATCGCTCCTGTGTTCGTTCTTAACCAAAGCATAGTAAACTACGTTCTTTCTTTTCCAAGAATAAACTCTGTTTACTATGCTTCAGTTTGTGAATGAACAGGAAGCTCTGTCCTCAGCCCCTTTTCTCTGTCTCAAAAGTGAGACATCGGGTGTCTGTTTAGACCTTTGATATTTCACCAAATGGGGCTCCTAAAAAATTGTAAGAAAAAGAATAAAAAAATATTCTTGTAAAAAATAATAAATAAATGGTATTAGATTGTAAGCTCTTCTGAGCAGGGCCCTCTTAATCCTCTTGTATCTTATTGTATTATAACTGTATTGTCTCTCTTTTATACCGTAAAGCACTGCGTAAACTGTTGGCGCTATATAAATCCTGTATAATAATAATAAATAATAATATAAGTGAAAACTGACACCAATCTTTGCTCTCTTGACACCGTGCTCTGCTGATTTACACACACGTGTGTGTTTGTGCTCTGGGGGGGGGCACACCCCTAATGCAATAGGCGGCGCACACCTATGCTGAAAAGGAGGTCTGTTCTCAGCAGGCTCCCACAGCTATCCCAGTCCCTGCTCTGCCTGATGGGAGTGATACTGCTGTTACTCCTGTCAATCAGCAAGAAGTTGGAGAACTGAGCAGAACCAGTAACAGGCCAGCAACCTAAGCGAAAAAGCGGGCATCTGTGGATGAATGCTGGCAAGTTGCCAGGTGTGGTAATGAAGTCCAGGGATGGAGTCCTACGTTCATTAGCATGGCCCTTTCTGTATTCTAACTGCAGATACCGATCTGCTCATTCTATCACCTTATTACATCACCGCATCACATTCCTTTCCCCATGACCCGGTACCTGTGTGTTTTTAGGGTAATTCATTTGCTGGATAAAATCTTCCGCTGTTTTCATTGCGGCTTTCCTCTCACTCGCATTCGCATTTTTACCTGCAACGAATAAAAACAATTATTATCATCCATTTACATCCTAAGATATACAGTTGATATTCCTGTCCAAAAAATTATGTTCTGTATAAAACATAGTAACCTAACCCCTTATTACTAAGCACCCTCCGCTTGATATATGGACACTCTATGGTTGGCAGAGCAGTTTGATATCAATAAATTTGACCTTTATCAAATCTATGCTTATAGTTTTTCCATGTGCGAGTCTAATGGGAGTGATTTCATAATTATCAGTTTCTGCATTTGTCGGGCTCTAATGAGGAAAGTGGCAGGGTCTGCATCCCCTTAGATGTGATTTCCCTTTGGGGGTATCTCACCAAAAATGACATTTTTGTTGCAGGGGATGCTCAAAATCTGGCTTGTATCTTAGTGCAGACTTTTTTTTATCCTTTTTCTTCTTTTTGTTTTGTTTTTTTGCTTTTCTTTTCCACATGTGCCTTGTTGCTTTTATTAGCTTTCAGTGTCCTTGATCTACATATTCATGCTTAGCCTTTGTTGGACGCTATTTTTACCTTTTGCGCTGGGTTTCTCATGCTCCACCATGTGGGGTAAGGGCAAAGGTTCGCCTGACTCATATTTGTTTAATTACATGGCAACTAATGCTGCATTTATATTCCCCCCTCTTCATGGAGTCTATCTTCATGAGTAAGCTCCGGGGATGGAGTGAAACGCGTTGGAGGTGTGGGTTGGCTGGAGCCCAGGGCTGAGGCTGTCATTTCACATATCCACAAGGGTCTTGCAGTGAAGTGCGGTGATTTTTTTGTTTCTTGTATCATTGGAGCTGGGATGGGCTCTGTCCTTGCCAGCACTCCCAGCGGTGTACTACAGGAGCGGACCTGGATGGAGCCTTGAGTGGCACCCGCTATTTCTTGTCATCCAGATAAGTCTAGTTACAGAAAGTATTTATACAAAGTGGAGAACTTTAAAGACACTTTGTGAAACATATTTTATCTTAACCTCTTGGCGCCTCCTGGCCCTTTAAGAGGTTTAGGATGCTGGGAGGCGGGGCGGGGTTTATGACCATGTGACTGCCGTGATTGGCTGTCACAGTGCTCACATGACCGGAACGCTCCTGATTGCAAGTAGCGATTGGGAACTTTCCTTTCGCCGCTGGTAACTGTGCCGGGAAAGCGTAGGGCGCGCGCTCTCAGCACAGCTGTATTTACCCCAATTCATGCAAATATGCAGCCATCCGGTGCCAAGGCCCACCTGACAAGAGGCCCCATATATATACACAGTATCTCACAAAAGTAAGTACACCCTCACATTTTTGTAACTATTTTCTTCTATCTTTTCATGTGACAACACTGAAGAAATGACACTTTGCTACAATGTAAAGTAGTGAGTGTACAGCTTGTATAACAGTGTAAATTTGCTGTCCCCTCAAAATAGCTCAACACACAGCCATTAAAGCGGAGTTCCACCCTAAAGTGGAACTTCCGCTCATCGGATTCCTCCCCCCCTCCGGTGTCACAATTGGCACCTTTCAGGGGGGAGGGGGGTGCAGATACCTGTATAATACAGGTATCTGCACCCACTTCCGGGTACAGCTAGCCGCAGCTAGCCGCAGACTCCCCGCCCACCCCCGTTGTGTTGTGGGAAATACACAGTTCCCACAACACAACGGGGACCAGTGAAGACGCGCAGCGCGACTCGCGCATGCGCAGTAGGGAACCGGGCAGTGAAGCGGCAACGCTTCGCTTCCTGATTCCCTCAGTGTGAATGGCGGCGGCAGCACCCGAGGATCGAGGGACGGCTCGGTCTCGGGTGCCGACATCGCTGGACCCCGGGACAGGTAAGTGTCCTTATTTTAAAAGTCAGCAGCTGCAGTATTTGCAGCTGCTGACATCTAATTTTTTTTTTTTTGGTGAAACACCACTTTAATGTCTAAACCACTGGCAACAAAAGTGAGTACACCCCTAAGTGAAAATGTCCAAATTGGGCCCAATTAGCCATTTTCCCTCCCCGGTGTCATGTGACTCGTTAGTGTTACAAGGTCTCAGGTGTGAATGGGGAGCAATTGTGTTAAATTTGGTGTTATCGCTCTCACTCTCTCATACTGGTCACTGGAAGGTCAACATGGCACCTCATGGCAAAGAACTCTCTGAGGATCTGAAAAAAAGAATTGTTGCTCTACATAAAGATGGCCTAGGCTATAAGAAGATTGCCAAGACCCTGAAACTGAGCTGCAGCACGGTGGCCAAGACCATACAGCGGTTTAACAGGACAGGTTCCACTCAGAACAGGCCTCGCCATGGTCCACCAAAGAAGTTTAGTGCAAGTGATCAGCGTCATATCCAGAGGTTGTCTTTGGAAAATAGATGTATGAGTGCTGCCAGCATTGCTGCAGAGGTTGAAGGAGTGGGGGGGGGGGGGGGCTGGGGGTCAGCCTGTCAGTGCTCAGACCATACGCCCCACACTGCATCAGATTGGTCTGCATTTGTAGTCCCAGAAGGAAGCCTCTTCTAAAGATGATGCACAAGAAAGCCCACAAACAATTTGCTGAAGACAAGCAGACTAAGGACATGGATTATTGGAACCATGTCCTGTGGTCTGATGAGACCAAGATAATCTTATTTGGTTCAGATGGTGACAAGCGTGTGTGGGGGCAACCAGGTGAGGAGTACAAAGACAAGTGTGTCTTGCCTACAGTCAAGCATGGTGGTGGGAGTGTCATGGTCTGGGGCTGCATGAGTGCTGTCAGTGTTTCTTCAGTGTTGTCACATGAAAAGATAGAATAAATATTTTATGTGAGGGGTGCAGTCACTTTTGTGAGATACTGTGTATATATATATATAATTTTTTTTTCTACGGCTTTATCCCTCTAGCCTAGCGCCTATCAAAAACAGGAATATCAGTTTCAGTTGGAGTGACCCTTTAAACAAAAGTTAATGTAGGCTTTCCCCAGCATCACGGAATAGTGTTAAAAATAGTTTTGGGATTAGTATGACCGGCACTACTTGGAATATTCCTGGTGACGTCACAATAGTTTGAATTGTCTTGTGGATTCTTTTTCTTCCCTCTGGATCGGTGTTGGTGGTCAGCGCTCAGCTCAGTGTAACAATAGAATGGAAAACTTTATGATTTGATTGTCACGTATGACGCTGGAAATGAATTAAACAGGAAACCTGACCTTTCCATACAAAGATCTTTTTGTCGGCGGAGTGATCCAAGATGAAGCATTCTTCAGAAATCAGCATGGCTTGGGAGAACGGGTTTTCCTCTGCCACCACGGACACTTTCATGGCGCCGCTGGCATCCGACACCTACAAAAGACACGAAACGTTAATCAGTGCTGAAACAGTCCTGGGTAAGTTAGAAGGGCAGGGAATAGAGATACCTTTTTAATGTATTTTGGAAAGGTGATAGAGGGGAATCCCAATTTATACCATATTGCTCCAAACCTGCCTCTATTGGGGTAGATTTACTAAAAGAAAATAGGCTGGGCACTTTGCAAGTGCAGTTGTCCTCATTTTCCCCAGAGCTTAGTAAATGGGGCTAAACTCCATCATCCAATCATGTGCAAGCAAAAATTCTGTTTTTTTTAATTTTTTTTTATTGCTCTTGCACCTGATTGGGTATTCTTTACTAAATGAAGCTTTACCACATTTACTAAGCTCTGGGAAAAATGAATGCAACTGCACTTGCAAATCCATCCCATAGTGGATATTTAAAAGAAGCTCTGATATCATACATTGGGACTGAAATGAAGGAAACTTCCTCCACTGGTAATGCAAAATGCATTATTTATTTTATTACAGGTACTTACATAGCGCCGAAAATGTATGCAGCACTTGACACCTATTGTACATTCACATTAGTCCCCGCCCCCGAGGAGCTTACAATCTAAGGTCCTAACTCACATTCATATACTAGGGCCAGGTTAGAAAGGAGCCAATAAACCTAGCAGAATGTCTTTGGAGTGTGGGAGGAAACCCACGCAGGCACAGGGAGAACATGCAAACTCCAGGCAGGTAGTGCCGTGGTTGGGATTCGAATCGACGACCCCAGTGCTGCCAGGCAGAAGCGCCAACCACTCAGCCACTGTGCTGCCCACATTAGAACCCAGGCAGGGTTTCCAAGACCACTGTGCAAAATGCTATACCCTATGGGGTAGATTTGCTAAAGGCAAATAGACAGAGCACTTTGCAAGAGCAGTTGCTCCAGAGCTTAGTAAATGGGGTAAAGCCTCAAAGAATACTCACGTGCAGAGAAAAAAAACTGCATTTTTGTGCTGGCACGTGATTGGATGATGAAAGTCAGCAGAGCTCCCCCTCATTTACTAAGCTCTGGAGCAACTGCACTGCAACAGTCTGTTTGCCTTTAGTAAATCAACGTGTGTGTGTGTGTGTGTGTGTATATATATATATATATATATATATATATATATATATATATATATATATATATATATATATATATATATATATATATATATATATATATATATATATACACACACACACATATATTTATATATACACACAAGGCCTTTTTTCAGCGGGAACGCGGGGAAACCCAGTTCCAGCACCTCCAACAATAAAAAAATATTTTGGCAAGGTGTGCTGGAGGGTCTATTGATGCTGGCTACTGGGGGATCTATTGTCGCTTGCGGGGATCTATTCTTTGTGGGGGTCTATTGTTGCTGGGTAGCTCTATTGTTGTTGGCTGGGGGGTCTGATGTTGCTGGGGGGGGTCAATTGTTGATGGAAGGGATCTACTGTTTTAAAAGCAGCATCAAGCCTGCTCATCTCACAGGTTTGCTAATCTCACAGAAGTTCGCTGCTTTTAAAATTCAACATCTAACCAGTCATACGGAGTTCTAAGTACTGTATTTTACTATATGAACTCACTTTACTGTTAAAAATAACTGTAAAATGCAAAACTCCGGTGCGTGTAACAAGATGTCCGCTTTCCCCCTTCTCTGTGTATTTTTACTATGGAGGAGTGTGGGGTGTAGCAAGATGGCGGCGACAGAACGTCACTTCTGTTACACATTCTGACGGGTAGTCTAATCTGATGAAACAGGGGCAAGCGGACATATTTTTACACCCACCATTTCACACTTATTTTTACCAATAAACTCAGCTTATATAGCGAAATACAGGATTTTGAAATCCGTCTGACTGTTTTGAAGTTGAATTTTTAAAAGCAGCGGTGAGCCTGCTGATCTCACAGGGTTTCTAATCTGACAGAAGATCGCTGATTTTAGGATTCAACATCAAAACAGTCTGACGGATTTCAAAATCCTGTATTTCACTATATAAAGCTGAGTTTACTGGTATAAATACATAGTGCCCAACTGTCCCTGATTTGGAGCAATGTCCCTCTGTCCCTCATTTGTCCCTCGTTTGTCCCTCGTTTTGGTCTGATCTATATAGTTGTATATAAAATAAATTTTTTATCTTTCAAAAAGTGTTTTCCAGTGCTAAACCTTTCATCTGATTTATAAATTGCTGCATTTGTACATTTCAAAAGCCAATATAAAGGAATAGTAGTGGTAAAAAAAGCACTTGTGGGTTTAACCAATCTTGTTCTTTTGTACAATTCTCCTTTAAGGGGGTGTGGCAGGGGGTGTGTCCTATGGCTGCATACTTTTGCTGATAGGTGTCCCTCATTCCCCTCTCAAATAGTTGGGAGGTATGTAAATAAGTGTGAAATGCAAGAATCCGGTGGGTGTAAAAATATGTCCGCTTGCCGCCTTCTGACTGTAGGGTTAGTGCGGACGAGTGCGGGTGTACCAAGATGGCCGCAATGGGACGTCACTAAGGTTGCACTTCCTGATGGGCAGCGGCTTTCTGATAGAACACCGGTACAATTGCGCAAGACTGAAGAAGAGGCTGGAGGTCAAATTTAAAAAAAAACAATCAAGGATATGTCTACTTCCCGTTCCATAACAATATTTCTGTTATTATTGTACTGTAACTATATAGTTGTAATTATGCAAGCACTGCAGCCATTGCAAAAGGCCTACAAGTGTTCCTGGATTTGTCTCCGGACTCAGGAGACCTGAATATATTGGAGAATTCAATATTTGCATTTCACATACTGCTTGTAGAAACATGCAAAGGATTTCCTATAGGACGGAGTACAACAAATAGACACTAGATAATCAGGATCCAATCCCAAACACATGACCGGTCAGTTGGGCATCATTCAGATAGGCACTGACACCCATCCTCCATTCTGAACCTCTGTTTTCTGTGTCTGCATCCGCCTTGGAACTGCATGCAGGCAGCCTATTGTAGTGAATGCAAAGGCTGCATGGACACAGCTGCATGCCAAAATCCACAGCAGCAGACGCACAGATCTGAGTGCACACTGTCTGCATTCCTGCATCTGCTACTGCATGCATATTAACCACTTCCGGACCGCCGAACACCGATATACGTCCTCACTTTGAGTAAGAATATCTTTGTTATGGCAGCAACTAGCTGCCATAACCCCCGTATCCTCCTGTTCGGCCGGCTACAAGATAAAAGGGGTCTCTGCGGCGGATTCGCCGCAAGATCACTTTTATCAGTGGCGGGAGAGGGCGCTCCAGTGCCCTCCGCCGCTTACCGGAGCTGTCGGCAGCGGCGGAGGCGATCGGATCTTCCCCCTGGCTGGGCATGGAGACGAGTGAGGGGGAAGATGGCCCCCACCCGTCTCCATGACATTGCAGGGCGGAAGCGACGTCAAAACTTCAATTCCGCCCATAGCTCTTGAAGGGCCATTTTTTTTAAATGACAATTTTCTTTATTATTGCATTTTAATGTAAATATGAGATGTGAGGTCTTTTTGACCCCAGATCTCATATTTAAGAGGTCCTGTCATGCTTTTTTTCTATTACATTCCTTGTAATAGGAATAAAAGTGACACAATTTTTATTTTTTTTTAAAAACTGTGTAAAAATAAAAAATAAAAGGTAAAATAAATAATAAAAAATATTTTTTTTTAAACACGCCCCGTTCCGCAGAGCTCACGTGCAGAAGCGAACGCATACGTGAGTAGCTCCCACATATGAAAACGTTGTTCAAACCACACATGTGAGGTATCGCCGCGATCGGTGGAGCGACAGCAATAATTCTAGCCCTAGACCTTCTCTGTAACTCAAAACATGCAGCCTGTAGAATTTTTTAAACGTCACCTATGGAGATTTTTAAGGGTAAGCGTTTGTCGCCATTCCACGAGCGGGCGCAATTTTGAAGCGTGACATGTTGGGTATAAATTTTCTCGGCGTAACATTATCTTTCATGTTATAAAATAAAAAAAATGGGCTAACTTTACTGTTGTCTTATTTTTTAATTCAAAAAAGTGTATTTTTTCCAAAAAAAGTGCGCTTGTAAGACCGCTGCGCAAATACGGTGTGACAGAAAGTATTGCAACGACCGCCATTTTATTCGCTAGGATGTTAGAAAAAAAATGTATAATATTTGTGGGTTCTAAGTAATTTTCTAGCAAAGAAAAACTGTTTTTAACTTGTAAACAACAAATCTAAAATAGAGGCTCGATTCTTACTGACAACTCCAAAGAGCCAGTCAGATGACATCACAACCTTTGCCTCCACCAATCACAGCTAGCTTTATTTTCACTGAATAGACTACAAAGCTTCCAATGAATGGCTGAGAAGTGATCAACCCGACCCTTGTACAGGCGAACGCTGTAGTACACGACACTCTATGTGAACGAGGCCTTACAAAATGTCCATTCAGCATAATTGGCACCCCAAATGTGGCTCCTTTTTGATTTTTTTTAACCCTCACCTCTCCCCCCTGGTCATCCTTGCTGACTGAAGCTAGGTTCACACTGAAGCGGCTTTGATCCTTCCTTCAATCCATCATTTGATCCTTCCTTTGACCGATCCTTCTTTAGATCAATGACTTGACCCTTTATTTGACTAATTGATCGACCCTTCCTCTTGAATCGAACGTCCCTTCCTTCGAACGATCAACTCTTCCTTCTGTCGATCAATCCTTTCTTCGAGCGATCAATCCTTCCTTCGATGAGCAAAGTAAGGATCATTTGAAGGAAGGAAGAATCGATCTATGGAAGGGTTGATTGATCAAGAAAGGTTAGAATGTTCAAAGGAAGGGTCGATCAATCGAAGGAAGGGTCAACCAATCGATGGTAGGGTTGAACGATTGGAGAAGGGGTTGATCAATTGAAGAAAAGTTTGATCAATCGATCGATCAAAGGAAGGGCCGATCAATCAAAGGTATGGTCGATCGATCAAAGGGAGGGACGATCAATTGAAGGAAGGCTCTAAAATCGTAGCTGTATCAAAATTGATGGCTGAGGGATGACCAGAGAGGAGAGGTTATGGTTAAAAAAAACACTGAATCCATTAAAGTCGTATAGGAATGCTTCTTATCTATGCTGATGCGACTTCTGTGAGATACATAGAAGTCTATGGGGCTGAATGCACTGAAATCCACCAGGAACCTTTTCCAAAATTGCACTGCGCTGAGTTGTTTGGAAGGGCACCATTGAATATAATGTGATTTCACTTGTCATGCGATTCTGTGAACCAGGGCTTGAGAACTTCCCACAAGTGCGTTTCGTTTTTTTAGGGGTTTTCCGTGCGTTTTTGATGCGGTTTCCATTCATTTTAACCACTTGCCGACCGCCAGACACACATATATGTTGGCAGAATGGCACAGGCAGGCAAAATGGGCGTACCTGTACGTCCCTTTGAATTTTCCGCCTATCAAGCGTGCGCGCGCCCGCCGCGGCATTGTTCTCACGGGTCCTGCAAACTCTATATTCTCCTGGCTGCTCGCGATTGCGGCTAGGAGAGGCAGAACGGGGAGATGCCTATGTAAACAAGGAATGTAAACAAGGCATTTCCCCGTTCTGCCTAGTGACATGACAGGAGGATGTACTGCTCCCTGTCATCAGGAGCAATGATCTCTGTCATGTTGTAGGTAGCCCATCTCACCCCCAGTTAGAATCACTCCCTAGGACACACTTAACCCCTTGATCGCCCCCACCCTAGTGTTTAACCCCTTCCCTGCCAGTATCATTTATACAGTAATCAGTCTATTTTTATAGCACTGATCGCTGTATAAATGACAATGGTCCCCAAATAGTGTCAAAAGTGTCCGATGTGTCCGCCATAATGTCGCAGTAAAAATCGCAGATCGCCGCCATTACTAGTAAAAAAAAAAAAGAACAATAAAAATGCCATAAATCTATCCCCAATTTTGTAGACGCTATAACTTTTGCGCAAACCAATCAATATACGCTTATTGCGATTTTTTTTTTTTTTTTACCAAAAATATGTAGAAGAATCCGTATCGGCCTAAACTGAGGAAGAAATTTGTTTTTTTATATATTTTTTGGGATATTTATTATAGCAAAAAGTAAAAAATATTGCTTTTTTTTCCGAAACTGTCGTTTTTTTTTCTGTTTATAGCGCAAAAAATAAAAACCGCAGAGGCGATCAAATACCACCAAAAGAAAGCTCTATTTGTGGGAAAAAAAGGACGTCAATTTTGTTTTGGTGCAACGTCGCACGACCGCGCAATTGTCAGCTAAAGCGACGCAGTGCCGTATTGCAAAAAATGCTCTGGTCAGGAAGGGGGTAAATCCTTCCGGGGCAGAAGTGGTTAATGGAAGGATGTGTTTTTGGTGCGTTTTTTTATATGGACCATACATGCACCAAAAATACGGCAAGCAGAATTTTTTTAACCGCAAACGAAGTGCAAGAGCTACATAGGATTTAAAGGAGAAGAACAGCCAAAGATCGTTCTGCACTCCTGTGACCCGTTTTCAGCAGACAGTGGGCTGAAGCCTGCTGTCGGCTGACATCACAGAGCCGGTACAGGCTCGGGAAAGTTCAATGGAGCCGGAATCCGCCCAAATGCCTGGAGCGGTAGTCGGCTCATCCTCTTAGCAAGCCACTGGAAGCCTGAGCTGGCCGCTGACAGCCCAGCGCTCCAGTGATCGAGGGGGGGGGGGAGAGCAGAGAGCCGGTGTTTGATCGCTCGGTTCTCAGTGTTAGAGCTGGCAGGGGACCGACACTGCATCCACCTAGGTAAGTATGATTCTAAAAAAAAAGTCAATCCCCTTAGTACTCTTTAAACTGCTTGCCAACCGGTTGGCATGGCTGCTCGATTCGCCGTAGGTGTACGTCAGCCACTTTAGGAGCTCTAGGGGGCGTGCGCGCCACTGCAGCCAATGCGCTTGGCTGGTGCTCGTGAAGTCCGCCGGCCACCCGCGATGTCTGCCGGCCACCCGCGATCGCTCCTCAGAGAGTCAGAACAGGGGAGAGTAGAGAGATCTGCTGTTCCTAGTGATCAGGAACAGCGATCTCTCTCTACTCCCAGTCAGTCCCCTCCCCTCACAGTTAGAAACACCTCCCCTTTATCGCCCCCCTGGTGTTAACCCTTTCCCTGCCAGTGACATTTATATTGTAATCAGTGGCTATTTTTAGTTCTGATCGCTGTATAAATGTCACTGGTCCCAAAAAGTGCCCAATCTGTCCGCCACAATGTCGCAGTCCCGCTTAAAATTGCTGATCACCACCATTATTAGTAAAAAAAAAAAAAATTAATAATAAATATTCCATAAAATTATCCCCTATTTTGTAGAGGTTATAACTTTTCCGCAAACCAATCAATATAAGCTTTTACCAAAAATATGTAGAAGAATACATATTGGCCTAAACTGATGAAGAAATTATTATTATTTTTTTGGATATTTATTTTAGCAAAAAGTAAAAAATATTGTTTTTTTTTTTTCAAAATTTCGCTTTTTTTTCGTTTATAGCGCAAAAATCAAAAACCGCAAAGGTGATCAAATACCACCAAAAGAAAGCTCTATTTGTGGGGAAAAAAAAGGACGTCCATTTTGTTTGTGTGCAACGTCGCACAACCGCGCAATTGTCAGTTAAAACGACGCAGTGCCGTGTCGCAAAAAAAAAAAATGGTCTGGCTATTAAGGGGGTAAATCCTTCCTGGGGCTGAAGTGGTTAAAGGGATGCAGTTTCCTTCCGCTTTTTTTTAACGAAACAAAATCGGATCAGTGTAAAAGCAAGCTAAGTGAATGGGCCGCCCTAATTGCGTCACGCTTTTTCAACGTGAGAATCGCACATACAAAACTGTGAGTGGGGGGGGGGTGCGAGTTTCCCGCTACGCGTTGCGTGAATGGCGACTTATTATGAAAAGCAGGAAAAAAAATATATTAATCCTTGACCTTGTCATTCTTTATGAGGTTTATTAATAGAATTTCTGTTTCCTGCTTGTCACTTCTTCTACGGAGAACGAACGCTCTATAAAAGTCCGGTGTTTATACATCTCCTTCCTTCACAATCACACAAAGCGGAACTAAAGTCTAAAATTAAAAGAAAAACAACCTGTGAGCCAGGCGTGTTCTTTATTGCACTCTTCTGCAATAAAGATTGCAAAAGAATGTACACCGAGCTGCGCATGCGTTGGATTGAGGAACTCAGTGTACGATTGTAACATTAGGTAAAATGGACTGGAAGGGGATAATTGTAAAACTGAGATATATATTGTTGTCATCTACGACAACAGAACTTTTTAATGTATTTTAAGATGATATTAACCACTTCAGCCCCGGAAGATTTGACTGCTGAATGACCGGGGCCATTTTTCGCGGTTTGGCACTGCGTCGCTTTAACTGACAATTGCGCGGTCGTGCGATGTTGCACCCAAACAAAATTGACGTCCTTTTTTCCCCCACAAATAGAGCTTTCTTTTGGGGGTATTTGATCACCTCTGCGGTTTATATTTTTTTGCGCTATAAACAAAAAAAGAGCGACAATTTTGAAAAAGAAAAAAGCAATATTTTTTACTTTATGCTATAATAAATATCCCCCAAAAATATATAAAAAAACTATTTTTTTCCTCAGTGTAGGCCGATATGTATTCTTCTACATATTTTTGGTAAAAAAATTCGCAATAAGCGTATATTGATTGGTTTGCGCAAAAGTTATAGCGTCTACAAAATAGGGGATAGTTTTATGGCATTTTTATTTTTTTATTAGTAATGTGTGATTTTTATAGTGACTGCGCCATTATGGCGGACACATTGGACACTTTTGACACTATTTTGGGACTATTGTCATTTATACAGCGATCAGTGCTATAAAAATGCAGTGTTAAACACTAGGGGCGATCAAGAGGTTAAGTGTGTCCTAGGGAGTGATTCTAACTGTGGGGGGGATGGGCTACCTAGGATATGTCAGCGATCACTGCTCTGATCACAGGGAGCGGTGATCTCTGTCGTGTCACTAGGTAGAACAGGGAAATGCCTTGTTTACATCTCCCCATTCTTCCGCTCCACACCGCAATCGCGGGCCGCCGGAGAACATTGAGTTCCCGAGACTTGTGGGCACACTCCCGCGGCGTGTGCACCCAAAAGACGGCAAATTTAAAGGGACGTACCTGTAAGCCCATTTGTTTGCCTGTGCAAGCAGTTAATAAAATTCGATTTTAGTGCTGTTGCTGTTTGGATGTAGTACCCCACAGTAATTGTATTATTATTATACAGGATTTATATAGCACCAACAATTTGTGCAGCACAATGTAATGGATAGGGATACTGGGGTGTGCTGGAGGATCTATTCTTGCTGGCTGCTGTGGGATCTATTGTTGCTGCAGAGGTCTATTGTTGCTGGTGGGGAATATATTGTTCCTGGGGGGTCTTATGTTGCTGGGGGGGGCAGTGGCAGCTGATGCTCAATATTTTGGGGGTGGGGCGGCAAACAAACCTGCTCCCCCCCTGCGGAAGATGGATGGTGGCAATCAGTGGCCCCCCCCTCGTGGGAGACGAATGGGCGGAGATCAGTGAACCTCCCTCGTGGGAGACGGATGGGAGGCGATCAGTGAACCCCCCTCGTGGCAGATGGATGGGAGGCGATCAGTGAACCCCCCTCGCGGGAGACGGATGGAAGGCGATCAGTGAACCCCCCTCGTGGCAGACGGATGGGAGGCGATCAGTGAACCCCCCTCGTGGGAGACGGATGGGAGGCGATCAGTGAACCCCCCTCGTGGCAGATGGATGGGAGGCGATCAGTGAACCCCCCTCGCGGGAGACGGATGGAAGGCGATCAGTGAACCCCCCTCGTGGCAGACGGATGGGAGGCGATCAGTGAACCCCCCTCGTGGCAGACGGATGGGAGGCGATCAGTGAACCCCCCTCGCGGGAGACGGATGGGAGGCGATCAGTGAACCCCCCTCGTGGCAGACGGATGGGAGGCGATCAGTGAACCCCCCTCGTGGGAGACGGATGGGAGGCGATCAGTGAACCCCCCTCGTGGGAGACGGATGGGAGGCGATCAGTGAACCCCCCTCGTGGCAGAGGGATGGGAGGCGATCAGTGAACCCCCCTCGTGGGAGACGGATGGGAGGCGATCAGTGAGCCCCCCTCGTGGCAGACGGATGGGAGGCGATCAGTGTACCCCCCTCGTGGGAGACGGATGGGAGGCGATCAGTGAGCCCCCCTCGTGGGAGACGGATGGGAGGCGATCAGTGAACCCCCCTCGTGGGAGACGGATGGGAGGCGATCAGTGAACCCCCCTCGTGGCAGACGGATGGGAGGCGATCAGTGAGCCCCCCTCGTGGCAGACGGATGGGAGGCGATCAGTGAACCCCCCTCGTGGCAGACGGATGGGAGGCGATCAGTGAACCCCCCTCGTGGGAGACGGATGGGAGGCGATCAGTGAGCCCCCCTCGTGGGAGACGGATGGGAGGCGATCAGTGAACCCCCCTCGTGGGAGACGGATGGGAGGCGATCAGTGAACCCCCCTCGTGGCAGACGGATGGGAGGCGATCAGTGAGCCCCCCTCGTGGGAGACGGATGGGAGGCGATCAGTGAACCCCCCTCGTGGGAGACGGATGGGAGGCGATCAGTGAACCCCCTCGCGGGAGACGGCTGGGCGGCGATCAGTGAGCCCCCCTCGTGGGAGACGGATGGGAGGCGATCAGTGAACCCCCTCGCGGGAGACGGATGGGCGGCGATCAGTGGCATTACCTTAGGAGGCCGATGCTGCTCCCCACTCCAGCTTGCCGAGGGAAGAGCCAGGGCCGTTTCTTCTCCTGCCGGCGGAACAGGTATTTCTTCTCCTCCCGGCCGAACAGGAAGTGGGTCCTGAGACCCGATTGGCCGAGAGTCCTAAGACTCCCTGGCCAATCAGGTCTCAGGACCCACTTCCTGATTGGCCGGGAGGAGAAGCAGGAAGACATTAGCGAATATTAATTCACTAATGTCACACAACTGACAACTGGGTGGGCTCAGGGGGGCAGAGCCAACCCTTTTTTTAAGCCAATTAAAGCCTCAGGCTCTAATCATGTGCTTCAAAAAAATAAATAAAAAAATGGCCGCGCAATTTGTCAGTTAAAGTGACGCAATGTCACATTGCAAAAAATGGCCTGGTCATTAAGGGGGCAAATCCTTCCTGGGCTGAAGTGGTTAAGGTTTGACAAAAAAAATTAAAAAAACTGGAATCTGATTGGTTTCTATGCACAGCTGCTCCAGATTTTGCACTCTCCAGTTTTAGTAAATCAACTCCACTGTGTCCCAATTTTTGAATGAAAAACATTCAAAGAATGCACAGGATGAATAGCTCCGCAATTTAATTTTTTTCTTGTAAATACACCCCGGTGCTTTGTTGTGTTTTTTTTTTTTATTTACTTTTATGTTCCTCCCTGATCTCTGAGGTTTTCTGTTTTATAAAACAATAACACATGTGAGTGATGGCAGACGATGAGGCTCTCTGGCTTGTTCTAGGTTTGTGCTCTGGAGGAATCACGTGTGCTGAAATGAATACAGAACTCCTGCCAACACGTGGATTTGTTTAGTTATGTTAGGTTATGATTGGCTTTTTCCAGCCTTAAAACCATTTCTGCTTTTAAAAATAATTCAAACAGCTTGTGATCCAGTTACACGCCGTTCTTTCAGGGACTCCTAAAGCACTTACAGACTTACCACTCGTCTAGCGGGACACTTTTTTTAGTTTTGTGCACAAATAAATAAATAAATAAATAATAATAATAATTTCTGCATTTTTTTTCTATAAGTTATTTTAAAACCTCAATAATATATATTTTCCGATAGTAGAGAACCTGGAGATTAAAAATGGCAGTAGTTACAATTTTTTCTCATGCCCTGTACACACAGATCGGACATGCCGACAACAAAATCCATGGATTTATTCCGACGGATGTTGGCTCAAACTTGTCTTGCACACACAAAATTGTCGGAAAATCCGATCGTTCTGAAGGCGGTGGCGTAAAACACGTACGTTGGGACCAGAAACGGGGCAGTAGCCAATAGCTTTTGTCTCTTAATTTATTCCGAGCATGCGTGGCACTTTGCGCGTCGGATTTGTGTACACGCGATCGGAATTTAATCGATCGGATTTTGTTGTCGGAAAATTTTTATAGCAAGCTCTCAAACTTTGTGTGTCGGAAATTCCGGCAGGAAAAAGTCAGATGGAGCCTACACGCGGTCGGAATTTCCGACGACACGAATCCGATCGCACTTTTTCCGTCAAGAAAATCCGACCGTGTGTACAGGGCATTACTGTCGCACAATATTAGCGCAGTTAAAAATGGGGTTTTGTTTAGTAAATAGATACCAAACATGTGAAGCCTGTGCTTCGCTAGGAAGGGACCGCTCTGTTAAGCAGCCACTATTTAACACATGGATATTTATTTTTTTATATCTTTTTTCCTGTTTATGGTACACACATTCCCATCCTCTCACCTGTTTAACCTAGCGCACCACACCCTCTATCTTCACACATTCCCTATGGATTCCCTATCTTTTCTCAAGTGGATTTTTATGCATTCAATTTACCTCCATTCCCCCTTATCATCTCATTTTTCACACATTTACTTTCCCTGATGCACCAAGTACTGTACACATTTCTTTCAGTCATTATTTTCCATCCATTCAACATGTTCAACTCCAGATTCACTTTCTTTGACACATCCCATTTTTCTTAAATTTTTCGCAGATTTTCCCATTTACAACCCATTGACCAGTATATTGAGGGCTCAGGAGGAATCAGTCGGCTGTGGTCTCTCCTGGCCCACCCTCCAATCACTTTGGGAGGATGGTCGGTTACCCTGCCTCAACCCCGGTTGAGACGGTTATATCTCACACCCTAAGGCCCCTTTCACACTGGGGCGGTAGGGGGCATCGGCGGTAAAACAGCGCTATTTTTAGCGCTGTTTTACCGCGGTATTCGGCCGCTAGCAGTGCGTTTTTACCCCCCGCTGGCGGCCGAAAAAGGGTTAAAACCCCTCGTATAGCGCGGCTATAGCCACGGTATTACCGCGGTATAGCCGCGCTGTCCCATTGATTTCAATGGGCAGGAGCGGTGAAGGAGCGGTGAATACACCGCTCCTTCACCGCTCCAAAGATGCGGCTTGCAGGAGATTTTTTCACCGTCCTGACAGCGCACCGCTTCAGTGTGAAAGCCCTCGGGCATTCACACTGAACAAACAGCGGAGGCTGTTTAGGGGCGGTTTGCAGGCGCTATTTTTAGCGCAATAAAGCCTGCAAACCGCCCCATTGTGAAAGGGGCCTAACAGATCCCATTGCTGGTAACTCTCCTTGATTTTTGGGCTATTTTGTAAGTAGCTTCTCTATTCAAAGTAGACAATTTGGATATTTCTGATATAATTTTCTCTATTAGCCTGAGGTTCCACATGTATCAATATTTATGATATTCCTTTGTTTTTCTCAGTTAAATTATGCATCCCACCCCTGAGGACTGGCTAGAAGCCAAGAAACGCGTCGGGTTCTCAAACTAAGGATGCCCTATCAAGCCTAATCATATTCCAGACATTTATCATTTTTTTATCAAGTTTTTTTCTCATTTCATGCGATTTTGTGATTTTGATTGGCGATTTTAATTAATGTATTTCTGTTATGAATTGCATATATGTATGTCCATTGATTTGTTTGCACTACTGAGTCTTCAATGATTGTTACTGCTAAATATGCTTATATATCAATTCATGCGACTGTGTCTGTATCTATACTACTTTATTGGTACTGTATGCATCAAAATCATGGACTACCCCTAGGGGTTATTGACTATAAATTACTGTAAATCCAATCATTCTACCTACTCACATGTATTCATTATTATACTTTCAATTGACATGCTTCATTTAAAGACCCACTTGTGGCTTATGGCTTTTGCTCCAATGTTTGTGGCGATACCTGCGTGGCGTGACTTATGTTTAGATACATAAGAGCACCCTACACCGCACGTTTGAATTGGGGTGTGTATGGGGGGTGCTTTAAATATATATATATATTTTATGTTCTATTTTTTATTTATTTTTATTATGCAGGATTTATATAGCGCCAACAGTTCACGCAGCGCTTTACAATATGAGGGCAGACAGTACAGTCACAATACAATTCAATACAGGAGAAATCAGAGGACCCTGCTCATTCGAGCTTATTAGACTTATGCCGCGTACACACGGTCGGACTTTTCGTCTACAAAAGTCCGACGGACGCCGACGGACTAAAGCTGGCTGACAATCCTATCGTGTGTGGGCTTCCCCGGACTTTCAGCGGACTTTCAGCCGACTTTTCCAGCTTCAAATCTGACGGACTTTAGATTTGAAACATGCTTCAAATCTTTACGTCATAACTCCGCCGGACCCAGAAATCCGCTCGTCTGTATGCTAGTCCGACGGACAAAAACCCGCGCTAGGGCAGCTATTGGCTACTGGCTTCTGGCAACTTCCTTATTTTAGTCCGGTGTACGCCATCACGTACGAATCCGTCGGACTTTTGTGTGATCGTATGTAGGCAAGTCCGTTCGTTAGAAAGTCTGCCGCAAGTCCGCCAAAAGTCCGCCAAAAGTCTGACAAAAGTCCGTCGAAAGTCTGTCGGACAGGCTGTCGGACTTTTGTAGCCGAAAAGTCAGACCGTGTGTACGCGGCATTACCGTATTTTCCAGCGTATAAGACGACCTTTTACACTTAAAAAAAAACGGCCAAAAAGCGAGGGTCGTCTTATACGCCGGGTACAAAATGCCGCCCGCCGGATGGTGGATGTGCTGTAGAACTGTATGTAGCTTCGGCTACATACAGTGTACACCGCTGAGCCAATCCCGGTGAGCAATGTATTCTATTAATGAATACAGAGCCTGCTCGGATTGGAGTAACAACCTCTGCCAATCAGAGCAGGCTACATACAGTAGTCTGCTCGGATTGGCTTTGAGAGTCAGAGAGGGACGGGCTGATGATGTTACAGCATCTGCCAATCCGAGCAGGCTTTGTATTCGTTAATAGAATACATCGCTTGCTGTGATTGGCTCAGCGTGGTATGGCTCCAGCTCCAGCAAGAAGGAAATATGAAGCCTCGAAAGGGGGGTCTTCTTATATGGTGAGTATAGGCAAAAACTGGAAAAAAAAAAGGAAAAATAGGGGGGTCGTCTTATACGCTGGTCGTGTTATACGCCGGTGTTCTGCCGAGAAAGTTCCCCTCGGCGGATAATGACCCCCCCTGTACTGCGCAGGCGCAGCGCTTGCGCAGTACGAACAACAAGGGAGCCACCAAAAATCTCTGAAGCTGAACAGCTGTGAGTCAGCTGTAGACGCCGCCTGCGCAATGAGCAGGACATTGTGCCCGACGCTGCCGCACGCTCCCGATGCTCGTGCTACTCTGCAAGGGGCGGGTGTATTACTGTCATATTGTGGTAAGGGGCGGATGCTACAGAAGAGGTCGAATATTAAATTAAAGGGCAGAGCTGTTTGCACGAGCATCGGGAGCGCGCGGCATTGTCTGGTAGCATCGGGAGCGTCTGTTAGAATGTGGTGTTCATTGCACAACTTTTTTTGGAACGGTTAAATGGATGGGTTTGCCTCCGCTTTGAAACTTACTTTTTGATCACGCACGACCCCGCTTACATTACTTTTCACGGTTTGTGTCCCGTTGGGGAGATTCTCTTCACTTCCTGCCATGGAGACACAACAGGAAGTGTGGGGGTCCTACACGATTTTGGTCCGACTGCAATGCGAATTCCGCCATACAGAATTCGCATCGCACAGACATCGCATGTGATTTGCACAGCCGTGCGGTGCGAATCACATGCGACGTCTGACACCGCAGCAGTGTGAACCGGCCCTCCGCGTTCTATAAATCGGACCTCCAGCCTTCCCTTCAGTCTCGCACAGTTGTACCGGCTCCTCTCATGGACTGAAATAGCTTCCTCTGATTTCACTGCACACTGTGAGCTTCTCAACATGTGCATTAGAAGCTGAATTTTCCTGTCATTGTGCATCCCATCAGCGGCCATGTCTTCAGCTGCTGGTCAGCGCTCATATCTGAGTGATCCGTACAAACCTGAACGTTCGGGACTTTGCCACATTCTTACCATGTAGAGTTTTGCCATCTTCCTGTTCGACACATCTGCTTCTACATCATCGCTATCATCTCCTTCACGAAGCTTCGGTTTATTCCCCAATACCTATAATACATAGAACATAAACATGTTAAAAAGTTAAATAATCCTAATAACAAAAATAATAATAATAACAGCAAAACAACAACAATTACCACTTCAGCTCCTCCTTCATTACAAGGCCATTTTTTTGCCATTCAGCACTGCGCTACTTTAACTGGTAATTGCGCGGTCATGGAACGCTGTACCCAAATAAAATTCATATCATTTTTTTTCACACAAATAGAGCTTTCTTTTAGTGGTATTTGATCACCTCTGTTTTTTTTTATTTTTTGTGATATAAATGGAAAAAAAAAAACACTAAAATTTTTAACAAGAAATATGTTTTCTACTTTCTGCTATAAAACATATCCAATAACATTTAAAAAAACAAAACAAATTTCTTCATCAATTTAGGCCAATATGTGTTGTGCTGCATGTCTTTGGTAAAAAAAAAATTCCAATTAGCGTATATTGATTAATATGTGAAAGTTATAGTGTCTACAAACTATGGGATATATACTGGAGTTTTTATTTATTTTTATTTATTTATTTTTATACTAGTAATAGCAGCGATTAGCGACTTATAATCGGACTGTGCTCAATCCTACACTAACTAACACTGAGGGAGGGGGGGGGGGGGGGGTATTCTCTTGGCACACTTTGGGCCCCTTAGTACCAATTGATCATGGTTTAAACCCCACGGCCTACCTGAGTATTGTTGCTGACCATGTCCATCCCTTTATGACTACAGTGTCCCCATCTTCTGATGGCTCCT
>JBBDGP010000123.1:600000-830000 GCA_037952835.1 Lithobates septentrionalis | reverse complement strand
TAAAGTTTTACTATAAACGAGAGGATACCACCTGTCATTATAGCAAATAAAACAGGTTTGGTAATGAGTGATCTCTTATCTCAGTTACACCAAGACCCAACACAGACTTTGTGCCTTGCCTGATAACAATAACACCGGTCTCATGTCACTGAGTGCAGAATGAATGGTCAGCAATCTAAAGAATGGATGTACAGAAGAGAGAATATTGAGGTGCATGCAGAACATCAATGGGAACAACTCAGGAGCTTCCGCATGGGATTCTCTGAATTTAACATTTATTTTATATATATATATATATATATATATATATATATATATATGTGTGTGTATATATATGTATATATATATATACGTGTATATGTATATATATATATATATGTGTGTGTATATATATGTATATATATATATACGTGTATATATATATATATATATATATGTGTATATATATATATATATATATATATATATATATATATGTATACATATATATAACCAAAAGTATTGGGACACCTGCCTTTACACGCACATGAACTTTAATGGCATCCCAGTCTTAGTCCGTGCGCTTCTGGAAGAATGGTCAAAACATTCCCATAGACACACTCCTAAACCTTGTGGACGGCCTTCCCAGAAGAGTTGAAGCTGTTATATCTGCAAAGGGTGGGCCAACTCAATATTGAACCCTACGGGCTTATGCCTCGTACACACGGTCGGACTTTCTGATGTAAAATGTGCGATCGGAACTTGTTGTCAGAAATTCCGACCGTGTGTAGGCTCCATCGGACAGTTTCCATCGGAATTTCTGTCGCACAAAATTTGAGATCTGGTTCTCAAACTTTCCGACAACAAAATCCGTTCGCATAAATTCCGATCGTGTGTACACAAATCCAACGCACAAAGTTCCACGCATGCTCGGAATCAAGCAGAAGAGCCGCACTGGCTATTGAACTTCATTTTTCTGGGCTCGTCGTACGTGTTGTACGTCACCGCGTTCTTGACGTTCGGAATTTACGACAAGATTTGTGTGACCGTGTGTATGCAAGACAAGTTTGAGCCAACCATGGATTTTGTTGTCAGAATGTCCGACCGTGTGTACGGGGCATAAGACTGGGATGCCATTAAAGTTCATGTGTGTGTAAAGGCAGGCGTTCCAATACTTTTGACAATATAGTGTATATATAAATATATATACTGATCAGAATTACAGGGATGCGCTCCACTCGCACATCTAACCCACCAGGGCCTAAAACAGCTTTTATTTTTCCACTTGCGGCCCAAGAACGACTATGGATGTCCTTGAGTTGCAGTAGTTATACCGGGATGATGCCTGCAGATCTACAGGCAGCATCCCAGTATCTTTGTTTTCAGCCGGCAAATCTCTTTTTTGTAAAAGTGATCCTAGTGGCTCATTAACCACTGGATCCTTTTACACATGGTGGGAGGAGCTCCCTCCTCCCACCCCCCTATGCTGCCTTTCCAGGCTTTTTCACCCCACAAGGGAACCCGAGATCACAGCCGGAAGTTTCGCCGGCTAACTATAAAGATTGTCGAGGTCCAGAAGAACCCTAATGATCTCTATGGTATAGGAAACTGGAAGCGTCAATCATTTTAGTCACTTCCAGTTCCCCAGATGTAAACAGCGCCATTTTTAAATTGGTAAAACATCTGATCACACCGATCTTGGTGTGAACAGATGCTTGTAAAGGGAAGAGGAGACATCTGGGGTCCAATAGACTCCAGATATCTCCATAAAGGGCACCTGTCACTGCCTATTGCTGTCACATGAGATGTTTAGATTCATTGTGGCCGCAATAAAAGCGATACATTTTTTTTTTTAAAGGAACAGTGCAAATTTTTTGTAAAAAATTGAATTCAAATTATTATTTTTTTTCAGTGACCCTGTCCCCCTGTTCTCGAGCACAAAGGCGAACGCATACGTAGGTTGCGCATGCATATGTTCACGGTGTTTGCACCACACAAGTGAGGTATCGCCGCAAACAGTATAGCGAGAGCAATAATTCTAGAACCAGACTTCCTGCGTAACTCTAAACTAGTAACCTGTAAAGGTTTTTAAAGCATCGCGATTTTTAGGGTACCGTTGTTTGGGGCTGTTCCACGGGCGTACGCAATTTTAAAGCGTCACATGTTAGATACCTATTTCCACGGCGTAACGTCATCTTTTATATTCTACCAAATAATTAAGTATTAGATTGTGTTTTTGCTCATTCAAACTCATTAAATTGTATTTTTTTCCCCCCAAAAAAATTAGGTTTGAAAAACCACTGTGCAAAATCATGTGACATAAAAATATGCAACATCTACCATTTTATTCTCTAAGGTCTCTGCAGGGAAAAAAAAAATATGTATAATGTTTAGGGGGTTCTAAAGTAGTTTTCTTGCAAAAAAAATAAAAAATAAGATGAGTTTTACATGTAGGAGAGAAGTGTCAGAATGGGCCTGGTAGGCAAGTAGTTAAATACATTTAATATACTGAAGATAAATATACTGAGTTAGTATACAAGAAAAAGAACCGCTGCTCCAGGTGTATAAAGATAAGGCTGATTGGAGTATCTTGCAGAGTGCTAGCCCCGGCCCGCCTCCATGGGAAACTTGGAAAGAAGAAAGAAGTGGCTGCACTTCCAGAACTTCCGATTGCTTTTATCTTGTTTCATAAAGATAACACCAAAGACACCAAAATGTGGTCAACGTAGACGCGTTTCACACATACATCTTGTGCTTAATCATTACCGTAAAGATTAAGCACAAGATGTATGTGTGAAACACGTCTACGTGACCACAGTTTGGTGTCTTTGGTGTTATCTTTGTGAAACAAGATTAAAGGCAATCGGAAGCTCTGGATGTGCGGCCATTTCTTTCTTCTTTCTAAATATACTGAGGTCAGGAGACCATGTGTGAGCCTTTACTCATAGGGAAGTGTCAACGCCATGCAAAAATATGGTAATGGAAGTCTGCTGCACAAGCTCTTTCCTATAGGCAGTCTCAAGGCTGAGACTGATTGCCCAAGTACAAGATTGGACGTTCTTTTGAGGACAGTCAGGTGGGCATTCTGCACAACTGGTTCACAAGAGATGTGAAGAAGAGCATCTACGTCAAACTGGAGCGGCCATCATTGATTAGGGGTGGGGCCTTCCACACCATCTGTCCTTCACATTTAATGCCGTTCTAACATGTCTATCTGGTCGATTTTACAAAATTAACGCTTTCAACCATGTGGATCAAAGGATTAACACCTATGCAGACTAGACTGGTGGTGCCACAACTCTGACATATCCCAGCCTGTTCCTGGACAATCAATTTCAACCATGACACATTCCATGTGGGATCCAATCACGTGATTGGATTCAGGTGTCTTTGCTACCTGTGTGAATATAAATGTTGGGTTGTAAATGTTGAGGTGACCTGGCTAAGCTAGGAAATGTCTTCATTCATCGCAGAACAAGTCCAGTTAAATGTGACCAACTAGTACCAGATATATCCCGTGACCTGGACACAACCTTCATAGACATATTACCCATTACAATTAATCTGAAGCATTTCCCTTTAATAGAAGAGATATAGAGTTGCTGACTCTGTATTTAATACTGTTTTTACGAGAACCATAGAGTACCCGAGGACACGGAGATCCAATCGCACCTCACTGCTGAGGAATTCAATTTCAAAACCACAATTCTCCGCAGACCTGATCTAATCAGTTCAAGAAAGTTACATTGTACGGAACAGAGGAGCTGAGTTTCTACAATGTTCCGGCAGTGCTGAACAATGTCATTCTCAAGGCTTTTTCTCAAAGGAAGACACCAAAGGTCTGGAGGTTTCACGTTGCACAATTTTTCCCCCAACTAAAGACAGACAATGACTTCATGGCCAAGTCTAGTGGAGCTCAGTTTTTTTTTTTAACAAGTAAAGCCTCGTACACCCGATCTGATGATTGACCAAGAGAGCGTCAAACTTTTGTCCAAAGGGCGTGTGCCAGGAACTTGTCTTGCATACAAACTGTACACAATTGTCGGCCAACAAACATGAACGTAGTGACGTACTACGAGGAATTTCAGCTCTTGAGCGCCACCCTCTGGCACCTTCTGCTAATGTCGTGTTTGGTGAGCACTGATTCCGAGCACGCGTGTTTGTACTTTCGACTTTTGTGTGACGGACTTGTGTACAGACGATACGAAAATCTGACAACACACCATTGTCCGCCGAAAATTTACTAGCCTGCCATGCAAAATTTGTTGGCCGAAAGTTGGACCACAATTGTCTGATGGAGCGTACTAACGGTCGGATTTTAGGCAAACAGTCTGTCATCACACAATTCCCCGCTGAAAATCCGATCGTGTGTACGAGGCTTTAGGCTCCATACACACTGGGCTCATACAGAGCGTTTTTGTACACATGTTTAGGATTGTTTAGCAGATTGTGGCAACTCGCCTGTTGGCCAAAGGATTTGAGGACACAAATAAGTGTTACTAAACCCAGGACCCTGCATTCTTTATATCTGGTCTCTCACAGTACACAGAACATGGAAATGCCACTATTTTAATAAATATATACTGCTAAATACCTTTTCTCATCAGCAGTAAATAGCAGTCTTGTGACTTTTATCAGTGTTTGGCTGAGCATTGGTTAAAGCTTGTAGGAGGAGTTTTCATTCTGCTCTGACTGTCCTATGAGGCTGCATGACCCCTGACCCTCTGTCTGAACAGTGCTGATTGGATGCAGTCTCCCAAAAACAAAACAAAACAAAAATTCTCTAGCACGCACAGCAAACTGAGCAAACTGAGATTGATTAGGGACAGTGGAAAAAGGGGAGGATCAGAGAAGACAGGATCAAACAGAATTTTTTCACAATGCGCAGGATTAACCCCTTAGGTTCCACAGTGAGTATAACAAGCATGCTTTACTGCATATACAGACTGATTTTACTGTTGTGGGTTCAGTACCACTTTAACCACTTAAGGACCGGAAGGATTTGCCCCCTGAATGACCGGGCCATTTTTTGTGATGCGGCACTGCGTCGCTTTAACTGACAATTGCGCGGTCCTGCGACACTGTACCCAAACAAAATTTTGTGTCCTTTTTTCCCACAAATAGAGCTTTCTTTTGGTGGTATTTGATCACCTCTGCGGTTTTTATTTTTTGCGCTATAAACAAAAAAAGAGCGACAGTTTTGAAAAAAAAAAACAATATTTTTTGCTTTTTACTATAATAAATATCCCCAAAAATGTTTTAAAAGCACAAATTTCTTTATCAGTTTAGGCCAATATGTTTTCTTGTACATATTTTTGGTAAAAAAATCACAATAAGCGTATATTGATTGGTTTGCGCAAAAGTTATAGCATCTACAAAATAGGGGATAGATTTATGGCATTTTTATTATTTATTCATTTATTTTTTTACTAGCAATGGTGGTGATCTGTGACATTGCGGCGGACAGATCGGACACTTTTGACATTTTTTTGGGACCAGTGACATCTATACAGCGATCAGAGCTAAAAATAGCCACTGATTACTGTATAAATGTCACTGGCAGGGAAGGGGTTAACACTAGGGGGCGATCAAGGGGTTAAATGTTCCCTAGGGAGGTGTTTCTAGCTGGCGGGGGGGGGGGGGGGGAGTGTAGTGATTGGAAGAGGAGAGAGATCGCTGTTCCTGATGATCTCTCTCTTTTCCCCTGTCAGAACAGGGATCTGTTTGTTTGACAGATGCCCATTCTGGCTCTCCATGGAGCGATCGCGGGTGGCCAGCGGACATCGCGGCCGCCGGCCCCCTATCTCTCTTAAAGCGGCCGACGTACACCTACGGTGATTCGCGCAGCCGTGCCAACCTGCTGCAGTATAATGATGGCGGCTGGTCTGCAAGCGGTTAAGACCTCTCAGACCCCACCGAGGTCTCATAACACATTCCTGGCCTGCTTAGACCTCATCCTGCAGCTCAGCCCCATCTGCAAGCTCTTGGAGAGGCAGAGACCCACCTTTTTGGGTAAACACACACCGTGCCTGACATGCGCCGTCATTTTTTCTGCCTGCAGTACTAGAACTCCCCGCTGCCCCAGCGTTTGAGTCCATATCCTGCCTAGTTGTGGGTGGTGTCCAGGTGGGGACAGGAGGAGTGTGCACTCATACAGGCTGGGTCCGTAGGATGCCCTGTACTGCAAATCCGACACCCAAGACTGTGGTATTGATCACTAGAGAAGGAGCCTAAGTACCCAAGCTCCTTCACTACCAGGACCTTCCGTCACCTATGCCAAGTCACCCCAGCTTCCCGACTGGTTGGTTGCTATATAAACATAGACACTAGTACTTTAGTCATTAGTAACTATAATATAACCTTTTCTGGTTAGCTTGACCACACACCAACATTTGTACTACATGTTCTCTTGTAGGGTCCCCAGATGTGAACCATATAAATGTTACACCATGCACGCAGCCCTTTAGATATGTCCTCAAGTAACCTAAGACCAGGCAATTGTACATGACCAACCAAGTTCCCATTCCTATTACTAAAGCTGTTTAAAAATAAACATTACAGGTTGTTCTATCACAGACATCCATTCCTAATACAAGTGCTTTCTCAGTGCCCATAGTGCTCCTGCCCATTGAGAGAGTCATACCTTAGACTAGTAGGAAGTCTTTAGAGTCCACGGAGCATTGTATAAGCCTATGAGTCCTGGAACCCTAACTGGGTTCCCACCAAGGGGCTGATATCAAGCAAGGTGGCAACCACCTACTTATCACAGCTCCTGTTCTCTTTCCGCACATGAATTGACCTACCTACTTCCAGAGGCAGTTCCTTCTATTTAACTGTTTGCCCCAGCAGAGGGCAGTGCCACCAGAATGCTCGGGAAAACCTGGCTATCAGAGTTAACCCTTAACTCCCAGGTGATACCAGCTCAGCAGAGCAAAATTAAGAAGCAGTGCAGCAGTCAGTAACATAGGAAAACAGTTGCTTATATGCTCTTTTCTCGCGTCCCCCCCGGTTGCTTCAGTCAGGTGGCAGCATTTCCCCACTTTGGGTTCTCTCTCCACATCCTCCCCTTTCCCTCTGCATGCCCCCATTACCCGCACTTCCTTGGGATTGTCCCCAGGCCTGTCCTGTGAACCCCCCTTCCCCAGCACAGGGGTCCACTTGGAGATGAGGACCGACCATCCTGAACTCCACTTTTATTGGCTTTGCACCAATGTCGAATGAAAAGATCTTTTGCTTTCTGTGCAGGCCGCTCTTAGTGCTATCAGTCCACCCTACTCTAGTGATTTCCAAACTTTCAAAACAAAGGGTCAGTTTATTGTCCTTCAGATTTTAGGAACGGGGGGGTGGCCAGACTGTGGCCAGTGAGAGTAGAAAATGCCCTGATGTCAGTGGAAGTAAACAATGCCCTATCCTTGGTGTCCGTGCGGGAAAAAGTGCCCCATCATTGGTGTCAGTGGGAGGAATTGTGTCCCATCTTTTGGTGTCAGTTGAAGGAATAGTGCCCCATCTTTGGTGTCAGTGGGAGGAATTGTGTCCCATCTTTGGTGTCAGTTGAAGGAATAGTGCCCCATCATTGGTGTCAGTGGGAGGAATTGTGTCCCATCTTTGGTGTCAGTTGAAGGAATAGTGCCCCATCTTTGGTGTCAGAGAAATAGTGCTCCATCACTGGTGTCAGTTGGAGGAATTGTGTCCATTTGTTGTCATCATTGGGAGGAATTTTGCCCCATCATTGATGTCAGTGGGAGAAATTGTGCCCTAAAATTGGTGTCAGTGAGAGGAATTGTGTCTTATTGTTGGTGTCAGTTGGAGAAATTTGTTCCCTATCCTTGAAATCATTGGAGGAATTGTTCCCCATCCTTGATGTCAGTAGGAGGAAAAGTGTCCCATCCTTGGTGGCAGTGGGCGGAATAGTACCCCATCATTGGTGTTAGGGGGAGGAATAGTTCCCTACCATTGGTGTCATTGGGAGCAGCAGTGCCCCATCATTGATGTCAATGAGAAGAATTGTGTCCCATCTTAGGTGTTAGTGGGAGAAATTGTGCCCTATAATTGGTGTCAATGGGAGGAATTGTGTCCCATTGTTGGTGTTGGAGGAATCGTTCCCCATCCTTGGTGTCAGTGGGAGGAATTGTGCCCCTTCATTGGTGTCATTGGGAGGTATTGTTCCCCATTATTGGTGTCAGTGGGAGAAACAGTGTCCCATCATTGGTGTCAGTGGGATGAATAGCACACCATTAATGGTGCTAGTGGGAGGATAGTGTTCTTCTTTAAAGGTGTCAGTGGGAGGAATAGTACCATATCATGGGTTGCCAGTGGGAAAAATATTACCCCATCATTGGTGCTTGTGGGAGGAATAGTGTTCCCCTTCATTGGTGTCAGTGGAAGGAATTGTGCGCTATCACTGGTGTCAGTTGGAGGAATAATGACCCATCATTGGTGTCAGTGGCAGAAATGTTGCCCCATTGTTGGTGTCAGTGGATGGAATAGTGCCCCAAGGCCTGGGTAAAGGCAAACAAAGGGCCCCCAGTTTGGAGATCACTCCCCACACTATTAGCATTATATAGGAGTGCCCGATAGCTCCCAGATGTCCTTTTCTTCAGCCTTGTTGTGGCTCCAGCCTTACGGATCTACTCAAATAAATGGAGTATTTGCCTACTAGGAGTGTTCATATTTTGTCAGAGTCCACCCTGCAAATGATTACTTTACTGATTTCAAAACCTTATAAAGGATAAGCAAAGATGCAAATAACTGCAGTGCGCAAACATTGATTTTAATCTTCTAAATTACTGGGAAACATTGAGGCAGCCATCATCTTTAAGTGTTAATAAACCCTCCAAGTAAAAAAACACACACTGCAGTGGACATCGGCTCTTAAAATGTTTGCTGTTCACCTGTTTTTTTTTTAAGCTTGCCAGTGGCGGCCCATCTATTAAGGACGCACGGGTGCTGCCCCCCCCCCTATCCATGCGTCCGGCCCCCTAATCTACATGTTTGTTTTTTTTTGTGACAATAGCGAATGAATATTCGCTATTCTCACACTGATCCTCCTCCCGGCCAATCGGGAAAGGGCCCTGAGACCCGTCACCCGAGGACAGGCAATCCTACTGCATGCCTAGGAGGAGGAGATGGACGGCAGAAGCCGCTGTGATGCAGAGGAGGAAGAGACACTCGCCCGCTGCCCGTAGGAGTTCTGCCCACCCGGGACCTAGATGGGGCAAGTGCGGGGCTGGATGACCGACCGTGAGACCCCTGGGGGAGCCCGGGGGGGGGGGGGGGGGGGTGCTTGTTTGCTTTCCCCCCACCAAGAAAAAAAACACCAGCCGCCACTGCCTGTCACTTCTTCATATTCAACCTCTGAAAATGGACTCCCCTGCGTTTCCATTTTTGGGTGGCTACGCTGCCTTGCAGGGTCCCACTGTAGCCACCCTTATGATCGCACTCCTGATTATTGGCGCTATGCAAATAGTGATGTCACCACCACTTGCACAGGGTGCTCTGCATTCAACACAGAGAGCGCTGTGCTGCGATTGTGACTCCTGTGTGCATGCACGTGCAGGTCCATGGATAAGGTAGTACCGGCGGTCCTCCTGTAGGGGGCCCTAGCCGGAAGGGAGGGGCCCTGGCAGCAGGCTGAATCATATGTGGGCAGGGAGGGTGATCAGCAGCTGAAAGTCGACTTCTTCTCCTCTCACTCCCACCGGCTTTCAACTGCTACCGAGAAAGCCATACAGGGGATTGGTTCCAGTAATTGTACTGCCCTCCTCCCTACCGATCACCCTCACACTGCACAATACATTTCCCCTTACTACCCAGGCCCCCCTGTGTGCCCCCCTCTGCAGTGCTTCCGGCTTCCCTCCTCTCCTTCCTTCGGCAGCTGCAATCACACAATAGGATCCTTCAGGAAGGACAGTGGGGAAAGGGTCCGGTAGTCAGGGTGACCATGCTGACCCGTGTCCACAGCCAAAAGCACCTACAATGGGCACAGGAGCATCAGAACTGGACCACAGATCAATGAAAGAAGGTGGCCTGGTCTAATGAATCACATCTTCTTTTACATCACATGGATGGCCGGGTGCGTGTGCGGTGCTTACCTGGGGATGAGATGGCACCAAGATGTAGTATGGGAAGAAGGCAAGCGGGGGAGGCCGCGTGATGCTTTGTCTAGTGAGGTACAAGTTTCTCACTAAAGCTAACTTTTAAGGTAGGCTAAGTTTACATTTTTACAGTGACATTGGTTTTAGTAGGTTTTCTTGATAGTGTCTTCACTTTTTATCGGGGGGGCTTTTTAATTTTTTTTAAAAGGGGGCGCTGGACCCCGGAGATCTTTGATCTCTTCAATGCTGTCCAGGTAGATCTCCATCTCGCAAAGGCTGTCTATTCCTGGTTTAGATCAAAGCATATTCATGTGTTAGAACGGCCCAGTCAAACCCAGACCTAAATCCCATTGAGAATCTGTGGCAAGACTTGAAAATTGCTGTTCACAGACGCTCTCCATCCAATCTGACAGAGCTTGAGCCATTTTGCAAAAAAGAATGGGCAAAAATGTCCCTCTCTAGATGTGCAAAGCTGGTAGAGACATCCCCAAAAAGACTTGCAGCTGTAATTGCAGCGAAAGGAGGTTCTACAAAGTATTGGCTCGGGGGGGCGCCCTGCATATGCACGGCACAGTGGCAGAGAGTGTAAAAGTCACACACTCGGACCGGGCATCCATGCAGCAGTGGTGGGGACCGGGCATCCATGCAGCAGTGGTGGGGACCGGGCATCCATGCAGCGGCAGTGGGGACCGGGCATCCATGCAGCAGTGGTGGGGACCGGGCATCCATGCAGCAGCGGTGGGGACCGGGAATCCATGCAGCGGTGGTGGGGATTGGGCATCCATGCAGCGGCGGTGGGGACTGGGCATCCATGCAGCGGTGGTGGGGACTGGGCATCCATGCAGCGGCGGTAGGGACCAGCATCCATGCATCGGCGGTAGGGACCAGCATCCATGCATCGGCGATGGGGACTGGGCATTCATGCAGCGGCGGCAGGGACCAGGCATTGGCGGGGACCGTTGGCGGCTCTTCTCCTCCTCATTTCCGCACTGTGCATCTCCTCCCCTCCTTCTAGGCGTCCAATAGGATCGCCTGTCCTTTCAGCCAATCGAAAGATGGTATCAGTCCCGCTTCCCGATTGGCCGAGAGGAGGACCAGTGTTGCAACAGCAAATATTCATTCGCTGTTGCAACACACCTTTTTTAAAGCCTAATAGAGCCTATGGCTCTAATCAGGTGCTTAAAAAAAATCTGAAACGGGAAACTTGGGTCCTATCATCGCTGGTGATTTTTTGTTTGGGGAGGGCAGCAAACAACTGAACCCCCCCCCCCCCGGCAACCTAACCCCCCCCCCCTGTCCGCTGGTCGGTCCACCAGCACTTACCCCATCTAGGCAGCGGGGACCAGGCATTAATTCAGCGGCGGTGAGTACTGGGCCTCCATGCAGCGGCAGTGGGGACCGTGCATCCATGCAGCGGCGGTGAGAATTGGGCATCCATGGAGCGGCGGCAGGGACCAGGCATTGGCGGGGATCAGTGGCGGCTCTTCTCCTCCTCATTTCCACGCTGTGCATCTCCTCCCTTCCTTCTAGGCGTCCAATAGGATTGCCTGTCCTTTCAGCCAATCGGATGATGGGTATCAGTCCCGCTTCCAGATGAGGAGGAGGACCAGTATTGCAACAGCGAATATTCATTTGCTGTTGCAACACACCTGGGTGGGCTCCGGACGCATCGTCAGTGTCCAGAGCCCACGCTATTTTAAAGCCTAATAGAGCCTATGGCTCTAATCAGGTGCTTAAAAAACCTGCCCGCTGTAATTCATGCACCCGGTGACCTGAAAGGGGCCGGACACATGATTAGGGGGGCAAACAGCTAAATACACAGCTGGAATTATACTGTACAGTGCGTTGAATGTGCATGAATCTATCCATTGCTATATAGGGGGTGGCGAGGAGAGAGGGGGTGGCGCCTGGGCGCCCCTATGGGTCCTATTTGGGATGATATCCCTTTACTTCCTCTCCTGAAGACTGCTTCCCAGAACTTCCAGTCTTCACAGGAAAGAGTCAACAGTGGACAGTGCAGTCTGGAGAAAGTCTGTTAGCTTGGAGATAGGGGGAAGGAGGAGCAAAGGGGGTGCCCTGCCACCCTAGGCTATGGGGCTGTGTGCTTCTATTGATGCACACAGTGTAGGGAGACACAACTCTGGTCCCTGTATGCAAGGGTGGCTCCACTGGATGCAGCAAGGGAAAGGAACCACCCTGAAAAGGAAACTTGTGTCCTATTGGAATGCCTTCCCTTTCTTAAGATAGTGTTGCCTCCCTGAACTTCCAGTTTTCATTGGAAAGAGTCAACAGTGGACAATGCAGTCTGGAGCAAGTTTATTAGCTTGAAGAAGGGAGGGGGCAGGAGGGGGCAAGGGAGTGCCTTTTCATTTGAGGCTATTGGGCTGTGTGCTTCAATTGATGCACACAGTGTAGGGAGACACAGCTCTAGTCTCTGCATGCAAGGGTGGCTCCACAGGATGGCTCTGATGGGGATTCTGATGTAATGGGTACTTTATTGGGGATCCTGATATAAAGGGGGCTCTGATGGGTACTCTGATGTAAGGGAGGGGAGGGGGGTTGGTAGGGACTATGATGTATGATGTAAAAGAGGCTATGAGGTGGACCCTAACCTGAGGGGAACTCTGAATAAGACACTGATGTAAGGGGGACTCTGATGGAGGCTGTGATGTAAAGGGGGCTTTAATGTAGTGGGGACCCTAATAGGGACCACAATATAAGGGGGGTCTGATGGGGACCCTGATGTAAGGGGGGGGGGCTCTGATGGGGACCTTGATGTAAAGGGGGACTCTGCCATTCTCAGGGCTTTCAGATGTCCACAGGACTACAAGTCCCAGCATGAACCCCTGAGATCTAAGGGTGTGACCCCATATATTTCACTGGTTCATGCTGGGACCAGTAGTTCTTCACTAGTTGGGGGGGGGTACCACATCTTCAGCTCTGAGAGGTTCATGCAGGGAAGTGAGCCCCCCAGTGTCACTATTCTCCCTGAAATGGAGGTTTTGAAATTTGAAAGAATTCTCTATTCCTGCCTAAATTCTGTTGTCATCTGGAATGACGTCTGGCCATCTAGCCACGCCTTTCTAGTTGCAGCAGCGAATCGGGGGGGGGGGGGGGGCGGCGCTCCCCCGGAGTCTCTGCTCATTTCAGGAAGCCCCGCTGTGCCTCACACACATGGGGGGGTGGATGGCTACGGAGCCTGGCGGGCTGGGGATGAGAGCGGCAGGCTGTGAGGTGTCATACAGCGGGACGGCGGCTCCGCTATGGCCGGAGAGGGGGTGTGAGCGGAGGGCGTGTCCTGGGCGGGGCTGTGAGGCTGCTCGGTGTCAGTTACATGTTTTGTGTAGAGAAATTAAAGTTCCACCGTGGGCTGTCACACAGTGGGCGGTCCCTCAGCCTCATCTCCGGTGACCGCTCGGATCCCCCACTGTATTCCGGGACACTGTATTGTCCCGGGAATGAAGGGACCCAGGACAGACCTGCAAAATGCGGGACTGTCCCGGGCAGTGCGGGACTGTCCCGGGCAATCTGGGACACGTGGTCACCCTACAACCCTGTGCCTGAGTCTAGGTTCATATCTGTGCAGGTCAGGAACCCGTGCATACCATGCAGTTCCCTGTGGGTGTGTTTTTTTTAAAAAAAAAGGGTCTAAGATTTTTTCCCTGCATTTGCCACAGGTACAGCAAATTCTAATAAGTGGGCTGCTGCATGCACACACAAACACGGCACACGGGACCCGTACAAGTGTGAGCCTACACTAAGATACAATCCATGTACATATCATCTTATGGGAAGATTTCTATTGAAGTGAATGGTCTGGTGACGGTTTCTGATGCCGTAGATTTCCTAGCACATCTACCGGCCAGCTTTTGATTTAGATTTTTAGTTCTCATTTATTGTATATCAGTCACGAACGTTTCCTGAACACAACTGAGAAAAGAGTAAAACTCAGAGCCATCGGCTGACTGTTAGCCGCAAAAGAGAACATCACACGCCTTCGCATAGACAGAGGAAGTGGTGATGTGGTGATCACATTCACATTCAATCGACAAACACATCCTCATTTCAGCAACCCTCGCATGCAATCCACACATGAAACAAGATGACTATGTATATCGCCATTATTTGTAGATCGCCGCGGCCACACCGGCCTTTGGAAAATTCCAGATGCGCGGCACTTATATTGATCCAATGACTTTCTTTCTTCTATTTTCACCGGGTGATCTGGCCAGCAAGTCTGTTGTTTTTTAAAAGCACACACTCTCCAGCAGAATGTATCAGCTTACAAAGATGAGACAAGCCACTTAAAGAGGATTTCCAGTCTGTAAAAAAAAAAATTAAAAGTCAGCAGCTACAAATACTGTAGCTGCTGACTTTTACTATAAGGACCCACACCTGTCCAGGGATCCCGTGATGTCGACACCTCTAGCTGATTCGTCAATCGGCTGCGGGTGCAGGCACCGGCATCTTTAGTAAGAGAAGCAGGAAGTGAAGCCTTGTGGCTTCACAGCCTGTTTCCTACTTCGCATGTGCGAGTCGCACTACACTTTGTGAAAGGTCCCGCCGTTTTCTCAGACCTGTGTGTGTGTCCCAGAAGGCAGCAGGAGAGGGATGACGGGCTGCAAATTTCGTGTTGCCTTTCAGTGCCCATCAGTGCCACTCATCAGTGCCCACCAGTGCCACCTATTGCTTTAAGTGCCGCCCATCAGTGTCACCTATCAGTAGCCATCAGTGCCACCCATCAGTGCCGCTTATCAGTGCTGCATATTAGTACTCATCGGTGCAGCCTATCAGTGCAGCCTATTAGTGCCCATCAGTGCAGCCTATCAATGGCCATCAGTGCAGCCAATCAATGGCCATCAGTGCAGCCAATCAATGGCCATCAGTGCAGCCAATCAATGGCCATCAGTGCAGCCTATCAATGGCCATCAGTGCAGCCAATCAATGGCCATCAGTGCAGCCAATCAATGGCCATCAGTGCAGCCAATCAATGGCCATCAGTGCAGCCTATCAATGGCCATCAGTGCAGCCTATCAGTGCCCATCAGTGCAGCCAATCAATGGCCATCAGTGCAGCCAATCAATGGCCATCAGTGCAGCCTATCAGTGCCCATCAGTGCAGCCAATCAATGGCCATCAGTGAAGGAGAAAAATTACTTATTTACAAAATTTTCTGACAGAAACGAAGAAAAACTTTTTTTTTTCCTTTCAAAATTTTCATTCTTTTTTCGTTTTTTTTGTAGCAAAGAATGAAAAACCCAACGGTGATTGAATACCACCAAAAGAAAGCTCTATTTGTAGGTAATGATAGAAAAATTCATTTGTGTACAGTGTTGCATGACAGCGCAATTGTCATTCAAAGTGTGACAGCGCTGAAAGCTGAAAATTGGCCTGGGCAGGAAGGGGGGTGAAAGTGGCAGGTAGGCAAGTGGTTAAACTGTTTGTTTGTGCATAAATAAATAAAAGCTGATGATTGTAAGCATCCCTGTCAGTGTTAAATGGTTTGTCTCAACCTTTTGTTGAGAAAGCAACATATTTACTGGCTGGATCGCCAGGTCAAAATAAAAAAAAAAAAAGAAAGCCTTAGGGCTCATGCACACTGGACATTTTAAAAACAGCAGCGCTAAAAACGCCAGTTTTTTCCACGTTTAGCCGGGTTTTTACATTAGCGTCTTTGCTGGTTTTTTTTACTGAAAACACTCTCTATAATGTAAAATGCCTAAAAACGTCAAAATACGGCTAAACGTGGCTTTATGTGTTTAGCTGCGTTTTTAGCAGTTTGACGTTTTTCGTTTTTACAGCTCGTTTTAACTGCTTCTGGAAGCACAAGCTGGCTGTTTTTTTTTTTTTTACTGCCACTAAACGCTTATGCCTCCAAACGCCTCTGACAGTTTATGTGTGCATGGACACATAGGCTAACATGGAGGGGCTTTTAGAGGCAGTTAAAAAAAAAAAAAAAAACATCAAACGCCTCTAACAGCAGCTGTAAAAAATGTCCTGTGTGCATGAGCCCTTAAAAAAAAATAAAAAACGAATGGGGTGATTGCATCTTATGCCTCGTACACACGATTCGGATTGTTGGCAATCTGTGGAATTTTGTCCAAAGGGCGTTGGCCCAAACTTGTCTTACATACGCAGGGCCACACAATTGTTGGCCAACAATTCCGAACGTAGTGACACACTTTTTTTTCAGCTCTTTAGCGCCACCCTTTGGGCTCCTTCGGCTAATTTCGTGTTAGTAGAAGTTTGGCGAGTGTTGGTTCGCGCTTTTCTTTTCACGTTTTTTATTTCGCGCTTTTCATTTCATGTATCTCAGTTCGTTTCTGAACGTTCGTTCATCAACCAGCCATGTTGCGGAATCGGAGGGGATAACGTGTTATTTATTATTGGCCTTGGAGTTGTTGCTTTGACATTATTTTTTTGGTTGAATAATGATTTGATTTGGTATATTTTCTATATTTTTGGATGCATAGAATGCACTTTTTGGTTACGTTCTATTGGCAGATAGCATGTCTAATTTTATTTGTTTTCTTTTTTTAGTGCACAATAAATAAATTGTGTAGAATAATACTTGGCTATGTGTTTTACTTCAAATGACAGTTTGGGAGTCGGCAGTTACATTTAAAAAAATACAATGTAAAATTAACAAGGGCCACCAACATAGTTGTATCTTTGATCTTATAAACTACAGATAATGGTGTTGTGGTAACTTGCCCAAATAAAAATAAAAACATAATAATATTATTCTTGATATCACTAGAGAAAAAAAGCCTTTGAAAATTAATTTGCAATAACTCCATCAGTATCACCAGCAAAGCAGCTTCATTATTATCCCATTAAAGAAGAAGAGAATTGTGCGCTGCATTTCCAGATTTCATAATTTGCCGCGTCACGAATGTTAATTCTCCATTACGATCGCTAGTTTACAAGACCGACCGCTTCCGGCTCGTCCTTGCTTCCGAGCATGCGTGTTTGTACTTTGGACTTTTGTCCGACGGACTTGTGAACACACGCTCAGAAAATCCGACAACACACATTTGTCCGCTGAAAATTTTAAAGCCTGCCATCCAACATTTGTCCGCGGAAAATCCGACAACAATTGTCCGATGGAGCGTACACACGGTCGGATTTACCGCCAACAGCCCGTCATCGATCATTTCCCGTCGGAAAGTCCGATGGTGTGTACGAGGATTGGAAAGCTGCAATACAATAAATGTTTGCTTTGGGGTTTCGGATCGCTTTTACTGTCACTTTTAGGATTGGCAGCTTTGAAGACGTTCGATCCTCTCTTGTTTGTTAAGCACTTTTCATGCATAAAAAATGTATCAGAGAAAAAAACTTCCCAACATGAAAGCGGAGTCTGTTGGCACGCTACACACAGAGACGGCAGGAAGACTAAACCTCAGACTGGTGACTCACCCGGCTGCTGATTACTATATCCGCACACAGCGCGGGCTGATCTGTGCCCCACTTCTATCTAGAAATCACTGCCTCCCGATCACTACCAAACCTCAGCAGTGTATGAAACTCAGAACAAGAATTTACACACCGGCCACTTTATTAGGTATGCCTGTTCAATGGCTTGGTAACACAAATTGCTAATCAGCCAATCACATGGCAGCAACTCAATGCATTTGGGCATCTAGACGTGGTGAAGGCAACTTGCTGAAGTTCACATTGAGCATCAGAATGGGGAAGAAAGGGGATTTAAGTGACTTTGAACATGGCATGGTTGTTGTGTCAGACAGGCTGGTCTGAGTATTTCAAAAACTGCTGATCTACTGGGATTTTCACACACAACCATCTCTCGGGTTTACAGAGAATGGTCGGAAAAAGAGAAAGTATCCAGTGAGCGGCAGTTGTGTGGAGGAGAATGCCTTGTTGATGTCAGAGGTGAGTGGAGAATGGGCAGACTGGTTCCAAATGATAGAAAGGCAACAGTAACTCAAATACCCGCTCGATATAACCAAGGTATGCAGAATACCATCTCTGAACACGCAACACATGGAACCTTGAAGCAGATGGACTACAGCAGCAGAAGACCACAACGGGTGCCACTCCTGTTAGTTAAGAACAGGAAACTGAGGCTACAATTGGCACAGGATCACCAAAACTGGACAATAGAAGATTGGAAAAACGTTGCCTGGTCTGATGAGTCTTCGATTTCAGCTGCAACATTCAGATGGTCGGGTCAGAATTTGGTGTAAACAACATGAAAGCGCATGGATCCATCCTGCCTTTTATCACCGGATTAGGCTGGTGGTGGTGGTATGATGGTGGGGGGGATATTTTCTTGGCACACTTTGGGCCCCTTAGTACCAATTGAGCATTGTTTAAACACCACGGCCTACCTGAGTATTGTTGCTGACCATGTCCATCCCTTTATGACTACAGTGTCCCCATCTTCTGAGGGCTCCTTCCAGCAGGATAATGCACCATGTCACAAAGCTCCAATCATCTCACCACTGGACAATGAGGTCCCTGTACTCCAATGGCCTCCACACTCACCACATCTCATCCAATAGAGCACCTTTGGGATGTGGTGGGACGGGAGATTTGCATCATGGATGTGCAGCCAACAAATCTGCAGCAACTACGTGATGTTATCATGTCACTATGGAGCAAAATCTCTGAGGAATGTTTCCAACACCTTGTTGTATCTATGCCACAAAGAATGAAGGCAGTTCTGAGGGCAAAAGGGGATCCAAACCGGTACTAGCAAGGTGTACCTAAATAAAGTGGCCGGTGAGTGTATGTAGCAAAGGACTTTATAAGAGCACATATTAAAAAAGCGTTATGGTAACAGCAAATTCATACAGTTAAAATCTAAAGTTTAATTATACAAAGATAAAAAGGACACACATATGACCACATCTGAATATGACAGAAAGAAGTTCTCATATCCATTGCATGTAATTCCTTGTCAGGGCTGGGCTCAGCCCTTCCTTCTCTGAGCTGGCCGCTCAGCTGTCGTCTAATTGCCAGTTCCCATCTCTCTCCACAATTACTCAGCTGTTGGTGATATCCTGCTCGTCAGTCCTGCCTACTTAAGCCGTCCAGTCCAGAGGAGCTCTGCCTTCGCCTTGGTCAACATCACAAGAAACTATCTCCTGCGTTCCTGTTTAAAGACTGGCTTTGCTGACATCCCTTCTGGCTCCAGATCCTGCTTGCTGGTCCACTACATTGATCCCTGACTCCTGGCTTGGCTGACTATCCGTTCCGGTTACTGAACTTTGGCTATGTTTTCACTACGTTTGTTCTTTTTACTTTTATTATTAAACAATTGTGATTTAACTGTACTTCTGTCTCGGCCTGTTTTAATGGTTTCTGACATTCTTATTGTCAGAGGGAACAGTTCACATGAGAGCTCGACGCGTTTCGTAATACTACTGGGATAAAATCAGAGCACACGGCTTTATTTCAGGGAACGTGCTATCCATTTTAAACATAAAATGAGTCCTGCTATATGCCTGCTATTACCTTATTTTGTGCACCTTTCTGACTTGGCTCCATTTTGCTATCAGGAAATAGACTTTCCTGGTGTGAAGGATAAGCCTGGCCATCCACCTGCCAAATACATGTACTGTATATGAAATTCAGCACAGCAGTATCCTTTACCTTGGTGAGATGGCTCGGTTCGCTTCCTTCCTCCACAACGATGAGCTGGGCTCTCCCGTTTCTCTCATTATCGCGGATTCCGTTGGCCACTTGCGCAGCCTTAAAACGTTCGTATTTGTTGGATGTCGATCCGCACCACTGGAAAATATCCTGCAATACACAATAGAACACGTTAAAATTCAACTGCGACTGCAAAAAAAACCCCAAAAACGTTCATTTAAATATATTCCTTAGTAGCCACCAAGGATATAAATCCACTTATTGTGACAAAATGCTTTTGCAAACCCAGATATCGCCTTTTAAAAGAAGCAATGACATTATCACTGTGCTGTACATAACCTGTTCGGAGAGCAGAGCTGTGGGAGGGGCCCAGCAGGCCCCACCCACTACAGGCTGCCTGTAGAAAACTACAGGAGGGGGCGGAGACAAGACCAGCCACCCTGCACAAGGAGAGAGAGCAGCAGTGATTGGTCTTTATTACAGGAAGCTCCTACAGAGAGGGGAAGTCTCACACTGGATTACTGCACAGATCTGGAAGAAATACACAAAACACACCGAGATTCAAGGAAGAATACCGATGATAAATGGACTGTATTTGTTTATACAGTTATATGGGCCTCTGACATGATGGGGGGGCTTCTAATGTTAGGGGGGTACTCTGAAGTGAAGAAGGGCCTCTGAAATGAAGAAGGTGAAGGGGGGACTCTAACATGAAGGAGGAATTCTGCTGTGAAGGGGGTACTCAGTTGTGATGGGGGGGCCTCTGATGTAAAGGGGGAACTCTGAAGTGAAGGGGGGCCTCTGACGTGAAGGAGGAATTCTGCTGTGAAGGGGATACTCTGGTGTGATAGGGGGGCTCTGACAAAAAGGAGGTTCTTTGACATGAAGGAGGTACTGTGATTTGATAGGGTGTCTGTAATGTGAAGGGGGACCCCTGATGTGAAGGTGGGCCTCTATCATGAAGGAGGAATTCTGTTGTGAAGGGGGTACTCTGATGTGATGGGGGCCTCTGACATGAAGGGGGGCCTCTGATGTGAAGGGGGAACTCTGAGGTGAAGGGGGAACTCTGAGGTGAAGGGGGCCGCTGACGTGAAGTGGAACTCTGACGTGAAGGGGGAACTCTGAGGTGAAGGGGAACTCTGACGTGAAGGGGGCCTCTGACGTGAAGGGGGAACTCTGAGGTGAAGGGGAACTCTGACGTGAAGGGGGCCTCTGACGTGAAGGGGGAACTCTGAGGTGAAGGGGAACTCTGACGTGAAGGGGGCCTCTGACGTGAAGTGGAACTCTGACGTGAAGGGGGAACTCTGAGGTGAAGGGGAACTCTGACGTGAAGGGGGCCTCTGACGTGAAGGGGGAACTCTGAGGTGAAGGGGAACTCTGACGTGAAGGGGGCCTCTGACGTGAAGGGGGGCCTCTGACATGAAGGGGGCCTCTGACATGAAGGGAACTCTGATGTGAAGGGGGGCCTGTGACATGAAGGGGTCCTCTGACATGAAGGGGAACTCTGATGTGAAGGGGGGCCTCTGACGTGAAGGGGGAACTCTGACGTCAAGGGGAACTCTGACATGAAGGGGGGGCCTCTGACGTGAAGGGGGAACTCTGATGTGAAGGGGGGCCTCTGACGTGAAGGGGGGCATCTGACGTGAAGGGGGAACTCTGATGTGAAGGGGGGCCTCTGACATGAAGGGGGCCTCTGACATAAAGGGGGGCCTCTGACATGAAGGGAAACTCTGATGTGAAGGGGGGCCTCTGACATGAAGGGGGAACTCTGATGTGAAGGGGGGCCTCTGGCGTGAAGGGGGAACTCTGAGGTGAAGGGGAACTCTGACGTGAATGGGGCCTCTGACATGAAGGGGGCCTCTGACATGAAGGGGGGCCTCTGACGTGAAGGGGGGCCTCTGACGTGAAGGGGGAACTCTGATGTGAAGGGGGGCCTCTGACATGAATGGGGCCTCTGACATGAAGGGGGCCTCTGACGTGAAGGGGGACCTCTGACGTGAAGGGGGGCCTCTGGCGTGAAGGGGGAACTCTGATGTGAAGGGGGGCCTCTGACATGAATGGGGCCTCTGACATGAAGGGGGCCTCTGACGTGAAGGGGGGCCTCTGACGTGAAGGGGGGCCTCTGACGTGAAGGGGGGCCTCTGACGTGAAGGGGGGCCTCTGACGTGAAGGGGGGCCTCTGATGTGAAGGGGAACTCTGATTTGAAGGGGGAACTCTGATGTGAAGGGGGAACTCTGATGTGAAGGGGGAACTCTGATGTGAAGGGGAACTCTGATGTGAAGGGGAACTCTGATGTGAAGGGGGAACTCTAATGTGAAGGGGGTCCCCTGACTTGAAGGGGGAACTCTGATGTGAAGTTTCATGAAGTCGGTTGTGTACATTGTCCCAAGCTCAGGTTTCCCATTGATAAGTAACATTTAGGTTTTTGGGATTTTGCATTTGGTGTCAAAACTGAAAAAAAGATTGAGAAAGGCTGGTGTAAAGAACAGAGGAAATACCTTTACTGTTGCCCACACCGCTAAACTCCGCTCCATTCAAAAGAAATGATCTGCTGGGAAACCAACACTTCCAGCAGTGTCAATTTCCTGGGATCCCCGCCGCTCTCACTGGTTTCTCCTGATGACCTCCATATTACTGCTGTCTAAGTGAAAATTTCATCAACTCTTTTTCTGTTGAGATTTCAATGTAAGAATTCTCCTGTATAGAATTGTATGGTACTGTTTGCCCTGTCATTGTAAAGCGTTGCGCAAATTGTTGACACTATATAAATGCTGTATAATAATGATAAACATCCTTATGCTATTTTAGTAAAGTGGGGTACCCACCAGTAGCGGCTGGTGTTTTTTTTTGGGGAGGGAGAGCAAACAACCGACCCCACCCCCCCACCCCGCGGTGTTTGCCGGTCGGTCCAGCACTTACACCATCGTGGCGGGTGGCAGGGAACGTGGTGCAGTGGCTCCGTGTCCTCCATGGTGGCTTCCAGCTCCTCCCCTCCTCCTTCTAGGCGCCCAATAGGATCGCCTGTCCTTTCAGCAAATCCAGTGACCGGTGTCAAAACCCGCTTCCTGATTGGCTGGGAGGGGGATCAGTGTTACATCAGTTAAAATCTATTCGCTGTTGTAACACACCTGGGTGGGCTCGGAGCGCACACTCTTCGACCCAAGCCCACCCCATATTGAAGCCTATTAGAGCCTCTGGCTGTAACCGGTGCTTCGAAAAAAAAAAAAAAAGGTCCTTCGCATTGGAATCCATGCGCCGGGGTCCTGAAAGGGGCCAGACGTGTGGATAGGCAGGGCCGGTGCTACCACTAGGCAAACTCACCTTTGGGATGTGGTGGAACAGGAGATTGGCATTATAGATGGCCGACAAATCTGCAGCAATTGCGTGATGCTATCATGTCACTATGGAGCAAAATCTCTGAGGAATGTTTCCAACACCTTGTTGAATCTATGCCATAAAGAATGAAGGCAAAAGGTGGGTCCAACCCGGTACTAGCAAGGTGTACCTAGTAAAGTGGCCTGGAGAGTGTATACACTGTATATATATAAATAACATAACTAGAGGCCGGTGTCTATGGACACACCTACAGTAATTACTGTGCTGCCTCTATTATTGGAAGAACGTGTCAGACCAGCCACAGAAAAGTCCGGTTTATTCTGGAGCCCCGACTTACCAAATCTTCCGGGTGCCACCCTAATAGCTGCTTACCCAGAAGGCAAACAATATTTAACCAGCACTGTGTGTTTTGGCATCACCCCTTTGCTGTAGGTTGGGATGGCGGGGGACAGTGACAATTGTTGCCGAGTTTGATCTCACCAGACTTCATAGATTGAATCCCAATCACTAAAATCTCATAGAATCTCTAAAGAGGAACTGCAGTCTGCTCGCATCATTTGTAATAAAAACATCTTTGCCATTCTGAAGCTTCCCTCCAACAACTTTGCATATTTTTTTATATAGACTGTCATTCTGTACTTGCCAAATATGCTGCAGAAATCTCCCTCTGCTGAGTCTGGCTGCAACCATTTTAACTGTGGGCAGCTGAACCTGCTTCCTGTTCACTTCCTGGATTTACACAGACACACAGAGGTGCACCTCCAGCTCTGCAGCTCTCATTGGCCCTCTTATGACTCATCCCCCTCCATTCCTGGTAAACTCTCACGACAGTGAGAGTGAGAGCTGTGCATGTAAAAATGCATATAAAAGCAAAGGAGAAGGCCTTCAAAAAATACAAGGTTGAGGGATCATCCTCAGCATTCAGACTTTATAAAGAATGCAATAAGAAATGTAAGGGTGCAATTAGGACGGCTGAGATAGAACATGAAAGACACATAGCGGAGGAGAGCAAAAAAAATCCCAAGAAATTCTTTAAGTATGTAAACAGTAAAAAAGGGAGGACAGACCATATTGGCCCCATAAAGAATGAGGAAGGACATCTGGTTACAAAGGATGGGGAGATGGCGAAGGTATTGAATTTATTCTTCTCCTCAGTCTTCACGAGGGAATCGGGGGGCTTCAGTAACCAACACTGCAGTGTTTATCCTCATGACACAACACAGGAAGCACCTCCATGGTTAACAGAGGACAGAATTAAAATTAGACTTGAGAAACTTAACATTAATAAATCACCGGGACCAGATGGCTTGCATCCGAGGGTACTTAGGGAACTCAGTCAAGTGATTGCCAGACCGTTGTTCCTAATTTTTAGACAGTCTACTGACTGGAATGGTACCAGCTGATTGGAGAAAAGCCAATGTAGCACCAATATTTAAAAAGGGCCCAAAATACATCCCTGGGAATTACAGACCAGTTAGCCTAACATCAATAGTATGTAAACTCTTGGAGGGGATGATAAGGGACTATATACAAGATTTTAGTAATAAGAATGATATCATTAGCAGTAATCAGCATGGATTCATGAAGAATCGTTCTCGCCAAACCAATCTATTAACCTTCTATGAGGAGGTGAGTTGCCATCTAGATAAAGGAAGGCCCGTAGACATGGTGTATCTGGATTTTGCAAAAGCATTCGGCACAGTTCCCCATAAACGTTTACTGTACAAAGTAAGGTCCGTTGGCATGGACCATAGGGTGAGTACATGGATTGAAAACTGGCTACAAGGGCGAGTTCAGAGGGTGGTGATAAATGGGGAGCACTCAGAATGGTCAGGGGTGGGTAGTGGGGTTCCCCAGGGTTCTGTGCTGGGACCCAGTGCTGGGACAAGGCCATCTGGTGCCCAGGGCGAAGATGGCAAACTGCGCCCCCCCCCCCCCCCCCCGGGTATAAAGAAAGAGTCAGTGACTTTCAAAACCAGAAAACACTTAAAACAATACAACATTACAATACAACAATACAATACTGTAGCTGCAGCCCTGTCGCAGTATATGTACTGCGACGGGTCGGCAAATGGTTAAATTGTAAGTTCACCGCACCTCTGGACCCCTTTACATTACACAGCACCCTTCACCTCTGGACTACTTTACATTACACAACTCCCTGCACCACTGGACCCCTTTACATTACACAGCACCCTGCAATTCTGGACCCCTTTACATTACACAGCACCCTGTACCTCTGGACCCCTTTACATTACACAGCACCCTGCACCTCTGGACCCCTTTACATTACACAGCACCCTGCACCTCTGGACCCCTTTGCAGTACACAGCACCCTGCACCTCTGGACCCCTTTGCAGTACACAGCACCCTGCACCTCTGGACCCCTTTACATTACACAGCACCCTGTACCTCTGGACCCCTTTACATTACACAGCACCCTGCACCTCTGGACCCCTTTGCAGTACACAGCACCCTGCACCTCTGGACCCCTTTACATTACACAGCACCCTGCACCGCTGGACTCATTTACATTACACAGCACCCTGCACCTCTGGACCCCTTTACATTACACAGCACCCTGCATTTTTGGACCCCTTTACATTACACAGCACCCTGCAATTCTGGACCCCTTTACATTACACAGCACCCTGTACCTCTGGACCCCTTTACATTACACAGCACCCTGCACCTCTGGGCCCATTTACATTACACAGCACCCTGCACCTCTGGGCCTCTTCACATTACACAGCACCCTGCAATTCTGGACCCCTTTACATTACACAGCACCCTGTACCTCTGGACCCCTTTACATTACACAGCACCCTGCACCTCTGGGCCCATTTACATTACACAGCACCCTGCACCTCTGGGCCTCTTCACATTACACAGCACCCTGCAATTCTGGACCCCTTTACATTACACAGCACCCTGTACCTCTGGACCCCTTTACATTACACAGCACCCTGCACCTCTGGGCCCATTTACATTACACAGCACCCTGCACCTCTGGGCCTCTTCACATTACACAGCACCCTGCACCTCTGGGCCTCTTCACATTACACAGCACCCTGCACCTCTGGACCCCTTTACATTACACAGCACCATGCACCTCTGGACTCCTTTACATTACACAACTCCCTGCACCTCCTGGACCCCTTTACATTACACAGCACCCTGCACCTCTGGACTCCTTTACATTACACAGCACCCTGAAGCCTTTGGGTTCACACTGGTGTCCTGGAGTTTGTCGCAGTGCTGGCATATACGCAGTTTTTTTTTGCATTGTATCCCTATTTTTAGCTGCTGTTCCACAGAATTCTATTAGCTTGTGTAATTTTACTGTGTTTTCTGAAAGCACACCAAAGATTCAGTATAGAGGACATTTGGTGCACTTTCAGAAAATGTTGTAAAAATATGTAACCTAATAGAAGTCTGTGGGACTGTAGTGAAAATTAAGGTAAATGCAGGAAAACTGTGTATACACCAGCACTGCAACTGAACCACAGGGTATCAGGCTTGATTCACACCTATGCATTTTTAGTGCTTTTTGCATTTTGCAGATTTGCTCTACAGAAAGTGTTCCATAGGAAACCATGTTTAATGGGCTGTAGTGCAAATCTGCAAAATGCAAAAAGCACTAAAAATGCATAGGTGTGAATCCAGCCTTAGTTTGAACCCACTTGAGTCCTGGTTAAGGATGATCTCCGGCGTGTTCGCATGCTGCACGCGCCGAGCCCGCTAGGAAGTCGGCATTGCACGGCGCTAATCACAAGCAGTGAGACATTTCCCGATGTGCGGCTGCAGAGATCAGGAAATGTCTCACTGCCTGTGATTAGAGCATTGCCGACTTCCTGGCGGGCTCGGCATGTGCAGCATGCGAACACGCCAGAGATCATCCTTAGTCCTGGTTCACATATATGCGATGCAGGAATCCGACCGATTCCAGTGCGGATTCCTGCATTGCATGTTGCTTGTCGGCCGTCCATGTTGCCCTTTGCAAACTTCTATGAGTGTCAATGTAAAATTAATGACACCCCCAGATCAGTTTGCAGATTGCAGTGAGAACTGTAAAATGGTGCAGGAATCGGATTGCATAGGTGTAAACACCCATCCAATCCGATTCCAGTGCAGACCAAAAAAAGGGTCCTGCACAGTTTTGGTGCAAATGCAATTTCAGCCATACAGTTTGTATGGCTGAATTCGCATTGCACAGACATTGCATGTGATTTGTACAGCAATGCGGTGCGAATCACATGCAATGTCTATGATCATACTAGTGAAAACCCTGGCTAAAGGAACATGATGGGAACATGATGGGGCCAACTATTAGCATAGAGTTAATGAAAGACTCTGCTGGAGGACAACAGAGGAAAGATTGGGAGTGAAAGATTTGGGAAAGAGAGAGCAGAGTCTGGACACAGTGACAGCTCTGATAACTCACTTGGATGTTCCCAGGTTGCTAAAACTTGTTCCATCGGCGGCTACTTGTTTAAATGTTCCCGCCCCCACATTCCTTTCAGAGGCAGCACACGGGCTGCACGGAGCATGGACGGGACACAGAAACAGAGGGGAGGGAGGGGCAGAGCCTCTTCCACCTCTGTGGAGGGAGGGGGGAGTTGAACTCACTGGGCTATTAGAATTTAACAGAGAGTGAGACACACAGCATTGTGACAATGGGACAGTCCGCCTGAGCTCTCCCAGCGCTGTCAGCATGTCACATCGCCGCTGCACAAGCAAGCCTGTCCCGCTCTCACTGTTTCATACAGGGGAGGATGAGGGAGCTGCCTGACACCCCCCCCCCCTAGTTAGTACTCCACTGCTGCGCCCCCCTTCCTGCAATAAATTGATCCGCCCAGGGCATCCGCCCCTTCCGCCCACCCCTTGTCCCGGCCCTGCTGGGACCAATCCTATTTAATTTGTTTATAAACGACCTGGAGGATGGGATAAACAGTTCAATCTCTGTATTTGCAGACGATACTAAGCTAAGCAGGGCAATAACTTCTCCGCAGGATGTGGAAATCTTGCAAAAAGACCTGAACAAATTAATGGGGTGGGCGACTACATGGCAAATGAGGTTCAATGTAGAAAAATGTAAAATAATGCATTTGGGTGGCAAAAATATGAATGCAATCTATACACTGGGGGGAGAACCTCTGGGGGAATCTAGGATGGAAAAGGACCTGGGGGTCCTAGTAGATGATAGGCTCAACAATAACATGCAATGCCAAGCTGCTGCTAACAAAGCAAACAGAATATTGGTATTAAAAATGTGATTAACTGTAGAGATAAAACGATAATTCTCCCGCTCTACAAGACTCTGGTCCGGCCGCACCTGGAGTATGCTGTCCAGTTCTGGGCACCAGTCCTCAGGAGGGATGTACTGGAAATGGAGCGAGTACAAAGAAGGGCAACAAAGCTAATAAAGGGTCTGGAGTATATTAGTTATGAGGAAAGGTTGCGAGCACTGAACTTATTCTCTCTGGAGAAGAGACGCTTGAGAGGGGATATGATTTCAATATACAAATACTGTACTTGTGACCCCACAATAGGGATAAAACTTTTTCGCAGAAGAGAGTTTAACAAGACTCGTGGCCACTCATTAAAGTTAGAAGGAAAGAGGTTTAACCTTAAACTACGTAGAGGGTTCTTTACTGTAAGAGCGGCAAGGATGTGGAATTCCCTTCCACAGGCGGTGGTCTCAGCGGGGAGCATTGATAGCTTCAAGAAACTATTAGATAATCACCTGAATGACCGCAACATACAGGGATATGTAATGTAATACTGACACATAATCACACACATAGGTTGGACTTGATGGACTTGTGTCTTTTTTCAACCTCACCTACTATGTAACTATGTAACTATGTATGTAACTATGTGTGATAAGCCTAGGCTAATGATCACACAAGATTACAGGAAGTGGGCTGTATAAGGTATTTACTGGCAGAAAAAAAATGTTTTACTATCCAAAGTTAAAACAACAACAAGGGAAGAAGATTTAATAGATGGAAAGATGAAAAAATGACTGAAGTTCCGCTTTAACCACTTCAGCCGCAGAAGGATTTTTCCCCCCTTCCTGACCAGGCCCTTTTTTGCGATTCGGCACTGCGTCGCTTCAACTGACAATTGCGCGGTCGTGCGACGTTGCACCCAAACAAAATTGATGTCCTTTTTTTTCTTACAAATAGAGCTTTCTTTTGGTGGTATTTGATCACATCTGCGTTTTTTTATTTTTTGCACTATAAACAAAAAAAGAGCGACAATTTTGAAAAAAAAAAAAAATACAATATTTTGTACTTTTTGCTATAATAAATATCCCCATTTTTTTTTAAAAAAGCTAATTTTTTCCTCAGTTTAGGCCGATATGTATTCTTCTACATATTTTTGGTAATAAAAATCGCAATAAACGTATATTGATTGGTTTGCGCAAAAATTATAGCGTCTACAAAATAGGGGATAGATTTATAGCATTTTTATTATTATTTTTTTTTTTTACTAGTAATGGCGGCGATCTGCGATTTTTATCATGACTGCGACATTATGGCGGACACATCGGGCACTTTTGACGCTATTTTGGGACGATTGACAATTATACAGCGATCAGTTCTATAAAAATGCACTGAATACTGTATAAATGTCACTGGCAGGGAAGGGGTTAACACTAGGGGGCGATCAAGGGGTTAACTGTGTTCCCTGACTGTGTGTTCTAACTGTAGGGGGGAGGGGACTGACTAGAGGGGATGACAGATGGTGATTCCTAGCTATTAGGAACTCACGATCTGTCTCTCCTCACAGAACAGAACAGGGATTTGTGTGTTTACACACACAGGTCCCTGTTCTGCATCTCGTGCCCGCGATCGCTCGTAGCCCGCGGTCATCGCGACCGTCGGCCACGGGCATCGGCACCCCGCGCGCGCGCGCCTGCTATCCCGCTTAAAGGAGCTGACGTATAGCTACAACGGATCGCGGGATCGTGCCGACCTACCGCAGTATAATGACCGCAGCTGGTCGGCAAGCGGTTAAAGATAGACCCGTTTTTTTCAGCCACCTGCCAGAAAAACACTTTTGAAAATTCACAGCTGCCGTACTGCAGATGCCAAGCGAGGACCTGTTTTCAGAGACAACTTAGCCGGCAGTGAAATATGTCCTCCCCCTGATTGGATGAGGTCTTTACTGGTCTGCGTTTACTTTGTGGTTTTGGAAGAAGAAGAGTAAAGATGACCTGCAGCCTTCATATGTCAGCAGCACATTGCGTACAGCCAACGCCTACCCATCACAACACAGCGGGGATTGTTTGCTGCGCTGCAATGTTTACCTGCGAGCTTCATAGAGGCATTACCATGAACAGAGAATGATTGTCACAAAGAAAGCACCCACAGCAGGCCAATTAAAGGAAGATGATAGATGCGACCTCATCCATTCGTCAGAGAGGAATTCATCCTTTATTTTGATGGCGTTATTAGAGAAGAAACAAAAGCAACACTAATACTATAAGTCAAATGCACCTGTACCCCGTCTACCACCACGTCTGTGCACTCTCCCCTCCCCCTCATGTGCAATGCCATCTTGCCCCCCCCCTGGTGTTACCCTATGTCTACTGGAAGTGCCCCCACCTATACACCCAACGCACCTGAACCTAACCCCACCCGCTGGTATCCTAGTCCTAGCGCACCACCCTCCCCTTTACACCCAACGCCCCTAAACCTAAACCTCCCCCCAGACAGTCACCCTAAAAGGGCACCCCCCTCCCCTTTACACCCAATGCCCCTAAACCAAAACCTTTCACCAGACTGTCACCCTAAAAGAGCACCCCCTCCCCTTCACACCCAACGCCCCTAAACCTAAACCTCCCCCCAGACAGTCACCCTAAAAGAGCACCCCCCCTCCCCTTTACACCCAATGCCCCTAATCCAAAACCTCCCCCCAGACAGTCACCCTAAAAGAACACCCCCCTTCCCTTTACACCCGACGCCCCTAAACCAAAACCTCCCCCCAGACTGTCACCCTAAAATAGCACCCCCTCCCCTTTACACCCAATGCCCCTAAACCTAAACCTCCCCCAGACAGTCACCCTAAAAGAACACCCCCTCCCCTTTACACCCAATGCCCCTAAACCTAAACAGCCTACAGCACCCCTCCTCCTCTTTAATGCCTTTCTGTTAAGCATAGGTGTGCACAGCCTATTGAATTACCTCAAAGCTCAAACACCCATGCTGTGTCTGTAGGGCAGTGGACATGTTAGTAGGGTAGAGGTTGGTGTCAGTGGGACAGTGCGTGGTTTTGGTCAAAAGAGCAATGGACAGTGTCAATATAGCAGAGGACAGTGTCAGTAGAGCAGTGGACAGTGTCAGTAGAGCAGTGGACAGTGTCAGTAGAGCAGTGGACGGTGTCAGTAGAGCAGTGGACGGTGTCAGTAGAGAAGTGGACGGTGTCAGTAGAGCAGAGGACGGTGTCAGTAGGGCAGTGGACGGTGTCAGTAGAGCAGTGGACGGTGTCAGTAGGGCAGTGGACGGTGTCAGTAGAGCAGAGGACGGTGTCAGTAGAGCAGAGGACGGTGTCAGTAGGGCAGAGGACGGTGTCAGTAGAGCAGTGGATGGTGTCAGTAGAGCAGTGGACGGTGTCAGTAGAGCAGTGGACGGTGTCAGTAGAGCAGAGGACGGTGTCAGTAGGGCAGTGGACGGTGTCAGTAGAGCAGTGGACGGTGTCAGTAGAGCAGAGGACGGTGTCAGTAGGGCAGTGGACGGTGTCAGTAGAGCAGTGGATGGTGTCAGTAGAGCAGTGGATGGTGTCAGTAGAGCAGAGGACGGTGTCAGTAGGGCAGTGGACGGTGTCAGTAAAGCAGAGGACGGTGTCAGTAGGGCAGTGGACGGTGTCAGTAGAGCAGAGGACGGTGTCAGTAGAGCAGAGGACAGTGTCAGTAGAGCAGAGGACGGTGTCAGTAGAGCAGAGGACGGTGTCAGTAGAGCAGAGGACGGTGTCAGTAGAGCAGAGGACGGTGTCAGTAGAGCAGAGGACGGTGTCAGTAGGGCAGTGGACGGTGTCATTAGAGCAGAGGACGGTGTCATTAGAGCAGAGGACGGTGTCATTAGAGCAGTGGACTTTCTCAGTAGAGCAGAGGACGGTGTCAGTAGAGCAGAGGACAGTGTCAGTAGAGCAGAGGACGGTGTCAGTAGAGCAGAGGACGGTGTCAGTAGAGCAGTGGACGCTGTCAGTAGGGCAGTGGACGGTGTCAGTAGAGCAGAGGACGGTGTCAGTAGAGCAGAGGACAGTGTCAGTAGAGCAGAGGACGGTGTCAGTAGAGCAGAGGACGGTGTCAGTAGAGCAGAGGACGGTGTCAGTAGAGCAGTGGACGCTGTCAGTAGGGCAGTGGACGGTGTCATTAGAGCAGAGGACGGTGTCATTAGAGCAGAGGACGGTGTCATTAGAGCAGTGGACTTTCTCAGTAGAGCAGAGGACGGTGTCAGTAGAGCAGAGGACAGTGTCAGTAGAGCAGAGGACGGTGTCAGTAGAGCAGAGGACGGTGTCAGTAGAGCAGTGGACGCTGTCAGTAGGGCAGTGGACGGTGTCATTAGAGTAGAGGACGGTGTCATTAGAGCAGTGGACTTTCTCAGTAGAGCAGTGGACGGTGTCATTAGAGCTGAGGAGAGTGTCATTAGAGCAGAGGACGGTGCCATTAGAGCAGAGGACGGTGTCAGTAGGGCAGAGGATGGTGTCAGTAGAGTAGAGGACGGTGTCATTAGAGCAGAGGACGGTGTCAGTAGAGTAGAGGACGGTGTCAGTAAGGCAGAGGAAGGTGTCAGTAGAGCAATGGACTTTGTCATTAGGGCAGAGGATGGTGTCAGTAGAGTAGAGGACGGTGTCAGTAAGGCAGAGGACGGTGTCAGTAGAGTAGAGGACGGTGTCAGTAAGGCAGAGGAAGGTGTCAGTAGAGCAATGGACTTTGTCATTAGGGCAGAGGATAGTGTCAGTAGAGCAGAGGACAGTGTCATTAGGGCAGTAGACAGTGTCAATGGGGCAGATATGTGTGTCAGTAGGGCAGTGGACAGTGTCAATAGTTTTTATATTTTTATTATTTAGTTTTTTTATATTTTTTTTATATTTTTTTATTATTTTTTACAATATTATTTTTTTATTATTATTTCTCACTTTTAAGACAGAGAAAGGGACTGAGGACAGAGATTTCCCAGTCCATTTCTCTGCAGCCTCCGTTGCACAGGACAGTGAATGAATGGAAAGTTCTCTGTGTTGAGTGGCTTCCTGGTAATTCACAAACTGAAGCATAGAAAACGTAGCATAGCTTTCTATGGTTCAGTTAAGAATGGATTTTCCGACGGAAAATGTTCGATGGGAGCTTACTGATGGAAATTCCGACCGTGTGTAGGCTCCATCGGACATTTTCCATCGGAATATCCGTCACACAAAATTTGGGTTCTGGATCTCAAATTTTCCGACAACAAAATCCGTTGTCGTAAATTCTGATCGTGTGTACACAATTCTGACGCACAAAGTTCCACGCATGCTCGGAATCAAGCAGAAGGAGCCGCACTGGCTATTGAACTTCATTTTTCTCGGCTCGTCGTACGTGTTGTACGTCACCGCGTTCTTGACGTTCGGAATTTCCGGCAAGATTGGTGTGACCGTGTGTATGCAAGACAAGTTTGAGCCAACATCCGTCGGAAAAAAATCCATGGATTTTGTTGTCGGAATGTCCGATAATGCAATAGGCTGCACACACCTATGGGTGGAGCTCTGCTTTAGGTAGGCTACCTACCAACATGCAGGAGAAAACATAAAAATTAGAAGAGTAACTCAGTTTACAGTTTGTGATGTCCTGAAAACCTGCATCCTGCACAACCTGTACCTTTAGGAGGTAGTTGATAAATGCAGAGGTAAAATGGAGATTTTTCTTTTACTTTTTAATGATAAAAGCATATTTGCCTTTTGGATTGTAAGCTCTAACGAGCAGGGCCCTCTGATCCCTCCTGTATTGAATTGTATTGTAACTGTACTGTCTGCCCTCATGTTGTAAAGCACTGTGCAAACTGTTGGCACAATATAAATCCTGTATAATAATAATAATAATAATTTACCTTTTTCATACATAAGTACCTGTATGTTTCTACAGTCTATAATATGGTTTCTACAAGATGAATATAGTAAGAGAGATATTTTTACTACTGTATGTAATAACATGTCTGGCGGTAGACAAATGATTATGTACAGGGTGGTGTCATTATAACATCTTACTTAACACATTCATGTTGGATTACCGACATCCCATAATACTACGTGTTACATCTTGCAGAGATAACATCATTGAAGTCTTCTTGTCCTTATAGCAGGGGTAGGCAACCCCCCCCCCCCGCACACAAAGCCTCTTTTGCCTTCATTCGACTCCCTCCCCATCAGAAGAGCAGCACAGGGAAGTGTCGGTGAGACAATAATACATTCAGATCTCAGAATTCCCCACACCGCACTGAGGGGGAGGGGCACTGCGCCCCCACACATTATACAAGACGGGAAACATTGTTTGGGTCTCTAACTTTGCTGTAGCTGCGATCGTCAGCTTTTGTGTCGGGGAAGAGATTGGGTGCAGTTCTGGTAGGGGGCGGTCCCTGTTTCAAGGAGGAGGAAGACTGTGATTGGCCACTGCTAAAACCAATCACAGTCCTGCTAGCCCCGTCCACCATCTGGAGGAAGAGGACTCGCTTGGCTGCCACTACCAATCTCAGAAAGAAGGGATTTCACTGTGATTGAGAAAACCCCAATCAGGTGACAGTTTGTGGAATTACTGCTGAGTCTCTGGGAACTTTGTTGAAATATTTCCTGAACTTTTGCGTCACTTACTACTGAACCCCGACACTCTGCGTCCCTTTAAGCCACAGCCAGTATTCAGCACAATTAAAATCACACCCAACTTTTTCTCAGCTGCGGGGGCCCAACTTATGATCCTAGACACAGGCCCACTGCTTTCAGAAAATACCCCTGAACTGAGTTCATCATTGTGCATCCATTCCATATGCTGGTATGTGACATCCCATACATCACATACATCTCATACATCTCATACATCACATACATCTCATACATCCCATACATCCCATACATCCCATACATCCCATACATCACATACATCACATACATCCCATACATCACATACATCACATACATCACATACATCCCATACATCACATACATCACATACATCACATACATCCCATACATCCCATACATCACATACATCACATACATCCCATACATCACATACATCACATACATCACATACATCCCATACATCACATACATCACATACATCACATACATCCCATACATCCCATACATCACATACATCCCATATATCACATACATCACATACATCACATACATCCCATACATCTTATAGATCACATACATCACATACATCCCATACATCCCATACATCACATACATCCCATACATCCCATACATCACATACATCACATACATCCCATACATCACATACATCACATACATCACATACATCACATACATCACATACATCCCATACATCCCATACATCTTATAGATCACATACATCCCATACATCACATACATCCCATACATCCCATACATCACATACATCCCATACATCCCATACATCCCATATATCACATACATCACATACATCACATACATCCCATACATCCCATACATCACATACATCACATACATCACATACAAGCACGTGGGCTGGATGCGAGAGGTGAATCAGAAGGATGAGTGTGCCAGGGCAGGTAGATGTGTCTCATCTCTGCTTCCTTTCACCGCTCTGCATATCACATATATCATAGATGAGAAGAGGTTACAGCGGTGGGGAAAATGAGCAGTAGGGGTTCAGAGGTGGAACAGAAGAGCGGGAGGGTACAGTGGTGGGGCAGATGTGCAGGGAGGTACAGTGGTGGAAGAGATGAGAAGGGGGGTTCAGCAGTGGGACAGAATAACAGGGGGGCTACAGTGATGGGCCAGATGAGCAGGGGGGTTCATTGTTGGGGCAGAGAAGCAGGGGGGTAGAGCAGTGGGGCAGATGTGAAAGGAGGTGTATTGGTGGGGCAGATGAGCAGGGGGTTACAGTGGTGGGGCATGAGAGCAGGGGGAACAGTGGTGGGGCAGGAGAGCAGGGGGTACAGAGGTGAGACAGATGTGCTGGATGTACATTGGTGGGGCAGATGAGCTCAGTGTTAGGACAGATGAGAAGGTGAATCAGTAGTGAGACAGTAGAGCATAGGGATACGGCGGTGGGGCACATGTGCAGGGAGGTACAGTGGTGGGGCAGATGAGAAAAGGAGTACATTGATGGGACAGAAGAGCAAGGGGGTACAGTGGTGGGGCAGATGTGCAGGAGGTTCAGTGTTGGGCCAGATGAGAAGGGGTTACAGTGGTGGGAAAGATTACCGGGGGGGGGGGGGTCAGTGTTGGGACAGAGGACAAAGTAGTTAGATTGGTGGGACAGATGAGCAGGGGGTACAGAGGTGGGCAGATGTGCAGAGGGGTGCAGAGGAGAAAGGAGGTACATCGGTGGAACACATGAGCAGGGGGGTTACAGTAGTGGGGCAGAAGAGCAGGGAGAACAGAGGTGGGACAGATGTGCAGGAGGTACAGTGGTGAGGCAGATGAGAAAGGGGGTTACAGTGGTGGGGCAGATGAGCAGATAAGTTCAGTGTTAGGACAGATGAGAAGATGGTTCAGTGGTGGAGCAGATGTGCATGGCAGTACAGTGGTGGGGCAGATGAGACAGGGGGAAGATTGATGGGGCAGATGAGCAGGGGGTTACAGTGGTGGGACAGAAGAGCAGGGTACCCATGCAGGCTCGCTCCCGAGCCACCCTGTCTGTGTCTATTGTCTATCCCTCTTTCTTGTCACATCACTTGATTGACAGCAGCAAGAACCAATGGCTCCCGCTGCTATCAATCTGCCCAATGAGGAGGGAGACAGCGGCGAGAGCCACTACTCTCGTGCACATCGCTGGATCGAGATTGGGCTCAGGTAAGAACAAGGGGGGGCTTAGGGGATGCATTAAGGCAGGGGTGTCCAAACCTTTTTCAAAGAGGGCCATATTCGACGAAGTGAACATGTGTGAGGGCCGACCATTTTGCCTGACATTCTTTGAACCAGTAAAATTAAATGCAAATGAACGAATACACTGCCCAACAAGAATTCTCTTGCCTTTGTGGCTGTGTGTGGTGAAGAGTCTAAGGATGAGCTCGGGCGTGTTATTTGGATATACCGTATTTATCGGCGTATAACACTCACCTTCGCTTTAAAAGGGAAGTTAAAGGACAAAACTTACATTCTAAATAAAGAACTGTGAAGCAAAATAAGGGTCAGTGCCCATCAATGTAACCTCACAAGTGCCATGAATGCAGCCTCACCATTGTCATGAATGTAGCCTCACCATTTCCATGAATGCAGCCTCCCCATTGCCATGAATGCAGCCTCCCCATTGCCATGATTGTAGCCGCACCATTGCCATGAATGCAGCCTCACCATTGCCATGAATGCAGCCTCACCAGTGTCATGAATGCAGCCTCACCATTGTCATGAATGCAGCCTCACCATTGCCATGAATGCAGCCGCACCATTGCTATGAATGCAACCTCACCATTGCCATGAATGCTGCCTCTGAATGCAGCCTCACCATTGCCATCAGTGCAGCCTGATCGATGACCATCTGCAGCCTCGGAGGGGACAGGAAGGGGGGCGGGACGAGCGCCAACGGATTACATACAGGAAAATCTCCTGTTTACTCGGCGGCCAGTTTAATACAAAGTCCTCCTATGATAGACAGAACAATTGTCCAATGCCAGCCCAGAAGACGGGACTTCCTATTACAGAGGTCGTTGAGTAAACACACTCGTCCCGCCCCCCTCCCTGTCCCCTCCGAGGCTGCCAGAACGATAAATACGGTATATATCTTTTGTGGCCCCGCAACGAATCCCCGAGCACTGATTCGTTGGGGGCCACAAAAGATATATATATATATATATATCCAAATTACCAGTGGGGCCGCGTTAAACTGGAATGCGGGCCATAATTGGCCAGCGGGCCAGACTTTGGACATGCCTGCATTAAGGTAAAAAAAAAACTTGAGCCTTTGTACAACAGTATAAGCAATGAAAAAAAAAAATATTTTAAAGTGCAAACAAACTTTCTCCACCTGAGACATCTATGAAAATCTTAGAGACGTGACAATCAATCCAAAACAAGACCGGGTCAGCTGAATAGGGAGATCCCAAACATCCACAGATCAACCCCACAATAAGAAATGTTGGAGCCCAATTTAAATTTAAAACAATTGAATACATTCCAGGTGCATCATAAGGTGTGCAAAGTCTTACAGTCCATTTTATTTAGAGAGCAGCCACAGCGTGAATAAAAAAGCCTGTTTCCTGTCAGCATTCTGCAGACTAGAACCCTTGCTCTCTGTGTTTAAGCAGTGGTCTCTCTGCAGAGGCCTGAAACACCCCACTGCTGAGTCAGAGCTAGAGATCTCCAATCAGCAGGGCTCATGCCCCCTGCTGATTGGAGAGATCTAGCTCTGACTCAGCAGGGGGGCGTGTCAGATCTCTGTAGAGGGACCACTGCTTCCATTCATAGAACAAGGGTCCCAGGTCTGCATACCTGCTGTGCTCTTTAGGAGGGGCTCCCCCATCCTGCTGAATTTCCTATAAAAGCAGAATCGAACCCTCCTATCCTTTTCAGCCAAGGAAGCTTCCATCTAATGTTAGCCTGACACTATACGAAAAATCGCACAAACTTGTTTTTGAATAACGAACACTCAGCCCTGAGCGCAAGCGCTGGTGCCATCATGTAATGGCCGAATCTCGAATGATAATTTGTTCAATGGACATAAATGAATCTGTTTTTGCATTTGTTTTGTCACATATGCGCAGTGCAAACAGTTACATTTTTAACAGGCGAGAAACACAATAAACTTTCAATTTGTCATTTGTTTAGCAGAATTTTTTCAACCTGTTCCTTCAGTTTTTTGGCTCTGAAAAGTCTGAAAAAAAAAAAAAAAAAAAAAAAAAAACAGGGGCCATTAACTGGAGGAAAAACAAACAAATGGTCCAAATGACAGATTTTTGAACAATTTTGCGTCTAGTGTATGGGGACCATTCGTTTCGGTATGATCTACAACTGCCATTACACCAGCCATTGGATGGTTTGACAGTTTGGTTGGCAGCACAACCAATGTGACCGTTACATTCCTGGCATTCCGCTTTTTTTTTCAAACCGTTAAGTCGATGGGTTTAGTTCCGCTTTAATTTCATATAATGAAGAATGTAACAGGAGGATCTTGGATACACAACGGTGGATAGTGACACCTAAAACACCCAGGTGGCCGGGAATAAAACATCATAAACAGGATTTACCATGGAATATGTTACTGTTATATCTGAGCCAAGGGCTGACTCAACCTACTGAGCTCCACCTATCACTTCTCCACTTCGGCCTTCAAAGTTCTCGTTTGAATATTTGCTACAACCACCAAGATCTGCTGATGGGCTCCACCTATCACTTTTGGGTAAATTGACCCTTAACAGGCCATTCTACCTGCAAGTCTAATTTCAACTTTCAGTGGTAACTCAAAGACAGATGTCATGTAATATAACTGGCTGATCTCATGTGGCGTAGCTTCCCCCTGCTGCCCAGGCCCCCCCTGTGTCTTCATCACCCCCCACCCCCATGCTGCCGGCTTCCACCCTCTCCTCTCCTGCCAGCTGCTGCAGGGGATGTTTCAGGTTTGGGGATTTCTGAATGAATGCAGAATGAGCAATCGGTACCTGTGTCTCTTTCTCTGTCTCAAAAGTGAGACATCAGGGGTCTGTTTAGACTAGGGTTGCCACCTTTTCTTCAAGCCAAACCCGAATATAGTGGCCTGGGACACCTTTGGGGGAGAGTAGTAATGTGGTGCACATAGCGTGCCCCAGCGAACAGTGGGTGTGGCCAAATTGCTATTGCTGATATCATCGCCCCCCCCCCCCCCCCAGACAACCGCCTGCAGCTCCTGTATGGCAGGTCCTGGATGTGTGTGAATATCTTGGTTACTTGGGGAGCCACAGCCCAGTCTCAATAATGTGTCCCGGTTTCAGTCTGCCGGGACACATTATTGAGACTGGGCTGTGGCTCCCCAAGTAACCAAGATATTCACACACATCCAGCCAGGACCTGCCATACAGGAGCTGCAGGCGGACACATGATTCAAAACCTGGACTGTCCAGGTGAATTCTGAACAGGTGGCAACCCTAGTTCAGACCCCTGATTTTTCTCCACAGCTCCCCAATGCACCTCCTAAAAATTATAGAAAAAAATAAGAAGAAATAATATTGTAAAAAGTTATTTTAAAAAATGTAATTGTAAAAAATATTAATATATTAAAAAAAAAACTATTGACTCTGTCCACTGCCCTACTGACATATAGATATAGATATATATACTATATCAACAAAAGTATTGGGATGCCTGCATTTACACGCACATGAACTGTAAAGGCATCCCAGTCTTAGTCCGTAAGGTTCAATATTGAGTTGGCCCACCCTTTGCAGCTATAACAGCTTCAACTCTTCTGGGAAGGCCGTCCGCAAGGTTTAGGAGTGTGTCTATGGGAATGTTGGACCATTCTTCCAGAAGCGCATTTGTGAGGTCAGGCACTGATGTGGATCAGAAGGCCTGGCTTGCAGTCTCCACTCTAGTTCATCCCAAAGGTGTTCTATCGATTGAGGTCAGGACTCTGTGCAGGCCAGTCAAGTTCCTCCACCCTAAACTCGCTCATCCATGTCTTTATGGACCTTGCTTTATGCACTGGTGGAGGGGGATTATGATGTGGGGTTGTTTTTCAGGGGTTGGGCTTGGCCCCTTAGTTCAAGTGAAGGGTGAAGTCGTCAGCATACCAAGACATTTTGGACAATTTCATGCTCCTAACTTTGTGTGAACAGTTTTGGATGGCCCCTTCCTGTTCCAACATGACTGCGCACCATAGACACCCTCCTAAACCTTATGGATTTTTTTCGGTGGTGGTAATACGTACAGTATATACTGATGAGATCCCAAAACATTTCATAATCCCTTTATCAACATGATTGGACATCACATTACCTGATTTTCTGTCTGTATGGGCTTTAGGCTACAGAGTACAATCCTATGCATAGGTGTGTGCAGCCTTTTGGATTAATGTGTGCACCCAAAAGCTCAAACACACATGTGTGTTTGTATATACACTATACAGGTATTGGGACACCTGCCTTTACAGGCACATGAACTTTAATGACATCCCAGTCTTAGTCCGTAGGGTTCAATATTGAGTTGGCCCACCCTTTGCAGCTATAACAGCTTCAACTCTTCTGGGAAGGCTGTCCACAAGGTTTAGGAGGGTGTCTATGGTGCGCAGTCATGTTGGAACAGGAAGGGGCCATCCAAAACTGTTCACACAAAGTTAGGAGCATGAAATTGTCCAAAATGTCTTGGTATGTTGACGACTTCACCCTTCACTTGAACTAAGGGGCCAAGCCCAACCCCTAAAAAACAACCCCACATCATAATCCCCCCTCCACCAGTGCATAAAGCAAGGTCCATAAAGACATGGATGAGCGAGTTTAGGGTGGAGGAACTTGACTGGCCTGCACAGAGTCCTGACCTCAATCGATAGAACACCTTTGGGATGAACTAGAGTGGAGACTGCAAGCCAGGCCTTCTGATCCACATCAGTGCCTGACCTCACAAATGCGCTTCTGGAAGAATGGTCCAACATTCCCATAGACACACTCCTAAACCTTGTGGACAGCCTTCCCAGAAGAGTTGAAGCTGTTATAGCTGCAAAGGGTGGGCCAACTCAATATTGAACCCTACGGACTAAGACTGGGATGTCATTATAGTTCATGTGCCTGTAAAGGCAGGTGTCCCAATACCTGTATAGTGTATATACAAACACACATGTGTGTTTGAGCTTTTGGGTGCACACATTAATCCAAAAGGCTGCACACACCTATGCATAGGATTGTACTCTGTAGCCTAAAGCCCATACAGACAGAAAATCAGGTAATGTGATGTCCAATCATGTTGATAAAGGGATTATGAAATGTTTTGGGATCTCATCAGTATATACTGTACGTATTACCACCACCGAAAAAAATAAAAAAATAAAAAAATAAACGTGGATATTCTAGACTCTCCACACCTGGAACCCAAACAGTGGAAGACTACACCAATTCTATTCTATTGTTTCACAGTTTACATAGAGGCTCAAACTGCACTATTGATTTCTACTCATTGTTTACTGTGTTTAATTCCTATTCAAATATTATATTGCAATCACATTCAAGTAGAATGTCAGGGCTATCCAAGGTCAAGCTTGTTGATACTGACCCAAGGAGGCTAAAAAAGCAGAATATTGAGGTGGATAGGACAGATTCCAATCTACTAAGATAAGGTCTAATTTACACAGTATTGGGTCTAGAAATGCCCCCAGCACTTTCAGGACATTTGACCACATTCTGGTCGACCTTTTAATGTTCTACTGAAAGATATACAGTATATTAATTTTTTTTTTTAACAGAAATATTAATTTAAACAATAATTGTGCAAAAGTTCCCTCTGTGGTGCTTGACGTGAATCCTAACATTTCTAACAGGGTTCCATGGAACACTAGGGTTCCTCCAGAAGTTGCAAGGGGTTCCCTGAGCTGTGGTTGACTAACCTCTCATATAATGGTTCCTTTATGATACCAAAGATCTTTTTAGCTGTATATGGGGGTGACATTCTGATTGCCATGTAAGGGGGGGGGGGGGCATTCTACCCACTGACCACCAATGTAAGAAAAGTTTTCCTACTAACCCCCGACTAAGTGTTTTTAATAGGGGTTCACTAAACCTGAAAATCAGCCTCACTGTGAGGTGAGGCTGATTGACCTCCTGGTTCTTGGTGCCTGTGATACCAATGATATTTTTAGCAGTCTGTAAGGGTGGCATTCTAACCATCACTGTAAGGGAGGCATTATTTCTTGTGACAGCCAATGTAAAAGGGACCATCTTCCCACTGGTCTCCATTGTAAGAGACATTTTTCCCACTGATCACCAATGTAAGGAGCATTCTTACCACTGATCACTAATGTAGGGGAATTCTTCTCACTGACCACCAATTTAAGGGGGGCCTTCTTCCCACTGATCACCAATGTAAGGCTCATTCTTCTCACTGACCACCAATTTAAGGGGGGCCTTCTTCCCACTGATCACCAATGTAAGGGGCATTCTTCCAACTGACCAGTGGCGGCCCATCCATAGAAGGCACACTGGCACTGCCTCCCCTGTCCATTTGTGCGGCCCGCTGATCTACATATCAGGGCACCGGACTTTGGATTCCAATGCGGGGTGGGTCTTTTTTTTGAAGCACCTGATTAGAGTGTCACTCAGTTGTGTGATGATAGCAAATTAATTTTTGCTATTTTCACACTAAAGTTCCTCCCCGCCAATCAGGAGGCAGGTCGTGATTGGCCAAACATCAGGCGATCACATTGGATGCCTAGCGCTTTGGAGGAAGAGGAGACACATGGCAGAGGAAGCTTGAGGAGCGGGCACCTAAGCCGCCTCTGCCTGCACTCCAGTAGAGGAGGAGAGGACACCACAGCCCGCCACGGAGCGGGTAAGTTCTGAACCGCCCGCGGGGAAAGGGGGGTTGTTGTGAATGCCACGCCGCACGCGGAGGGGGGGTTTGGTTTGTTTGCCACCCCGCCCAAATGAAGAACCCACCAGCCACCACTGCCACTGACTAAGGGACATTCTTCCCACTGACCACCAATGTGAGAAGCATTCTTCCCACTGACCCCCAGTTTAAGATGCACTTTTCACATTGATCCCAGATGAATAGTTTTCAGCAAGGGTTCCCACAGACCTGAAAACTATTTTAAGGGTTCCTCCGGGGGTTGCTCGGGGTTCCTTAAGCTGTGGCTGATTGACCATTTGATAGTGCCTGCATAACACCAATGATTATTTCAATTGTTCCCCTGGGGGCTGGTCTAAAGTATACAGTATCTTACAAAAGTGAGTACACCCCTCACATTTTTGTAAATATTTTATTCTATCTTTTCATGTGACAACACTGAAGAAATGACACTTTGCTACAATGTAAAGTAGTGAGTGTACAGCTTGTATAACAGTGTAAATTTGCTGTCCTCTCAAAATAACTCAACACACAGCCAATAATGTCTAAACTGCTGGTAACAAAAGTGAGTACACCCCTTATGCCCTGTACACACGAGCGGACTTTTCGACCGGACTGGTCCGACGGACCAAATCCGGCGGACAATCCGACCATTTGTGGGCTTCATCGGACCTTCAGCGGACTGTTTCTATTGAAAATCTGACGAACTTTAGATTTGGAACATGTTTCAAATCTTTACGTCGGAACCCAGTTCCTATCGAGAAATCCGCTCGTGTGTATGCTAGTCCGACGGACGAAAACCGACACTAGGGCAACCATTGGCTACTGGCTATGAACTTCCTTATTTTAGTCCAGTCGTACGTCAATCACGTATGAATCCGTCCGACTTTGGTGTGATCGTGTGTAGGCAAGTCCGTTCGTTCGAAAGTCCGTCGGAAAGACTGTCGTGCCTTTGTTGCCGAAAAGTCCGCCCGTGTGTACAGGGCATAGTGAAAATGTCCAAATTGGGCCCAATTAGCTATTTTCCCTCCCTGGTGTCATGTGACTTATGAGTATTACAAGGTCTCAGGTGTAAACCTAACACTAAAGCCTCTCGCTAGCTGAAGCCCTAAAGCATATCTCAACCCAAGAACAAAAAAGTAATATATTCAACCTTAGATTTGGTAGCTGCATTCATTTTCTTGTATATCACTTGGTGACCCAGCCGGTCCGTGAAGAGTCATCTCTGGTACTTCTCTATAACTCCATCCCTCTCAGAATTGTTTCGGGATCTTTGGCAGGCTTTTCTCAGCAGAATCTTGAACACCCGGATAGGCCTAGCAGCCAGGCGAGCACCTGGATAGACCTCAGGCCTCAGGCCTAGGAGCCAGGAGCTGTTTCACACACATCCACCCAGGCCCGGACTGGGACAAAAAATAGGCCCGGGCATTTTGGAATGAGCAGCCCATGACATCTTAACCGGCCCCTTCCCCACTCTCCATCCTGACGGATCCCCCAGGAGAGGGGAGGGGGAAACCCGGCAAAGGTGCGGGGGGTGAGGGGGACAGGGAAAGCAGGTGGGGCAGAGAGCACAGGGAAGAACTTTGAGAACATGGGGTGGGGCGAGACCACAGGGGGGCTGGAGAGCACTGTGGGGGGAGGCGGAGAGCATGGGGGAGAGGCAGAGAACACAGGGAGGAAGAGGAGAGCACAAGGGGGCCGGAGAGCATGGGGGGCTGGAGAGCACAGGGGGTGGGGGGTTGGAGAGCACAGGGGGAAGCAAAAACACAGGGTGGGGCGTAAAGCACAGGGAGGGCAGGAGAGCATGGGGTGGAGAGCACAGGGGGGAGGTGGAGAGCACAGGGGGGAGGTGGAGATCACTGGGGGGCTGTAGAGCACTGGGGGGAGGCGGAGGGCACAGGGGGGCAGCAGAGAGCATGGGAGGAGGTGGAGAGCACAGGGGGTAGGCGGAGATCAATGGGGGCGCTGGAGAGCACTGGGGGAGAGGCGTAGGGCACAGGGGGGCAGCGTAGAGCATGGGGGAGGTGGAGATCACAGGGGGGCTGGAGAGCACTGGGAGGGCTAAAGAGCACTGGGGGAGAGGCAGAGGGCACAGGGGGGCAGCATAGAGCATGGGGGAGGTGGGGAGCACAGGAGGAGAGACAGAGGGCACAGGGGGGCAGCGTAGAGCATGGGAGGAGGTGAAAAAGCACAGGGGGAGAGGCGGAGGACACAGGAGGGCAGCATAGAGCATGGGGGATGTGGAGAGCACAGAAGGGAGGAGGAGAGACAGGGGGGCTAGATACCACGGGGGAGCTAGAGGGCACTGGGTGGGCTGGAGAGCACTGGGGGAGAAGTGGAGGGCACAGGGGGGCATCAGAGAGCATGGGGGAGGTGGAGAGCACAGGAGGGAGGTGGAGAGAACAGGGGGGCTGGAGAGCACTGGGGGGGTGCTAGAGAGCACTGGGGGGGCTGGGGGCATTGGGGGGAGGTGAAGAGCCCAGGGGGAGGTGGAGAGCACAGGGGGAGAGGCAGAGGGCACGGGGGGCAGCGTGGAGCATGGGGGGAGGTGAAAAGCACAGGGGGAGAGGCGGAGGGAACAGGGGGGCAGCATAGGGCATGGGGGATGTTAAGAGCACAGAAGGGAGGAGGAGAGCACGGGGGCTGGATAGCACGGGGGACTAGAGAGCACTGGGTGGAGGTGGAGAGCACAGGGGGGGCTGGAGAGCACTGGGGGAGAAGTGGAGGGCACAGGGGGGCAGTGGAGAGCATGGGGGAGGTGGATATCACAGGGGGCAGTGGAAAGCACAGGGGGAGAGACGGAGGGCACAGGGGGGTAGTGGAGAGCACAGGGGGAGAGACGGAGGGCACAGGGGGGTAGTGGAGAGCACAGGGGGAGAGACGGAGGGCACAGGGGGGTAGTGGAGAGCACAGGGGGAGAGACAGAGGGCACAGGGGGGCAGCATAGAGCATGGGGGGAGGTGGAGAGCACAGAAGGGAGGTGGAGAGCACTGGGGGGGCTGGAGAGCAATGGGGGGAAAGGAGAGCATTGGGGGAGGTGAAGAGCACAGGGGGAGAGGCGGAGCGCACAGGGGGGCAGCGTAGAGCATGGGGGGAGGTGGAGAGCACAGGGGGGGCTGGATAGCACTGGGGGAGAAGTGGAGGGCACAGGGGGCAGCGGAGAGCATGGGGGAGGTAGATATCACAGGGTGGGAGGTGGAGAGCACAGGGGTGGCTGGATAGCACTGGGGGAGAAGTGGAGGGCACAGGGGGCAGCGGAGAGCATGGGGGAGGTAGATATCACAGGGTGGGAGGTGGAGAGCACAGGGGGGGGCTGGATAGCACTGGGGGAGAAGTGGAGGGCAGGGGGGGCAGCGGAGAGCATGGGGGAGGTGAAGAGCACAGGGGGAGAGGCGGAGGGCACAGGGGGGCAGCGTAGAGCATGGGGGGAGGTGGAGAGCACAGCGGGGCTGGATAGCACTGGGGGAGAGGTGGAGGGCACAGGGGGCAGCGGAGAGCATGGGGGAGGTAGATATCACAGGGTGGGAGGTGGAGAGCACAGGGGGGGGCTGGATAGCACTGGGGGAGAAGTGGAGGGCAGGGGGGGCAGCGGAGAGCATGGGGGAGGTGAAGAGCACAGGGGGAGAGGCGGAGGGCACAGGGGGGCAGCGTAGAGCATGGGGGGAGGTGGAGAGCACAGCGGGGGCTGGATAGCACTGGGGGAGAGGTGGAGGGCACAGGGGGCAGCGGAGAGCATGGGGGAGGTAGATATCACAGGGTGGGAGGTGGAGAGCACATGGAGAGAAGCAGAGGGCACAGAGGGGCAGCAGAGAGCATGGGGGAGGTGGAGAGCACTGTGGGGGGTAGAGAACACTGTGGGGGCAGCAGAGATAAGCAGGACAGGAGGAGCGGTGGGGGGTGGCTGCATATAGAAGAATTATTCTCTCCATCTTCCTCCCGCAGTACCTGACAGCCTGCGAGAGGGAGAGGAGCAGAGGCAGGCATTCAGAGACTGCGGGAGGAAGATGGAGAGAATAATTCTTCTATATGCAGCCACCCCCCACCGCTCCTCCTATTCAGGTTACAGGGCGCCACACTTACCTTCGTTCTCTTTGATCCGCCTGCAGCAGACTCCTCTCCCCTTCGTGGTCACGCCCCCCAGCTCGAACGGCTGAACTATACTGGCGGCCATGGAGAGGTGTCTCCTCTAGCTCCTCCCCCCTTCATGTTTCCATCCCCCTGTTGCCGATGGCTGAGCCTGAGCTGAATTGGAAGCCGGGCGGCCGCGGAAAGGCCGGGGGACTGGCGCGGGCTTAAAGAGCAGCCTGCCTTGTCCCTGCAAGCATGAACATGCAGCCCGGCGGCCCCGGCCCACCGGGCATTTGCCCGGTTTGCCCTATGGCCAATCCGGGCCTGCATCCACCCATAGCAACTAATCTGATTAGCTGAGAAAGGTATGTTTATTCATAACCTGAACTCACTGTAGCCCACCACACTAATGTCAAAGGCAACAGCACCACCTACTGACAAAAGGGAGAAACCACAGCTAAACAGGATTGGGGGGGAAGCTAAATACTACAAATTAGCCAGGCTGGCTACCACCCAGAATAACTAGATTTACCCGTAGCCCTACTTTTAGAACAAGGGTGCTACATTAGTAATAGTTAACCCCACATGGAATAGCAGTCATTATCTTGACTTACAGATCCGAGATCGATGATGAAACAGTCGCCACTGTTGAAGCTGGACCAGTCGAGGGGAACCTCCGTAGCCCGGACCACCCTCCGGCCTTTGATGTGTAGAAGTCTTTTTGCAGAGAGATCGTTAGTGACCACATGCTGGAAACCAGACGCCACACCACCAGCCTGAGAAATAAAGGACATATGTTAGGTTTCTAAGTATCTCATATACAGTATAGTACAGTGATGGCAAACCTTGGCACCCAAGATCCCAAGATGTTTTGAAACTACATTTCCCATGATGCTCATGCACTCTGCCGTGTAGTTGAGCATCATGGGAAAGGTAGTTCCAAAACATCTGGGGTGCCAAGGTTCGCCATCACTGGTATAGTATATGATTTAAGGTTAAGTAAATGGTTTATATCTTGTCTTGTTTAATACTACTGAACTGATATAATTCTTTTTGCAACGTTAGTAATAAAAATACATTGAAAGTAAAGTGACCCTGTCATATCCAATAAAATAAACATTAAACAAAGCCCAGCCTGTAAAAGGACACAGTTAATACTTGCCCACCATGTGGGTCACTGCTCTCTGCTCTGTTGAGTTACTGCTGTCTGAAAGATCTCCTGACAGAAAAAAAACTAAAAAGTTGGGGAGAAAAACATTTCCTGTTATAAAATTGTGCAAATAATTAATTTTTCTTCTTCAATGATGTGTGCTGATTAGGCTGCACTGATAGGTTGCACTGATGGACGCTGATTAGGCTGCACTGATGGGCATGCCACACTGTACTCATATGAAATTTTTATAATTTTTGGAGACAGAAACAGATTTCTTTTGGTGGTATTTGATCACCATTGTTCTTTTTTTTTTCTTTTTTGCTAAACAAACAGAAAAAAACTGAAAAGTTGGGGGAAAAAAATTTCCTGTTATAAAACTGTGCTAATAATTATGTGTGTGCTGATGAGGCTGCACTGATGGGCACTGATAGGCTGCACTGATGGGCACTGATTAGGCTGCACTGGTGAGGCTGCACTGATGTGAACTAATGGGCACTGATGAGGCTGCACTGATGTGAACTAATGGGCACTGATGAGGCTGCACTGATGTAGCGGCACTGATGAGGCAGCACTGATAAGCTGTACTGATGGGGCTGCACTGATAATCAGTACTGACAGGCTTGCTGGTTATTGGCTCTCCTTTCCTCACACAGAGAGAGCACATGAGGAAAGAACTGCTGATAACCGGCAAGTTTGTTTGCATGTGAAGCTGTGATTGGACACAGCTGATCACATGGTAAAGGGCTGCTGTGATTGACCCATTACCGTGATCTGTAGTCAGCTGTGTCCAAAGGACACAGCGTTCACAGAACGCGCCTGATGCACGCCCCCAAGGGGCACACAGGAGGCAGAGTTCTGGGGAGACATCCATGGACGCCCTTCCAGGACTGGAAGCCTGGGCTATAGCGGTCCTTTGGCTAAAGCATGGGCAGCAATAAGTTAAAGTGGTAGTAAACCTCTGAAATTAAAAATAAAGTGTATCCTTCTATAGTGTATGATTTTCTCTATCCAAAGCACCCAGTGTCATTTCTGTTTTCTGCTTTCTTTTTCCTTTAATATCTGCATGAGTCACTTCTGACTATACATGCCAACACACAGCAGGTGACTAACAGCCTCAGCTGTGCATGTTTCCCAATGAGAATGTGTGTCTTTTCCCTCCACTCAGGTCTCAGATTACACTCAGCTCCATGTTGTATGCTGTGCAGTGTGCGATATCAGATCTCTGCCCCTGCTTTCTGGAGCTGAGAAATTGCCTTTGATCTTTGTCATTTAAAATGGCTGTAGAGGGCTGCAGATAAACAGATACAACTTATGTAGGAGGATTTGTTTAATATCTTTGTATTACCTGAGGATAGTCCCTTCACTGGATATATGTGAGGGTTTACAACGACTTTACAGGTAATACAAATCCTGAATATGTACTCATTATAAGATGTTATCACTCTGAGAGGAACAAAATTGTTTAGATAGATGGTCTAAACATACCTAACCATAAATTACAATTGGTTCCTCTTTAGCAAAGCTTTCTTTTTTTTAGTTCCCTTTTCCCAGCGCTTACTTCGTTATTACAAGAAAAAAGAAATACAGATAACAGATGGAATGAAGACAAATGTGGTGTTATGATTGGTTCTCCAAATTCGTCAAAGTATTAAAATACAAAATATATATGTAGCGCTGGTAGATTTTCAATCTACCGCTTATAGGTAAATTTAGTGGGTTATCTGTTTTATACATAGTCAGATTTGCCTCTGTTCCAGTTTGGTTGTGTTGCATGTAGTTTCGCACTGTGCCTGTGGGTGTCGTTGTCACCATGGGCCGGTGTTGGAAAGGCAACACATTTAAGCGTATGAGTGCTCCTCTGTCCCGGAGATAACTCGGTGGAGGTGGTCCTCTGAGTTGCATTCTGGGAGGGAGTATTTATGGGACAGACGCCATGTTTTAGGGTTCTTTTCGTTTCACCCGCTGGCCCTCCTGGCCGACAGGTATGTGCTAGGAGTACCACCTCGTGGTCCTCCGATCGGGAGAACCACGTCGCTGCAGCGTGTGGGTGGGCCCAGAAGCCTGTCTGGGGCCTACCACAGCGGCGAGGGAATGGTCCTGAGCTGTCTGTCCTACGGGAACAAGCTGGACAACTGAGAAGATCCCAGGGGAGGACCCGTCATGGAAGGATCATGCAGAGTGCTGGTCTGGAGAGGGGCCTGGTGACTCAGTTGGAGGACGTATCCTAAAGTTATCCTACGGAATAGTACTGCCGGGTTGGCTTAAAGGTTCTAGTGCTGTGTATGCTATCCATCGTAAACCATTACATCCTTTGGCAGAGGATCGTATGGGTTTCTATTCCATTCAAGTCTGTGGCAGAGACTTTTGTTCGTGGTGCGTACTGGCTGCTAGGTTAGTGTGAGAAACCTATCCGGACGGGCAAAGATTCAACTCTAAAAGGAGAGTACATTCATCTACAAGATTCCAATTCCTAATACTATACTAAGAAAAGGTATTTGAACTTCCCTGCAACTCTTCTTCTACCTCTTTCCTGCTACTTCCTTCAGTTACTCTTTATTAAATCATTGGAAAAGATACTCAAGTGTCCGGTGCCTACACTGTCTTACATTAAGCTCAATGGGACCCTAGACCCGGTTCTGGTGAAATTGGGGTAACAAAGGTGACGGTAACAAGCCCGCTTTGAACCAGCAGCTCCACCGTGAGTTATTGCTACATATATATATATATATATATATATATATATATATATATATATATATATTTAAAATGTAGAGAAACTAAAATGCGTTCTAAAAAAGATTTCTATGAGTAAACAGGCAACAGTTAGATACCACAAGGCACTGTACACATTTCCTGTAGAGATATGTGAAAATGTAAAGATAGGGTAACGGAAGCACGACCACAGTGCAAGATTCTCTTTTTGGGCTTTTTCACATGTGTAAAATTCTGAATCCAATCACTTTCTTTTTAAAAATCCGCAAAAAATAATACAATATACAAAAAATGCAAAAAAAAATCGTAATGTAACTGTAATGTCTGCCTCCATTTTTTAAGCGCTGTGCAAACTGTTGGCGCTATATAAATCCTGTATAATAATAATATAATGTCTGATCATGATAATGTATGCTACAAGGAAAAAAAAAATACACTAAACATTTGTAACAAAAATGTTTAGGAGTTTTTTTTTTCTCCTTGCGTTTTCTCTATTTTGGTTTGAATTTTGTTGTTTTTTCAGGTTTTTTTTGTACACAAACAGGAAAAAAACATTGTGCAGGTAGCAACTGGAAAAGTGCAAAGAGGTTAAAATATTTTTTCATATCATGTGTGATCATGTATGCTAAAAAGAGGAAAAAAATACCCTAAAAATGTGTAACAAAAATGATGTCCAAGAGGGTTATTTTCCTTGTCTTTCACTTCTTTGTTGTATTTTGTTGTTTATGTTTTTTAATTAATTTATTTATTTATTTGCACAGATGGGAAAAAAACAGTGTGCAGGTAGCAACTTGAAAAATCTAAAGAGACATTACATTTTTTTTGTGCTTTATTTTTTGCCATCTTTTATTATTATTATCTTTCAAAATATCAGGTAAAATGCAATCTACTGTAAATGTCTCACCGAGACAGACATCAATTAACTCCTGCCGCAAGCACCATAAAGTGAAAACACACCCTAAAAATTATTTATAGAAAAGTGTGCCGAGCTTATCAATTCAATTCAATATAATATAATAAACTGGTGAGCTTAAAAAGCTTTGTATCTTGTGTCAATAATAAGTAAACATGACCTTAACAAAATTATATATATATATATATATATATATATATATATATATATATATATATACTGTATATATATGTATTTAAGATTGTATTGTATTGGTAGGCATGGCACATTTTTCTATATAAGTATATGCAGTACAACATTTTTTTTTCTTAAAAGCAATCTAAAAGAAAAAAACAGTACAATACACCAAAATGAAAAAAAAAAAAAAACACTCAGAATACAAAGAAGAAAAAAACGTAAAATTTGGTAAAACCAGCATAACTCCTATTCTATCACTGGTGGATTGTTGGGGGGTTATTTATGCAGTACCATTGACAAACATCACTGCAGAAATAACCTGCAGCCAGACAGGGGTTGATTTACTAGAGTGCAAAATCTCAGCCAATCCTTCCAGGTTTTATTGTCAAAGTTTAATTGAACAAGCTGAAATTAGAAGCTGATTGGCTTCCATGCATAGCTGCACCAGATTTTGCACTCTCTAGTTTTAGTAAATCAACCCTACAGTGTGCCCATTAAAAGCCATTACTGGATGTCTTTGATGATATGAGTGGCTCTGTACCATGTGATCACTGTGATGACCAAAAACAAAGATCACAAGAGTACGCGCTGCTGTTTACAGTGTTGATCCCTTCCCTTCCACTTAAATTAGAGGAATTGTAGTAATTTATGATTTCGGAAAATGAATGAATGGCTCAGCAGCTGTATGCAGATCAAAGACTAATTCTTATGCCGCGTACACACGACCGGACTTTACCGCACACTCGGTCCGGCGTACCGGAGTCCGGCGGACAATTCGATCGTGTGTGGGCTCCAGCGGACTTTTTTTTCTCAAAAGTTTGACGGACCTAGAAATGAAACATGTTTCAAATCTGTCGGACGGACTGGAGTCCCGTCGAAAAGTCCGCTCGTCTGTATGCTAGTCCGAGGGACAAAAAACTGACGCTAGGGCAGCTATTGGCTACTGGCTATGAACTTCCTTGCTTTAGTCCGGTCGTACGTCATCACGTACGAATCCGTCGGACTTTGGTTGATCGTGTATAGGCAAGTCCGTTCATTCGGAAAGTCCGTCGTAAAGTCCGTCGAAAAGTCAAAGTCTGCCGTAAAGTCCGCTCGTGTGTACGCGGCATTAGTCCATATAGTATAAGTACTAGCCAAAATACAATGTAACAATATTCTTTCAATGTATTTTTGAATGCAGCTGTAAGGTAAATTCTGAAGAGCAGAAAACCAGTACAGACTTATCATACTCCTGGGAAAAAGGGCAATACCAGACGTTCTGTGATGGCTCAGCACGTGCACTTAGCAATTGACATGCACACTTGGCGTCTCCGACCAATGGACATGTCACTTGGAGAAGTGATCTGTTGTATTTGCCTACCTGTGTATGATCCAGCTTCCACTTGGACTTTGCTTCTGCTCTTTGCCTCAACCTTGCTCATCTTGTTACTCTGACCTCGGCCTGTTTACTAGACTTGTCTCTGCCTGCTGCTTCTGTACCGCTTTGCCTGGCTGTTACTGACCTCGGCCTGCTTCCTGGACTTGCTCTGCCTGCCAATTCAGTCTCTCGCCACCTGGCTGTCACTGACTACTGCCTGCTTCCTGAGCCTGCTACCGTCTCCTGCTCTGGTGCCAAGCTGCTTCAGCATCCTATCCTGAGGACTGTAACTTCCAGATCTACTCACTGAAAGAGGTGACACCACCAGCCAGCTACTCCGACACACATGAAACTCAATGTCCTCACACTCTCTCATACCTCCCAACTTTCTGAGATGGGAACGAGGGACACCTATTAGCAAAAGTATGTAGGCATAGGACACACACCCTGCCACACCCCTCTTAAAGGAGAATTGTACAAAAAAAGAGATTGGTTAAACCCTCAAGTGCTTTTTTACCACTACTATTTCTTTTATACTGGCTCTTGGAATTTACAAATGCAGCAATGTAGAAACTGGATAAAAGGTTTAACAATGGGAAACACTTTTTGATAGATAAGTGGTGCATTTTACATACAACTATATAAATCAGACCAAAATTAGGGACTTTGTTCCTAATGAGGGACATTCACTCGAAATCAGGGACAGCTGGGAGCTATGCTCTCTGTCTCCATCTGCAGGAGTGTTGGGCAGGAGAGGCCTCCACAATGTTCTATTCTTCACCAGGTACATAATAGCAGCCTGCAAACAGTGCTTGTGGGCTTAATTCATACAGGGGCCTCAGTCAGTGCTCCTCAATCCACAAAGTGGGACCTGGCTAGGGCACTCAATGAAGCACACGCCTCTCCTGACTCCGGGTTGACCTGATCCTGTCCTCACTTCTTGTCTAAAGGTAAGCAATGTTCATTTTGTCCTGGAGCCCTGAGATAACTCCCAAAACATGGAGATGGAAAAAGACAGAAGCAGGAGGTTATAGTTTCAAAGCTACTTTTGTTTTAAAGTAGAACTATTGTCAAAACTTTTTTTTTAAATTTGGATAGAGTAAGGGAGGATTAACCCCCCCCCCCCCCCCCATCAGATTTTTTTTTTCTGTGTCCCATTGCAGAGACTTCACTTTACTTCCTGTCCCATAGCCAAACAGGAAGTGAGAGGAGGAAATCCCTGCAAATTTAGGGATTTCCTTGGGGACCCCCAGGTCACCAGAACTAGTGTCCCCATTGGAAGATTTCCCACCTAATACTTTTTTGGGGACAACACAAAATTTGGGATTTTCTTTTACTTGCACTTTTATTGATAATGGTACAGAGGACAAACAACGGGGGGGGGGGGGGGGGGGGGGGCACAGACAACAATAAAAACTGACAAGTTTTCCTTATATGCAGCTATCCTTTACCCTTATGCTGGCCATACACTATACAGAAAATCGTCCGAACCCCTTTTCGAAAAACGAACGTTCGACCGTTACCGCAAACGATCGTGCCATCATATAATGACCGATAATCTGTTCAGTGGACATGAATAAATAATTTTGTGTTCGTTTTTTTACATATACCTAGTGCAGAAAGTTCGGACGGGAAACACATTAACCTTGCAATTTATCGTACGTTCGGCAGAAATTTACCAAACTTCCCGTTCGTTTTTTTACCACAAAAACGTCACAAAGATTATCGATTTGTGCCCACTAACTTGCCGAAAAACGAACGAAGTGTCCATACGAACGATTTTTCGGCCGATTTTTCGTATAGTGTATGGCCAGCATTACTCTCACCAGTCCTCACCAGCTGTCTTGAGTTTTTTTTCCAGTAGGACCAGTTTGAGCTGCTGTAGGTCTCTGATCATTATTTATAGTAAAACATATGCTAATTGGAATGCTTGCCTATTATACTGAGAAGAGGAAGAGCTGCTGGTATGAGTTATTACTCGACAGTTCCATGTTTTAATGACCCACAGAAAAGCTATTTGTGTGATGCAACAATAAACCCTATTCACTTAGGGATTACCGGGCTTTATTGTTCTAGTCACTCTTACCTAGAGACCAGTATGCCTTCAGGTAAGAGAGAATAGATCCTGCTATGCTGGAACATAAAGGCATAGTCCATAAAAAAAAATATTTTCTTTGTAGGTGTACCCTTGTGGGCTTAGTCAGCCCCTGGCTTCTTATATGCCTTGTATACTCCAAGAGCGAGATCTCCTGCCATAGCTTCATCCCTGTCCAATTGGAAGTTTTAGGAGTTCCTGTCCATCTTTGTGGCACCCTACCTTCTCCTGTTACACTTTCCAGAATATAAAATAAATAAAAAATTCAGCTGAGATGGCCCCATAGTAGCAAGAGCAAGTCTCCAGACCTAGGAACCAAGAGATCTCACCAGAAAAGTCACCAGAAAAAAACTGTCAGATGACTTCTGTAGCACTTACCGGCCCAGAGGGGCCACCGAGAATATGCCCACCCAACTTCATTCAATGCTACATTTAGTTTCGAACAGAGCTAGAACTTATCTTAGGTTTTTTTCTTGTGTGTTTCCCTATCGTGGAGATTTTCCCTCACCTCCTTGTCAGGACAAAAAAGCTATTTTCTAGTAGAGTAGGGAATGGTTAAATACTTCTGGCAATTTGTATCTGTGGAATTGCACCCTCCCCCCCCCCCCCCCTCATTTCTTGCCTTGGTATCACAGGGACAGGAAGTAAGGGAAAATCTCCCCAACGGGTCATAGACAGAAACAGACATTTGGTTGGGGTTAGGTATTAAAGTTTTTGTCATAATTAGCAGACACAGAAGAAGTTCATATTTTAAAATGATCCCGTAGTTTACCTTGTATTTGATTCCACCCTTGAAATAGCCAACAAACGCGCTGGATTCATAGCCCTGAAGCTCTCTATACTGAATAGGCTTTCCTCCCAGATAATCGTCCATCTGTACGGTGAAAATGGCGGCGGAGGTGCTCTCATCCTGGCTGCATTCCTTTCCTAGGGGGAAAACAGGAGATATAAATATACTGTATGCAACAAAATAAATTATGTTCAGCATTTCAGGTTTTACCAAAAAACAAGCTTTGTGCTAATGCACTTCTACCTTGCAGCACTGGGGCCCTTGGTTCGAATCCCACCAACGACACTACCTGCATGGAGATTGCATGTTCTCCCTGGGCTTGCCTATCTTTCCTCCAGGTATGGTGATTTCCCTACACACTCATAAACTAGTCATAGGTCTAGTTGGCCCAACAGCCAACTAAAGGAGCTCATATCTATAGAAAAATCGAAATGTGCAGCTATACACAAACAACAGGTAAAAATGGGAGTTATTCCTGCGCTACCAGTTGGGGAAGTCGGTCTCCTACTGTGTGCAACTTCTCTCGTTGGAAAGCTGCATGCACCGGAACAAAGGGCTCAAACACCAGCCCAAACACAATTGGTAAAAGAAAGAGGGGGGGGGTGGTGCTGCGCTAACCAGAGATGTCTCTACTAATGGGAATAAATATTAAATCCTGATATTCACAGGTCATGGGAAGATTAAATGGTAAAAAACATCAGCAAATCGCATAGGATAAAAGTATGTGAATCCAATAAATACTTGTATATATAGGGATAGGTACTGGTGTAGGGTAATAACACATAGATTGGTAAAACTCAGTAAATCGCATAAGTAGATATGGTGAAAAATAAATATATGAATCCAATCAGTGCTTAAGATTAAAAAATAGAAGGTAATAAATACTGGTGTACGGTTAAGACAAATATTAGCAACCAATTAAAATATATTGACATGTGTAGAAATCCACTGTGACTAATGGTGCTCGTGCTCTTGTGACTAAAAACTCAAAAAATTCATTTGTTAAAGTGCAACAATCGATGAAAGCAAACAGTCATAACACAAGTGGTAAATGGCAACCAAGTGACATAAATAAAGCACACAAGATGGTCGCTTTATCCTAATATTGCGACCTTCTACGATAGTGCGACTATAGTGTGAGTGATCTTATATGTGGCTAAACCACTCTAATCATAAGGTGTCCAAAAAAATAATTATAAAAATAATAATAATTCAAAGTGTCCAAAGCAAAACAGTATTCAGCAAGCCAGTGTTTTTAAAACGTAATCCTTCCAATGGCAGTGAGGTGTTATTTCTAAAACATTCTCTCTCTTGTTCGTGCAGCATGCACTAGGGTAGACAGTGGCCCCTTACCTAGCGGTGCTAGGTCAACCGCATATGAGTTGTTTAACTCTCGTGGTCCTGGGTCTCTCCTGAAAAAACTGCTAAATGTGAGTACCTTGTATATGACTTATGTGAATAAAGTGACCTATAAAAAACATACTTCACTATCTGGGCACTTTATCCTATTTTGCATATAATGGAGATGTGATGTGGAGGAGGAGTTAGGAGCGGCACTGTCCCAGGACCTCAGCTAGACACATACCAGCCCCATACAGGATCTTGTAGAGTCAGCAAATCTGGACACAGAGACACAGGAGAGACCCAGGACCACGAGAGTTAAACAACTCATATGCGGTTGACCTAGCACCGCTAGGTAAGGGGCCACTGTCTACCCTAGTGCATGCTGCACGAACAAGAGAGAGAATGTTTTAGAAATAACACCTCACTGCCATTGGAAGGATTACGTTTTAAAAACACTGGCTTGCTGAATACTGTTTTGCTTTGGACACTTTGAATTATTATTTTTATAATTATTTTTTTGGACACCTTATGATTAGAGTGGTTTAGCCACATATAAGATCACTCACACTATAGTCGCACTATCGTAGAAGGTCGCAATATTAGGATAAAGCGACCATCTTGTGTGCTTTATTTATGTCACTTGGTTGCCATTTACCACTTGTGTTATGACTGTTTGCTTTCATCGATTGTTGCACTTTAACAAATGAATTTTTTGAGTTTTTAGTCACAAGAGCACGAGCACCATTAGTCACAGTGGATTTCTACACATGTCAATATATTTTAATTGGTTGCTAATATTTGTCTTAACCGTACACCAGTATTTATTACCTTCTATTTTTTAATCTTAAGCACTGATTGGATTCATATATTTATTTTTCACCATATCTACTTATGCGATTTACTGAGTTTTACCAATCTATGTGTTATTACCCTACACCAGTACCTATCCCTATATATACAAGTATTTATTGGATTCACATACTTTTATCCTATGCGATTTGCTGATGTTTTTTACCATTTAATCTTCCCATGACCTGTGAATATCAGGATTTAATATTTATACACAAACAACAGCAACCAAAAAAAAGGAAAAAACCTACCATTAAAAGTGTAGTCCCCAACTGTCCTTCTTTGGTAGTCACATCCCAAAACCCAAATTCTGCTGGCCATACATGCAACTTACAATCTATTTTTGATCTAAAAAATTACTTCAACCAATAAAACAACTGTTCTGTAGCAGGCCCCCTTCCTGTCGCCTTGGGGCCCGGTCAAAAGCCCCACCTTTGCGACCTGGTAATGACCTGAACGTGATCAGCTGTGACCAATCACAGCTGATCATCGCGTGAACCAGGAAGTACCGGTAAACGGCTTCCTGATCGGCGGCTCTCCCTGTCAGAGGGGGGGTCTGTGCTAATAATCAGCACAGCCCCATCAGATGTGCCACCACAGCTGCCAAAGAGGTGCCCATCAGCTGGCAGTCAGTGCCCCCTCAGGATCGCCTGTCAGTGCCCAATAAAGTGCCATTCAGTGGCAATTAGTGCCCACCACAGTGCCAATCACAATCAGTGCCCTACAGTAACACCTGTCAGAACCTCATCAGTACCTCATCATCAGTGCTGCCCATCAGTGCCACCTGTCAGTACCAGTCAGTACTGCCTATCAGTGCCAATCAGTGCTGCCTGTCAGTGCCCATCACAGCCGCCTGTCAGTGCCTATCAGTGCCGCCTGTCAGTGCCCATCAGTGCCACCTATCGGTGCCCATCAGTGCTGCATATCAGAGTCGCCTATCAGTGCCCATCAATTCTACATATCAGTGCCTCCTCATCAGTGCCATCTTATCAGTGCCAACTCATCAGTGCCCCTCATGCTGCCTCAGTGCTGCCAAATAATAAAAACCCCAGAGGTGATCAAATACCACCCAAAGAAAGCTCTGTTTGTGGGAAGAAAATTATAAAAATGTAGTTTGGGTACAGTGTAGCATGACCGCTCAATTGTTATTCAAAGTGCGACAGCGCTCAAAGCTGAAATTCGTCCAGGGCAGGAAGGGGCGAAAGTGCCCGGTATTGAAGTGGTTAACTATCAAAATATAACTATTGCGTATTGTATTACAAATCACTTTGGTACCAGTCCCAGGCATAAATATTAGAACCCCCAAAGAGGGGACAAAGAAGGGAAAATAAGGGACCTTGTGATACCCTCAAAATATGAAGAAAAAAAAACTTTTTTTCAAACAATATATGATATTCTGTATCCTTCCAACTGTTCTCCAAGATTTTATGGGTTTACTTTTAATATTATCTTGTGTATACATTTTTTCATTTTTTGAAGGTATCGCAAGGTCCCTTTTTTTTCCATTCCCCCCCCCCCTCTTTTTTGGGGGTTCTAATATCAAGTGCAACAGCAATCTCTATTATGTAATCATCAAAGAATACAAGAAAAAATATAATAAGACAGCATTACCTATTTACCAATAAATAATTATAACACGTGCGTTCATATATAATTCATAAATCACAAACTGCCTCAATTTATAATTCATAAACCATAAAGTTCACCCATGTACAATTTAAAAGTGCATGAATAGAAATATCGATATCAAAAGGTGCTTGTGCAACCAATGAATATTAGAATAAAAGCCATTTACGCCCCTGGAAAACATTGGATGACGAAACGCGTAGGTCATTGGCCGTGACTTCACCACTCATGCTGGGTCCCTACTCGTGGCTTGAGGTTGGGGCTTGAGACGGCTTGGTAATAGATCTGAGTGTGCTATATACTAGCATCGGTTGTGACACTATCTATCCGATGTGAGTGCTTTGCGTGATGGTTCTTTTATTAATAAAACTTTACGGTTTCACTCTATATGAGCTCCTTTTTTTCTTTCTTATCGGGTAAATGTGTGGGTATTGTGTCAGTATATGGTGATTCTGGAGGGAGATCTGCTGAGCCTGGACACATTGTTATTCCTGCAAACCATTTTTACATGCATTGCTTTGTTTTACCAGCAAATGGTTCTGGTGAGTTTATTTAGTATGGTGGAGACTGCACTGGAAGGAGCATAAGAAGAACTGGGACTGTGTATACACCATTATTATAGCATTGGGAACACCCTGGAATCTTTTTCTGCACGAGACACTTTATGAGATAAAGATTTATTTATTTATGCATTTCTTGGAATTGCTTTCATTCTAATATTTTTTGATGTCAGTATTTCCATGTATGCACTTTTGAATTGTACATAGGTGCACTTTATGATTTATAAATTGAGGAACTTTGAGATTTATGAATTATATATGAATGCAAAGCACGGATGAGTGAGTTTGGGGTGGAGGAACTTGACTGGCCTGCACAGAGTCCTGACCTCAACCTGAATACCTTTGGGATGAATTAGAGCGGAGACTGCGAGCCAGGCCTTCTCATCCAACATCAGTGCCTGACCTCACAAATGTGCTTCTGGAAGAATGTGGCGGGTGAGTGTATTTTAGTCGCAATGTCTGAATTTTATACCTTATACTTCTGTTTCTGGAGGATTTGCTTACAGTTGCCTGTCCTCTGACCTCCATTAGTGCTATTTTATTATAAACAGACGGCATTTATGCTGAATATATAAAGCTCTGGTCACATGACTCGTAAGAATTCCAGGAGACTGAGTCACTTTGCAAGCACACAGGACTGTAGTATTTAGTATTTACAAAGCTAACACGCCCAGATGATAATCTTTATTTTAGCCATGTGATTGTATTTTTTTTATCTCATTGGATATAAATAAAAATACCTGTCACTTTAACCACTTTAAGGACCAGCCTCGTTTTGGATTTTAGGTGTTTACATGTTTAAAACAGGTTTTTCTGCTAGAAAACTACTTAGAACCCCCAAACATTATATATGTTTTTTTCTTCTAACACCCTAGAGAATAAAATGGCGGTCATCGCAATATTTTTGTTTGCACCATATTTGCGCAGCGGTCTTAAAAGCGCACTTTTTTTGGAAAAAATTCACTTTTTTGAATAAAAAAATAAGACAACAGTAAAGTTAGCCCAATTTTTTTTTTTTATTTTGTGAAATATAATGTTACGCCAAGTAAATTGATACCCGACATGTCACGCTTGAAAATTGCGCCCGCTCGTGGAATGGCGTCAAACTTTTACCCTCAAAAATCTCCATAGGCGACGTTTAAAAAATTCTACAGGTTGCATATTTTGCGGTACAGAGGAGGTCTAGGGCTAGAATTATTGCTCTCGCTCTACCGGTCGCTGCGATACCTCACATGTGTGGTTTGACCACCGTTTTCATATGCAGGCGCTACTCGCGTATGCGTTCGCTTCTGCACGTGAGCTCGTCGGGACGGGGGGGTTTAAAAATTTTTTTTAAAATTTTTATTATTTATTTTACAATATTTTATTTCTTTTTTTTAAATTTTTATTATTTATTTTACAATATTTTATTTATTTTTACACTGTTTTTAAAAAAAAAAATGGTGTCACTTTTATTCCTATTACAAGGAATGTAAACATCCCTTGTAATAGAAAAAAGCATGACAGGACCTCTTAAATATGAGATCTGGGGTCAAAAAGACCTCAGATCTCATATTTACACTAAAATGCAATAAAAAAAAAAAAAAGTCATTTAGAAAAATGACATTTGAAAAAATATGCCTTTAAGAGGCGTGGACGGAAGTGACGTTTTGACATCGCTTCCGCCCAGCAGTGTCATGGAGACGAGTGAGCGCCATCTTGGCCTCACTCGTCTCCAGACACACCACGGCACAGGACGCGATCACCTCCGCCGCTACCGACGGCTCCGGTAAGCGGCGGAGGGCACCGGATCGTGGCGGGAGGAGGGGTGGCCCCTCTCCCGCCACCGATTCGCCGCAGGGACCACTTTTATCTGATAGCCGGCCGCCGCACGAAAACGGGGATACCGGGGTTATGGCAGCTAGCTGCTGCCATAACAACGATATCCCCGTTCAAAGTTTGGACATATATAGTCATGCGGCGGTCTTGAAGTGGTTAATATCTGAAAAATAAAATACCTGGCACGTAAAAAAAATAATTATCCTTATGGTGGTGTTTTAGCTTTGTAAACTGAGCCTATTGTTAGCCTTGTTCAAAAAAGACTGCTAATTCATAAGGGTGGCAATCCACAACAACCAATCAGAATTCAGTCTACACAAGTCATACTGATAAAAAAAAAGGACTCTGGTTGCTTTAGGTTACAGCACTTAAAGGAGACCTAAAGGAGACAGCGCCATCTTTGTTCAGGATGCATCCAGGGTCACCATCTACTTCCTGGACTGATATGATGGCACAGATATGACAATCGTGAAAATCCTGGTGACTGTGCCATTCTTGGCTGTGTTTCTTAAATGCCTGACACAGATAAGCCCTTTGCTGTAATCTCTCACCTTGGGACTTGCTACAAAGTTACAGTTTTCAGTCTGATGTGTGGGGAGAGGAGAATGAGGAAATGCTTCCTCCTGCTTGCAGCAGACTGGTGGCATCATTTCAGCCAAGATTGGAGATCAAGGACGGCTTTTTAATTATTAAGGTGGTGCTTTTTTCATAAATGGTACTGTAGCTATATATTTTGACATTCATAAAAGAAGTGTAGTGCTCAAAAAACAAGTGTAAACTAATTATACAAACAATATTCAAATAAGATCAAAACTAAAAGGTAAATATGTCCATCCTAAGAAAAATTGAAAAAATACAGGCAGAGGTAAAAAAAAAAAAAAACAGCGTGAAAAAAGTATATATAGTTCAAACATGTGCTGAATCCACACAAAAAGAAAGTCCTATTAGGAAATTCCCAGCAGAGTAATAGTGAATCTTCCAAAATAAATACATTTCAAATGAAGGGAGTGAAAATGAGAGATCTTCACCGCAAACACGTGCTCTAGTGAATAGATGCACCTTACCAGAATGTTTGATGACGTCCGTTGTGACGAAACGCATCGGGTTGGGCCACTAGAGCACTAGATCACTAATAATGCATTTGATTCACTATTAATCTGCTGGGAATTCCCTATTAGGAGTTTTTTGTGTGGATTCATCACATATTTGAACTTATTTATACTTTTTTCACGCTGTTTTTTTTTTACCTCTGCCTGTTTTTCTTTGCTTGGACATATTTTCCTTTACTTTTGATCTTATTTGAATATTATTTGTATAATTTGTTTACACTTGTTTTTTGAGTGCCTTTAAACTCTTTATGAAGGTTTATGTAGCATTTTGTGTCAGGATCTATAAGTGTTGGCAGCTAATTTTTTCACTTCTGACGCGCAGAGTTTCCTTTTTAAATATATTTTGACATGTCAAGAATGTATTCATGCAGACTTGTTAAGTTACTTGAAGTCCACTTTTTGAATAAGACCGCTTCATTGAATACAAGACCGTAAGTAAAGTTATATCAGACCATCTGACTGCCATGGGGCCCGGAAGAGCAGTGGTCCAGTACTGTCTGTTTATTTAGTGGTTTATGTAGGTAGAGGAGCATTTGGCAAATTTGTTTAGTTAAAAAACAATTAAGGTTCTTCAAAAGGTTTCCGTACTTTTATATATATATATATATATATATATATATATATATATATATATATATATATATATATATATATACACATACACACATACACACACACCGGTATATATTGTTAAAAAAAAGTGCAGACATTTTTGAAGAACTCTCGTACTTTGTGCAGAAACTTTTTGAAGAACCCTCGTACTTTGTGCAGAAACTTTTTGAAGAACCCAAATACAGTTAGTTGTATGGGCTACCCTGAACCAATCATTAATTTGAGTGGGCGGGGGCTATCAGGCTCATATAAACTGTGGGTCACATGCTCAAAGAGTGGCAGATGGGAAACGATTTGGCAGAATGTAGAAGTTGGTGCAGCTGGGGTTCTCTCCCCTCAGTGGAGGAGAGGAGTGTGCCGTGGTGGAGAGGAGTGTGCCATGGAGGAGAGGAGTGTGCCGTGGAGGAGAGGAGTGTGCCGTGGAGGAGAGGAGTGTGCCGTGGAGAAGAGGAGTGTGCCGTGGAGAAGAGGAGTGTGCCGTGGAGAAGAGGAGTGTGCCGTGGAGAAGAGGAGTGTGCCGTGGAGGAGAGGAGTGTGCCGTGGAGGAGAGGAGTGTGCCGTGGAGAAGAGGCGGTGCCATGGAGGAGAGGAGTGTGCCATGGAGGAGAGGAGTGTGCCGTGGAGGAGAGGAGTGTGCCATGGAGGAGAGGAGTGTGCCATGGAGGAGAGGAGTGTGCCGTGGAGGAGAGGAGTGTGCCGTGGAGGAGAGGAGTGTGCCGTGGAGGAGAGGAGTGTGCCGTGGAGGAGAGGAGTGTGCCGTGGAGGAGAGGAGTGTGCCTTGGAGGAGAGGAGTGTGCCGTGGAGGAGAGGAGTGTGCCGTGGAGGAGAGGAGTGTGCCATGGAGGAGAGGAGTGTGCCGTGGAGAAGAGGAGTGTGCCATGGAGGAGAGGAGTGTGCCGTGGAGGAGAGGAGTGTGCCGTGGAGGAGAGGAGTGTGCCATGGAGGAGAGGAGTGTGCCGTGGAGGAGAGGAGTGTGCCGTGGAGGAGAGGAGTGTGCCGTGGAGGAGAGGAGTGTGCCGTGGAGGAGAGGAGTGTGCCGTGGAGGAGAGGAGTGTGCCATGGAGGAGAGGAGTGTGCCATGGAGGAGAGGAGTGTGCCGTGGAGGAGAGGAGTGTGCCATTGAGGAGAGGAGTGTGCCGTGGAGAAGAGGAGTGTGCCATGGAGGAGAGGAGTGTGCCATGGAGGAGAGGAGTGTGCCATGGAGGAAAGGAGGTGGTTAAAGATACTTAAAGAATCTCCAGGAGTCATGGATCAGACATTATCGTATGGGATGGTTCTGAACATGAGGAGCAAGAAGTAACTGTCAAGAGGAAAAAAAAGTTGACTTTACAAACTCTTTAAAGTCAATCTTCAGCAGTACACCTTATTCTTAAATCAACCAGACTTTTTTTTATAGCTGATTTCTTCAAGATAAAAAGAAGCAAAAAACACACAGGAAGGTATAGAAAGAGAAAAAACGCAGGACAATGAGTAGATGAAGAGAAGAGAAGGAAATAAGGGTTGAAGGAGACATGAAGTAGAGATGGGAAGAGAGGAGAAGATGGGTTGAAGAAGTGAAGTAGGGGAAAAAAGGGGGACTAGGAATAAATGGGACATCAAGGGTAGAGGAGGAGGAGAGAAAAAAAAGGAGGTGTGAAAAGGGAAAGGGAGAAGATGCACTGTTAGTGACTGTGGGACCCGCAACTGCTTCCGATAACTGGAGGTGTTCCAAGGTCTGCAATGAGACTGTCTCCACTCTGAGCCACTTCCAGCCAGCCCAGTATTCTGCAGAAACATTAGTCTGAGGAGGGAAAATGCCTCCCTGCCACTGGGCCCAGTCCACCCCTAGAGTGGTGGAAGGGGAGAGAGGAGAAGAAGGATTGCTAGAAGAAAGAGAACAAAGTGCGAAGAATTGAGTGCAAGAGGAAGAGAGGAGAATGTTTGCAAGAAGAAAGAGAATAAAGAGCAAATGGTTGAGTGCAAGAACAAGAAGGACAGAGGAGGAAGAAGATGGACAGAAGAAGAATAATGCCACGTACACACGAGCGGACTTTACGGCAGACTTTGCCCGGCGGACGGGATTTCGTCGGACAATTCGATCGTGTGTGGGCTCCAGCGGAGTTTGTTTGCTCAAAAGTTGGACGGACTTAGATTTGAAACATGTTTTAAATCTATCCGTCGAACTCGAGTCCGGTCGAAAAGTCCGCTCGTCTGTATGCTAGTTCGACGGACAAAAAGCCACGCTAGGGCAGCTATTGGCTACTGGCTATGAACTTCCTTATTTTAGTCCGGTCGTACGTCATCACGTACGAATTCGACAGACTTTGGTGGATTGTGTGTAGGCAAGTCCGTTCATTCGTTAAGTCTGTCGTAAAGTACGTCGAAAAGTCCGCCGGGCAAAGTCTGCCGTAAAGTCCGACCATGTGTACGCGGCATAAGGAGAAAAAAAAAAAGTAAGAAGGACAGAAGAAGAAGGACAGTAGAAGGACAAATGAAGAAGAAAGGAAGAAGGACAAAAGAAGAAAAAGAGGAAGGATAGAAGAAGAAGGAGAAGAGAAGGAGAAGAAGAGAAGAAGAAGGAGAAGAAGGGAAGGAGAAGAAGAGAAGAAGAAGGAGAAGGGATAAAAATCTATCATGCAGACCTGTTGCACACTTTGGGGGTTATTTACGAAAGGCAACTCCACTTTGCACTGCAAGTGCAACAAGTGCAGTCGCTCTAAATCTAAATAAGGGGTAGATCTGAAATAAGGGGAAGCTCTGCTGATTTTATCATCCAATCATGTGCAAGCTAAAATGCTGTTTTTTTATTTTCCCTGCATGTCCCCCTCAGATCTACAGCAACTTTACTTTCAAGTCCACTTGCAGTGCAAAGTGGAGTTTCCTTTAGTAAATAACCCCCTCTGTGTTACTAATTGTACATAAGTCAACCCGGGTGACCACTCATCATCAAAATTCTAGCTTTCTGCCATTCAGGATACTTGAAAGCTTTCTGTTGAACATAATTTATTATACAATAATAAGTTTACTTTCGTCATTTTCCAGGATCTTTCAGTTGCCAGCAAGAAGTACATAGGAAACTAGCATTTTCTTTACTCATGTGGTTCCAGGAATTGTTTGATGAAGCCACTGAGGACCAATTTGGGGTACTGGATTGGGTCAGAGACAAAAAAAAACTAAACAAACTTATCAAAAAAGTCATCACCTCCGAGGGGTTGGGCAGCCATGGAAAATGTTTTCTTCCAAATCACATTAGGAGTAGGAAATGGTATTATACTTGCTGTTCTTGATGATGATGGGGTCATTGGCTTAAATTTCAGTCAGGACATTATCTGCATGGAGTTTGCATGTTTTCCTTATGTTAATTGGGGGTTCCACACTCCAAAGACATGCAGGTAGATTCATTGGCTCCTGTCTAAACTGACAATGTGTGTGCAAAATGTTATCATGTTCTGCATTTCAGTCCAAAACCCAAACAATTGGATTGGGTTGAGGAAGACCTACAGACCTACTTTGGAATAAAAAAAAAAAAAAATATGCTGAGAAGATTCTGTGGAGAAGGATTTTAATTATATCAGGCATAGTGACTAGAGAGCTGGCCCATAGAGTTACCGAGAGTCAAATACAAACATACACTCATAATGGAACTCGTAGGAGTAAGAGAGGTCGAGTGGTAAGCATCCAAGAAAGAGGGCATGACACGCACAGAATCTGAGGTTTCAAGGAAGTATATTGTCAAAAATGTTCCAGCCACACTGTACAGGGCTTCAAACTGGCAGACACACTCACAGTTGATTATGCAGTACTTGCTGAGAGCGATGCTAAGATACCGACAGCACCCGGCCCAGGATGCGGCTGGTAGGTAGGTAGGTATGCAACAAGGTACTAGTGGTGGAAGTTTCCACACAGCACCACTAATGAACAGTCTCTATACTGTCCCTCCTCCTCTGGATACTCTCCCTTGTGCTAGGCACACTCTCCCTATCTATGATGGGGGAATTGGCGCTGTTCAACCTCACATGCACTGGATAATGATCATAAATATATACCGTATATACTCGAGTATAAGTCGAGTTTTTCAGCACATTTTTTGTGTGCTGAAAGTGCCCCCCTCGACTTATACTCGAGTCAAGCACTTTTCTGCAGCAAAAAATTTCATTTTCCAAACCGAATTTGGGGCCCCGTATCTCAGGGCCACATTGTGCTAGGAACCGCAAATTTGGTGTGCAAACCCAGTGGAACTCGTACCACAACATATCGAAAGCTTGGGTTCCTAGCATTAAGTGGCCCCGAGATACGGGGCCCCAAAATCAGTTCGAAAAATGTCATTCTCTGCTGCAGAAAAGTGCTTGACATTTTCTGAACCGACTTTGGGGCCACGTATCTCAGGGCCACTAGGTGCTAGGAACCCCCAAATTTGATGTGCAAACCCAGTGGAACTGGTACCATAACATATGAAAGCTGGGGTTCCTAGGACCAAGTGGCCCTGAGATACGGGGCCCCAAAACTGGTTTGGAAAATGTCATTCTCTGCTGCAGAAAAGTTCTTGACATTTTCTGAACCCATTTTTGGGGCCCTGTATCTCGGGGACTCTTGGTGCTAGAAACCCCAGATATTTTATGGTGCTAGTTCCACTGAGTTTGCACACCAAATTTGGGGTTCCTAGCACTAAGTGGCCGCGAGATACGGGGCCCCAAAATCGGTCAACTGTGTCCATCTGCAGCAATGTCATTTCGGGACCCTTTGGGTTCAGAGACCCCAAATTTTGGCTGCAGCTAGGGGGCATCTAGGAACCCTTAACTACCGAGTTTGAAGTTCGGGGGACCTATGGCTGCAAATGGGCACAGTGAGGCTGCAAATGGGCATTGTTGACCCTCTTTTCCACTTACAGTAGCTGCGCATTTCTCACCCTCGTCTTATACTCGGGTCACTAAGTTTTTCCCATTTTTTTTGTGGTAAAATTAGGGCCTCGACTTATACTCGGAACGACTTATACTCGAGTATATACGGTAAGTGTAAAGATAATGTAAAATAAAAATAAAAATATAAATATTTTAGACTATAAGTGTAAAAAAGTGTGGATTGTTCACAGATTTTTATTGACGTATTAGAACACATATGTTATAGCACATTGCACTTTAATGTTATATTTTGCCGTGAGAGCATTACGCATATATATACCTTTTTTTCCACACTTTTTTCCACTTATAGTCTACAATATTTTTATTTTACATTATCTTTACACTTATATATTTATGATCATTATCCAGTGCATGTGAGGTTGAACAGCGCCAATTCCCCCATTATAGAATTTTGTCTGATTAGAATTTCACTTAGGTGATATTCTGTGTCGGGGGGGGGGGGGGCTGCAGTTCCTTTCTTTCACTTCCTAAGCGCGGAACTATTGTCTTTCACACTCTCCCTATCTAGTGGGTTCCTGTCCCTGACCTAATCACATGCACTAATGTGCACCAACCGCAGTGAGCCAGTGCTTTTTGTAAGCACTGCCCTCATCAAAGATGGCCTTGGAAGTGATCCAGGGCAGCAGCATCCAATCGGACAGCTGCCTACCCCATGACACGTACGAAGGTCTAAGAGGAACGTGGTTCCTCCTGTTCTCCACTCTCCCTGCATGGTGGTTGCAGACAGTGGCATCTCTGTACGGAGATCAACCGACACCTACCTACAACACTATGCCAATGAAGAGCAGCTATGTATGGACCAATAAAACTTCAAGGGGCAGTGCACCCAAAAGTGAGATTTGAAAAGTAGATGGATCCTGGTGGACTATATATCATCACTTGTATTGTTATATTCCTTGGATAGTCAAACAGCAAGATCTTCTCAACCTTTGTATGTTCTAGCTTTTCCATAATATAAAAAGACAGACCCAGCAGGGATGGTTTGAGTTGCTCATAATGAGCAGAGAAGGGGAAGATTTGGGGACTCAGTACAGAGATCTCACCAATAGAGCCACGAGTGATATAATAGTCAGTCATGTGGTCCACTATAGTATTGGGTGGACTGACCTCTTATGCAAAATGTACTGACCTAACTGCTGGGCAGTAAATTCTTCCATGCTAAATGTTTTTGTGGATTGAAGGTGAATTAAAAAAAAAAAAAAAAGTATAATTTAGCCATTACTAATGAGTTACAGTCCGTGGCTGTTTGAAAAAAGTGCAGAAAGAGTCTCTGGATGAAAGCAAGACTCTTCCATTACTAATGGACTTGTATCCAATGATGACCACCTTGCGTAACTACTGTAAGTTCCTCCTCCACATCACATACAAACACAAGAGATTGCTGCACACCGGAGTACATTAGCTCATACTCAGCTGTTACTAAACCATTAAGAAATCTTTGAGTTCCTTCTCCATTTAATATTACTGTTTTCAAAGGAAAGTTTTGAGGTTAAGGTAGTGTAAGCTACACTTTGCATATCGGAGGAAGAATAAGTAGCTTTGTGTTCTCAACAAGTTCTGTGAAAGATTTTCTTTAATGGCCAAAGTATGGGAATGAAAGTAATTACTGTATTTATTGGCGTATAACACGCACTTTTTCACGCTGAAAATTGGGTGCAAATAGCGTGTGCGTGTTATACGCCAATAGGTCAATTTTAGCTGCCTCGGAGGGGACAGGGAGGAGGGCGTGACGAGCGCCGTGAGATTAAATACAGTGACAATCTCCTGTTTACTTGGCGGCTTCTGTAATAGGAAGTCCCGTCACCTGGGCCGCCATTGGATGACTGTTCTGTTTATCATAGGAGATTCTCACTGTATGTAATCTGTCGGCGCTCGTCCCGCCCCCCCCTCCCTGTCCCCTCTAGGCTGCAGATGGGCATCGATCAGGCTGCACTGATGGCAATGGTGAGGCTGCTGCATTGATGGCAATGGTGAGGCTGCTGCACTGATGGCAATGGTGAGGCTGCTGCACTGATGGCAATGGTGAAGCTGCTGCACTGATGGCAATGGTGAGGCTGCTGCATTGATGGCAATGGTGAGGCTGCTACATTGATGGCAACGGTGAGGCTGCTGCATTGATGGCAACGGTGAGGCTGCTGCATTGATGGCAACGGTGAGGCTGCTGCATTGATGGCAATGGTGAGGCTGCTGCATTGATGGCAACGGTGAGGCTGCTGCATTGATGGCAATGGTGAGGCTGCTGCATTGATGGCAACGGTGAGGCTGCTGCATTGATGGCAATGGTGAGGCTGCTGCATTGATGGAAATGGTGAGGCTGCTGCATTGATGGAAATGGTGAGGCTGCTGCATTGATGGCAACGGTGAGGCTGCTGCATTGATGGCAATGGTGAGGCTGCTGCATTGATGGAAATGGTGAGGCTGCTGCATTGATGGAAATGGTGAGGCTGCTGCATTGATGGCAATGGTGAGGCTGCTGCATTGATGGAAATGGTGAGGCTGCTGCATTGATGGCAATGGTGAGGCTGCTGCATTGATGGAAATGGTGAGGCTGCTGCATTGATGGCAATGGTGAGGCTGCTGCATTGATGCACTTGTGAGGCTGCTGCATTGATGTGGACTGATGAGGCTGCAGACGGGCACTGACCCTTATTTTGCTTCAAAGTTCCTTATTTAAAGTTTACTTTTTTTCCTGAAACTTCCCTCTTAAAATGAATGTGCGCGTTATACGGCGATAAATACGGTACATATTCTTAACAATCAGTAAAATCTGACTCAACTTAAAACAAGCCCTCACTGACCTCTGGAGCTGCTGGCTCCAGAAATTAATTCTCGAGGATCACAACAAAGTCTGTAACATTGGAACCGTTTCTAACAGCTTAGAAACACCCGCTGTGTACTGTATATTAGTTGTAGGTGGAGGATGACAGGCGGAGTCAGGCCCTGGCTCTCTAAATGCCTTGGGTGCCCTGCAAGATCCCATTTACAAAGTTATCGGCTTCTGTCCACATGGGAGTTATAGGTGTTGCCACCTGATTTTGTGTGCTTCATTTTTTTTTCACTTTAGTGTTTTTTTAGGCACGCCATTGTATACACTATATTACCAAAAGTATTGGGACGCCTGCCTTTACACACGCACATGAACTTTAATGGCATCCCAGTCTTAGTCTGTAGGGTTCAGAGTTGGCCCACCCTTTGCAGCTATAACAGCTTCAACTCTTCTGGGAAGGCCGTCCACAAGGTTTAGGAGTGTGTCTATGGGGATGTTTGATCATTCTTCCAGGAAGAATGGTCAAACATTCCCATAGACACACTCCTAAACCTTGTGGACAGCCTTCCCAGAAGAGTTGAAGCTGTTATAGCTGTAAAGGGTGGGCCAACTCTGAACCCTACAGACTAAGACTGGGATGCCATTAAAGTTCATGTGCGTGTGTAAAGGCAGGCGTCCCAATACTTTTGGTAATATAGTGTATGTGTGTGTAAAGTATATATCGTGTGTGAGTTAGGGACCTTAGATTGTAAGCTCCATAAAGTGGAGTTCTACTCGTTTTTTCAGTTTATTTGAAGTCAGCAGCTACAAAAAAGTGAAGCTGTTGACTTTTATTAAACACACACTCACCTGTCCCACGGTCCAGCCATGAGGCCGCCCGAAGCCTCGCTTCTCTCCCTCTCCACTCTGCGGCGCCCACATTGGCACCCCCGGCTGTGGCAGCTTGCGGCTTCCACTGCGCTGTCCTGAAAGGCCGAGCAATCTTCTGGGACCTGTGACGTGTCCTCCTAGAAGATTGCAGGGAGGGAGGGGGAGAGGAGGAGGTGGCAAGGTTGGAAGTGGGAGCTGGGTACCTGTCAAAACTAGGTACCCACTCCCTCCCCCCCCCCCCCCCAAAAAAAAAAATGACATGCCAAATGTGGCATGCCAGGGGGTTAGAACTCCTTAAAGCGGAGGTTCCACTTTTTGGGTGGGAACTCCGCTTTAAGGGCAAGGACTGTGCTATACAAACATCTGTGTTAAATACATTTCTGTTTGTGTTGTCAATCTTATCAAAAAGTATCCCGGTCTGAGAGTTGCATCACCGCCGGCTTTTCAGGAAGTTGAAGATGCAAGCGGTCTTCTGTGCAATTGCAAAGGGAACCGGTTATTTGATCATATTGCAGAACCAAGAGAACCTTGTGAAAGCTGGCACCACAAGATGCCATGGAATAGCACTCTGTCTTATCCAGAATTCCTCCCCATAGTGTTTTGAGAACCCCTGAACCTAGGGGACGCATTCCATGCAAATCCCACCGCATCAACAAATGGGGTTCAGGCCACTTCTCTGCGCTCCACGGGCACCTCCGAGACGTTATGAGGAGCACCCAGGGTAGGTACATTGGTAATGCAATTCTTTCCTTTCCACTCTTTTGAGCCTTTTAACCCTTTCGCTTCAGTTAAATCTGTATCTGTATACTGAGCCCTGAAGAAGACCCCCCTGAATACATTTACGTCTAGGCTCCATTCACACTTGGGTAAGGTGTCCTGCAACATTGGTCATCAAAGTTGCATGACAATTCGTTCCCCCATGTTTTACAATGATACCCATTCATATATGCGCTACTTAAAGTTGCAGCGACTTCAAATTACTTCATGCACCACTTTAGTTGGACTTTCATGCAACTTGAGGGGCCATAGACTTCAATGTTAATACTCAGAAGTTGCATGAAAGTCCTACCTGAATGCTATACAGTGCAACGTGTGTGCAACAGTTGTCCATTACCACTGGTCAAAGCCAAAGTCCTATCCAGGTTGCACCCATCCAAAGTTGCGTCAAAGTTGCACTCCAAAGTTAGCGCAACTTTGGAGTCATACAATTGTGAATGGAGCCTAAGGCCCCTTTTCACACTTGTGCGACTTGTCCTGCGACTTTGGACTGCAAAGTCGCATGACAGGTCGTACCCCATGACTTCCAATGAGTACAACTCATATCTGTTGGACTTCAAAGGAGTCCCTGTACTACTTTGGTCCGGCTTTGATGCGAGCTGAGGTCCATAGACCTCAAGTTTCCACAGGCCTTCCCTGAAATTGCGTCAAAATCGAGGCTGCAAAATTGTGGTAATATCGTTGCAAATATCGCACGACTTTCAAGTCGTGGCAGTGTGAAAGGGGGCCTTAGGCCTGTTTTACACTTGTGCAACTTTTCCTGCGACTTTGCACATCAGAGTCACATGACAAGTCGTACCCCATGATTCCCAAAGATAACCATTCATATCTATGCAACCTTAAGTCGCACCAAAGTAGTCCCTGTACTACTTTGGTCCGGCTTTGATGCGAGTTGAGGTCCATAGACCTCTAGTTTACACAGGCATTCCCTGAAATCGCGGCAAAATTGCGGCCGCGAAGTTGTGGCAAAGTCGCTGTAAAATCATGCGACTTTCAAGTCACGGCAGTGTGAATGGGGCTTTAGAATAGTTTCAGGTTTATGTTATTAGATTATTATTATTATTATTATTATACAGTATTTATATAGCGCCAACAGTTTACGTAGCGCTTTACAACTTGGATTATAGTAATATATTGTAGTAGCGTGCCGCTTTACACAATTGAACAATTGTAATTGCACGATTACATTGGATTGAGCAAGCTGTTAAGATTTTCAGCCTTTTTATTTTTTCAGCAGGATTTTTTTTACCTTAGGCCTGGTTCACCCCTATGCATTTTTTGAGTGCGTTTTCAGGTTTGCAGAAACACGCTGCATTCCATTTAACATGATCTCCTAGGGGTCACATTCACATCTGTGCATTTTATGGAAAGTGCCAGGGACTTTTTTTTGGTTCCATAGACTTCAGTGGTTCAAAATACGTGTATTGAAAAACGCAAAATGCACCTGCAATACGCAAACCGCAACCTGCATAGGTGTGAACTTTTATATGAATTTATTGATTGTGTTTTTGTCTTTTTTTTCTTTACATTTAGAGCCCTTTCACACCGGGCCGCCCATGGCGTCGGCGGTAAAACGCCGCTATTTTTAGCGGCGTTTTACCATCGGATTAGCGGCGTCTTTTGGCCACTAGTGGGGCACTTTTACCCCCCGCTAGCGGCCGAGAAAGGGTTAAAACCGCCCGCAATGCTCCGCAATAGCGGCGTTTTGCCGGCGGTATCCCAGCGCTGCCCCATTGATTTCAATGGGGAGCAGTGGTGGAGGAGCGGTAAACACACCGCTCCTTCACCGCTCCAAAGAAGCTGCTGGCAGGACTTTTCCTGACGTCCTGCCAGCGCACCGCTCCGGTGTGAAAGCCCTCGGGCTTTCACACTGGAGACAATGCTGCAGCTGTTTGAGGGCGGATATTTTTAACGCTATAGCGCCTGCAATATGCCCTCGGTGTGAAAGGGGTCTTAGATGATTTTTTATGTTTACACTTAATGATGAATTTATTTATTTATGAATTTTATTCATTCCCAAGAAATTAATTTTTTGCACGTAATGATTTATACATTCACCGGCCACTTTTTTAGGTACACCTGTTCAATGGCTTGGTAACGAAAATTGCTAATCAGCCAATCACATGGCAGCAACTCAATGCATTTAGGCATCTAGACGCGGTGAAGACGACTTGCTGAAGTTCAAACCGAGCATCAGAATGGGGAAGAAAGGGGATATAAGTGACTTTGAACGTGGCATGGCTATTGGTTGCAAACGGTCTGGTCTGAGCATTTAAAAAACTGCTGATCTACTGAAAATGGCAACACCCACCATTTTATTCACTAGGGCCTCTGCTTTAAAAAAATATATATAAGGTTTGGGGGCTCTAAGTAATTTTCTAGCAGAAAATACAAATTCTCACATGTAAACAAAAAGTGTCAGAAAAAGCCTGGTCTGGGTTCACAGCTGTGGGTGTAAATATAAAGTGAATGACACCCCCAAATCGGTTCGCAGGATGCAGTGCAAACTGTGGAATCAGACAGAATCGGATCGCAGGGGTCTGAACACCCATGAGATCCGATTCCAGTGTGGAAAAAAAAAAAAAAAAGGGTCCTGCACCATTTTGGTGCGAATCCGATGTGATTTCAGCCATACAAATGCTATGGCTGAATTTGCACTGCATGTGATGTGCACAGGCATGCGGTGTGAATTACATGTGATGCAGTGGTGGTGCGTCCAAAAGGGCGCACGGGCGCCGCCCCCTCTCTCCAGCCACCCCCTCTATGACCAATGGATAGATTCATGCATAGCATGAGTCCATCCATGGCCGCCGCTGCCACACCCTATTCAGGCGCCCGGGCCCCTTTTCGGGCACCGGGCGCCTGAATTACAGCAGCGGGGGGTGTTTTTGAATAACCTGATTATAGAAATAGGCACTAATAGGCTTCAAAATAGGTGAACTGCGAGCGCCACGCTGGGCGTTCGCAGTCCACACAGGTGTGTTAGAAAAGCGAAAAAATATTCACTTTCCTAACACTGAACAGCCTCTCCACCAATCAGGTGCTCGGGTCTGTTACCCGTCACCTGATTGGCTGAAACGACAGGCGCTGTGATTGGATGCCTATCAGGAGGAGAGGATGGGAGTAGAGGACGGAAGGAGACGCATGGAGAACACAGCTCGCCGCCGTCACCCGCTGCCCCACTGAGACAGGTTAAGTGCCAGGCAGACGGCGAGCGGGCGGGGGGGGGGGGTCACAGTGGCAGCATTCAATGGCACAGTGGCAGCATTTGATGGCACAGTGGAGGGATTCAATGGGCACAGTGGCGGCATTTGATGGCACAGTGGAGGGATTCAATGGGCACAGTGGCGGCATTTGATAGCACAGTGGAGGGATTCAATGGGCACAGTGGCAGCATTTGATGGCACAGTGGAGGGATTCGATAGGCACAGTGGCGGCATTTGATGGCACAGTGGAGGGATTCAATGGGCACAGTGGCAGCATTTGATGGCACAGTGGAGGGATTCGATAGGCACAGTGGCGGCATTTGATGGCACAGTGGCGGCACAACCCCCCCCCAACAAATCCTTTTCCTTCACTACCATTTCACTTTTTCTAGCACAGATTCCCAAAATCCCCCCTCCTAGCACATGTTCTGTCCCCCCCCTTTCCAACACAGATCCCCCCCCCCCCCCCCCCAAATCACCACTCCTAGGACACCTCCCCAAATTTCCCCTCCTAATGCCATTCTTACCTTCTGTCTCCCCCCAACACAAATATCCCCCCCCCCAATCTCCTTGTGGTGCCCCCCCCCCACTTCACATGACACCACAGGGCCCAGGGCAGCTGCCCCTCCTGCCCACCCCTTGTCTCGGCCCTGATGGTAGCCAATCAGCGCTTAACTTCAGCTTGTTCAATATTTGACAAAAAAAAAAACCCTGGAAGCTGATTGGTTTCTATGCAGAGCTGCACCAAATTTTGCACTCTCCAGTTTTAATAAATCTTACCCATAAATGTCTTTTGCTCACCATTGCCATAAGCTGTATTTCTCTATAAACTCACAGATGATACTTTACTAAAAGCTTTTTTTTCTGCGTCCCCCAATGGACCATCAATCCCCCTCTATAATGGCTCATCATCTATTGATCAAGCTGTTGCACAAAGTGCTTACTAATCATTAATTTTACAGCGTCCCTCTAATGTATCGCCATCTGATGACAGCTGACGAGGAAGAACTGACAAATATATTTCTTCCAAAAAAAAAAAAATTCCTGGCCAAATTCCCGGGGCGGATCTCACAACCTGCAAAATAGTTGGCAGGAATACTTCGGCTGAGAGATATTTATAAAATCCGTCCCTATAATAAAAATATTTACTATAAAGTTAAGAAATCATTTATACCAAAAACAAAATCTCATCTGCAGTTCTCGGACAGATCGCCTGTTCTTTATGCTGCCAATAGATTGGTAGGTACGTCCATGAGAACGGTGGGTGGGATACATGCAACCATCATCATAGCAGATGTCATTGATAATTGGGGACAGTCATTGTTTCCCCCCCAGGGGTGTCAAACTGGCGGCCCTCCAGCTGTTGGGAAACTACAAGCCCCATCATGCCTCTACCTGTGGGAGTCGTGCTTGTAACTGTCTGCCTTGCAAAGCCTCATGGGACTTGTAGTTGCTGATCACTGCAAGCAATGCTTAGGTCCAAAGCTATGCCTGTGATTAATACCCATGGCTCCCCTAAGATGAGGCGGTGAAAGCACCAGCTTTAAAAATAGTATTTTTGCGCACTTTAAACCTTTCGCAGCCAGAGCTGTTTTTTGCATTTTTTTGCACACATGCTTAAAAAATAATTTTAGGCCTGAAGATTACATACCCCCCCCCCCCAAAAAACATTATATATTTTCTGAAAGCTAGAGCAGTGATGGCGAACCTTGGCCCCCCAGATGTTTTGGAACTACATTTCCCATGATGCTCATCGACACTACAGAGTGCATGAGCATCATGGGAAATGTAGTTCTAAAACATCTGGGGTGCCAAGGTTCACATCACTGCCCTAGAGAATAAAATATTAGTAGCTTCAATCTTTTATGTCACACGATATTACTGCAAAAGTAAAATATATAAGATGACTGGAATGGTACCAGCTGATTGGAGAAAAGCCAATGTAGCACCAATATTTAAAAAAAGGGCCCAAAGTACATCCCTGGGAATTACAGACCAGTTAGCCTAACATCAATAGTATGCAAGCTCTTGGAGGGGATGATAAGGGACTATATACAAGATTTTAGTAAGGAGAATGGTATCATTAGCAGTAATCAGCATGGATTCATGAAGAATCGTTCTTGCCAAACCAATCTATTAACCTTCTATGAGGAGGTGAGTTGCCATCTAGATAAAGGAAGGCCCGTAGACGTGGTGTATCTGGATTTTGCAAAAGCATTTGAGCAGTTCCCCATAAACGTTTACTGTACAAAGTAAGGTCCATTGGACATGGACCATATGGTGAGTACATGGATTGAAAACTGGCTACAAGGGCGAGTTCAGAGGGTGGTGATAAATGGGGAGTACTCGGAATGGTCAGGGGTGGGTAGTGGGGTCCCCCAGGGTTCTGTGCTGGGACCAATCCTATTTAATTTGTTCATAAACGACCTGGAGGATGGGATAAACAGTTCAATCTCTGTATTTGCAGACAATACTAAGCTAAGCAGGGCAATAACTTATCCGCAGGATGTGGAAACCTTGCATAAAGATCTGAACAAATTAATGGGGTGGGCGACTACATGGCAAATGAGGTTCAATGTAGAAAAATGCAAAATAATGCATTTGGGTGGCAAAAATATGAATGCAATCTATACACTGGGGGGAGAACCTCTGGGGGAATCTAGGATGGAAAAGGACATTAAAAAGGGGATTAACTTCTCCCTCTCTACAAACTCTGGTCTGGCCGCACCTGGAGTACGCCGTCCAGTTCTGGGCACCAGTCCTCAGGAGGGATGTGCTGGAACTGGAGAGAGTCCAGAAAAGGGCAACAAAGCTAATGAAGGGTCTGGAGGATATTAGTTATGAAGAAAAAGGTTACGAGCACTGAACTTATTCTCTCTGGAGAAGAGATGCTTGAGAGGGGATATGATTTCAATATACAAATACTGTACTGGTGACCCCACAATAGGGATAAAACTTTTCAGTGAAAGGGAATTTAAAAAGACAAGCGGCCATTCACTAAAACTAGAAGAAAAGAGGTTTAACCTTACACTGCGTAGAGGGTTCTTTACTGTAAGAGCGGCAAGGATGTGGAATTCCCTTCCACAGGCGGTGGTCTCAGCGGGGAGCATTGATAATTAAAAAAAAAAACTATTAGATAAGCACCTGAACGACCACAACATACAGGGATATACAATGTAATACTGACATATAATCACACACATAGGTTGGACTTGATGATGGTCTTTTTTCAACCTCACCTACTATGTAACTATGAACTCTTATAACTTAAGTGCAACAGCAAAATATAACTATTGTGTACCTGTATTACAAATCACTTTGTACCAGTCCCAGGCATAAATATTAGAACCCCTCAACCTCACCTACTATGATGAGGTTGCACCGAGTAAATAAATACCCAACCCTTACATTTTTTGTGTGCCTGTGAAATGGCAACAAACTTCAGTACCCTACATTTTCCATAGGTGACACTTTAAGGCTGGGTCCACACTAGTGCAAATTGGATGCAGTTTTCCCCACATCCAATTCGCACAGCAGGAGATTGTGTCCAGCTCTCTATGGAACCGGTTCACACATCTCCTCAGCCGCTCCGGCACAAATTGCACAGGAGCCCTGTGCGTCTTTTGGTCCGTTTCTGGTCCGAATTCAGCCAAGAATTTGGGCTGAAATCGGACCTGAAGGCTACTTTCACACTCAGATTGCCCGAGCGTTAGCGGTAAAGCTGGGCGGGAGCGGGCGCTTTTAACCCCAAAGAAGGGGTTAACAAGGGGTTAAAAGCGCCCCAAAAAGCGCCAGCTGCTGAAGTGCTTTGCAGGCGCTTCGGCAGCGCTGCCCATTGATTTCAATGGCAGGGGCAGTTTAGGACACCACTCCTGCACCACCCAAAGATGCTGCTTGCAGGACTTTTTTTTTCCGCCTTGCAAGCGCACCGCCCCAGTGTGAAAGCACTCAGGCCTTCACATTGGGGAGGCTTTACAGGCGCTATTTTTAGCGCTAAAACGCCTAAAAAGAGCCTTCAGTGTGAAAGGGGTCGAAATGGTGAATGAAGCCGCCCCGGACTTCTGCTGTGAGCCGCTCCGTGCTGCGGTGTGAACCCAGCCTTAAAGCCCACTATAGGTCATCAGTTTATCGTTACAGAGGAGGTCTGTAACAGAGGAGGTCTGTAACGCTCTCACTCCGGTGTGCGGGGCAATATGTAACATGTGTATGGCAATTGGCGTTTTTATGCATAGGAGCCCCTGACGCATGCATTTATGTTCATAATACAAGGAATTGATAATGAATGATTGCAGGGGAAGAATGGGGCAAACGATGGGTCTTCACTGTCACATCTGCTCTTCTCAAACTACGCAGGGCTGGATGTATAGTGCAGTGAGTGCGATCAGGCTTCCAAAAAAAAAAAATGATTGTCCTTCCAAAGAAAAGGAACAATCGGGATCTACAGAGTGCATTACATCTATGTGTTGACGTTTTCATGTCTGACTCAACTTTTATTTTTCCCCCTGACGGTTTTAGGAAGTCCTCCATTGTCCAACTGTCCAATTTTATGGAGGGTTGAAGTGCTATTTCCAACTTCTCCTTATTTTCACAGGAACTATAAATTCTAATAGGTCTTCCTGTGACATATGTTACCTGTCATAGCAGTTAAAGCGGTAATAAACCCAAAGCCAAAGCATGTAATATATTGCAGCTTACCAATCATTAGATGTGGTGTCTGCAAGTCGTTTTTTATATTTAGGCTTTCTTTCCCCTCTGTTTTCACCTGGTGATCTGGCCACACCTCCTGTATTAGAGTGCCCCCACTGTGGATGAAGGCGCACAGGGGGCACAGCAGACAGCATCATTGTCAGTCTGGTGGGAATTAAGTTGAACCCCAGCTAAGTTTATGAGCAGTTACAGCAAGAGAGAGCTGGGGGAGGAGAAGCAGCAGCACGCTGGTCTTCCCAGAGAATGGCCGAGCAGGGTAGGGCGTGTCAGCAGAAGTCTGATCATGGTAGGAGAGCAGGCTGAGTTCTCAGCATGCCTGACTAGTGTGGTCAGTTTTTAATAGGTAAGCATAGGGTGTAAGAGTCCAGGGCTTACTACGCATGCGCCAATGGCGCGTTGCCGCCAGAGGAAATCCGTGCCAACTGAGCATGCACCAAAGACGCCTCAGTGCGCCAACCCGCACCTGCGCAGAAGACGAAAAAAGACAGATGGAAAAAGGCGGGAAATTGCCCAGGAGGCGCACAGGAAGTGACCTCAACCTGATGGAAAAAGGCTGGAAAATGCCCAGTAGGCGCACAGGAAGTGACCTCAAACTTCCCTATATAAGCCCAGCCCAGACACTGCCAAATTGCTGGATTATCTTCAGTCCCCCCTTGTTCCTGTGCTAGTGTGTGATCTGTCTGAACTTGTTGTGACCTGGAAACCTGTTTGACTACTCTTGATTGCTGCTTGCCATTGACCTCGGATTTGTACCTTGACCATTCTACTTCTTTGTCCCTTTGGTACTCAGCAGCCAGATTGGAACCGACCCCGGCTTGGATCTCGACCATTCTTCTTCTGATTAACCCTTTTATACTTCGTTGCCAAACTGGACTTGACCTCGGCTCGGATCTCGAAATAAGGCTTGCACGGTGCTCCGCACCCCTGGCACCCGTGCCACTCGGTGTCCACCAAGTCTCTGTCTCCATCTCCAGGGGCTTCAAGGAACCGAGGTGCAAGGGAGGCCTCCCCACTACTTTGGTCTCATCATGTGGCCCTCGTGACAGAGGGACTGGCAGGAACACCAGGGATTTCACATAAAGTAATCAATACAAAGAGAACAGGATACATTTTCATGCAAGAACATGGTACAGCAGGCACATATCAGGAATATGAAATGGTGAGTTTACATACTGCTTTATATGGTACAGTCAAAGACAGGCATGTGCTTGTTTTAATCATAGAAATACAGAAAGAAGCACTAAACCAAATTTAGATAAAAGAGTCCAAAATACTTTTCATTGTTGGTAAAAAAGACATGTAAACAGCCAATGCCCTCTTCATCAAGGTTCAACACAGGGTGAAACTTGAATGGGCTTGGTGGCCTCACCGATCTATAATAGAACCAGAATGGAGTAACAACTTGACAGCAGTTGACATTCCATTGCTGCACAGCAACTGCAGTCCATCCAAGTTTTATCCTGTGTTGAGCCAGATAAAAGGGGGGTTGATGGCCTGAAACATGTTGGCTGTTTTTGTATGACTTTTTTACCAATAATTACCAATAATCTTGGACTCTTTTATCTGGTTTTGGTCTAGTGCTCCTTTCTGTATTTCTATGGTTTGAGTCATGGGTTGGATACCAAATAAGGGAAGCCTTGCTGTGTGGGAGCATGTTGTTCATGAGCTTATTTTAATCATAATCTCTCCACTAAAAGTAAACCGGTGTGGGCATCTACGTATGCCTAATATCTTCTACCAATTCCAAATGGCCTCCTCAGTGACTCCGGCACAGTCAATCTCATTGTATTTCTGGCCCCCTTGCCAGCTAGGATGGCAATGGGGGATATAGGTGAGCATGAGTCTCTTAACAATGGAGGAGATGGTGAGAGACTGCAGACACAATGGAGGAGACTGTGAGAGACTGAAGACACAATGGAGGAGATGGTGAGAGACTGCAGACACAATGAAGGAGATGGTGAGAGACTGCAGACACAATGGAGGAGATAGTCAGAGACTGCAAACACAATGGAGGAGATGGTCAGAGACTGCAGACACAATGAAGGAGATGGTGAGAGACTGCAGACACAATGGAGGAGATAGTCAGAGACTGCAGACACAATGGAGGAGATGGTCAGAGACTGCAGACACAATGGAGGAGATGGTGAGAGACTGCAGACACAATGGAGGAGATGGTGAGAGACTGCAGACACAATGGAGGAGATGGTCAGAGACTGCAGACACAATGGAGGAGACTGTGAGAGACTGAAGACACAATGGAGGAGATGGTAAGAGACTGCAGACACAATGAAGGAGATGGTGAGAGACTGCAGACACAATGGAGGAGATAGTCAGAGACTGCAAACACAATGGAGGAGATGGTCAGAGACTGCAGACACAATGAAGGAGATGGTGAGAGACTGCAGACACAATGGAGGAGATAGTCAGAGACTGCAGACACAATGGAGGAGATGGTCAGAGACTGCAGACACAATGAAGGAGATGGTGAGAGACTGTAGACACAATGGAGGAGATGGTGAGAAACTGCAGACACATTGTAAGAGATGGTGAGAGACTGCAGACACATTGGAGGAGATGGTCAGAGACTGCAGACACAATGGAGGAGATGGTGAGAGACTGCAGACACAATGAAGGAGATGGTGAGAGACTGCAGACACAATGGAGGAGATGGTCAGAGACTGCAGACACAATGGAGGAGATGGTGAGTGACTGCAGACACAATGTAGGAGATGGTGAGAGACTGCAGACACATTGGAGGAGATGGTCAGAGACTGCAGACACAATGGAGGAAATAGTCAGACATCTCCTCAGCGGCTCCAGCGCGAATTGCACAGGAGCCCTGTACGTCATTTGGTCCATTTCTGGTCCGAATTCAGCCAAGAAATTGGGCTGAAGTCGGATCTGAAGGCTACTTTCATACTTAGACCGCCAAGTGTTAGCAGTAAAGTGCTGCTAGTTTTATGCTGGATGGGCGGGAGCAGGGCGCTTTTAACCCCAAAGAAGGGGTTAACAAGGGGTTAAAAGCGCCCCAAAAAGCGCCGCTGCTGAAGTGCTTTGCAGGCACTTTGGCAGCGCTGCCCATTGATTTCAATGGCAGGGGCAGTTTAGGACACCACTCCTGTACCACTCAAAGATGCTGCTTGCAGGACTTTTTTTTTTCCGCCCTGCAAGCGCACCGCCCCAGGGTGAAAGCACTCAGGCTTTCACACTGGGGAGGCTTTACAGGTACTATTTTTAGCGCTAAAACTCCTAAAAAGAGCCTTCAGTGTGAAAGGGGTCGAAATGGTGAATGAAGCCGCCCCGGACTTCTGCTGTCAGCCGCTCCGTGCTGCGGTGTGAACCCAGCCTTAAAGCCCCCTATAGGTCATCAGTTTATCAATACAGAGGAGGTCTGTAACAGAGGAGGTCTGTAACGCTCTCACTCCTGCGTGCGCGGCAAAATGTAACATGTGTATGGCAATTGGCGTTTTCATGCATAGGAGCCCCTGATGCATGCATTTATGTTCTTAATACAAGGAATTTTGAGAATGAATGATTGCATGGGGCAAACGATGGGTCTTCACTGTCATAACCATAACCCACATCTCCTGTTCTCCTATGTTTAGCGCGTGCGCAGTGGGAGCGGGGTCCACTCGCTGTACGGCCGGTGTCTTGTCAAATACAGTCCCCTATCATATAGTGTCCTCTCTGTACTGCGCAGGCGCAGTACGGAGGACAAACGAGACGCCGAAAGTCTCCGAAGTTTAATAGCTGATCATCAGCTGTACACGGCGCCTGCGCTTTTATTCTCACCCTATGTCCAGGTTCATTCCCTACTATCCAAGTGGACATAGAGTGAGAATATATAGTTGCTGATCGCGGCGATTCCGTGCCCGAAGCGTGGCGAGCGAAGCGAGCCCGCGAGGGGCCCTCTTACACTGCCATCGCTAAGAAGTGCAGAAGCGCCGTGTACAGCTGATGGTCAGCTGATCAACTTCGGACACTTTCGGCATCTCCTTCTGCTCCGTACTGCGCAAGCGCTGCGCCTGCGCAGTACGGGGCGGACACTATGTGATAGGAGGACAGTATATGTCAGAACACCGGTGATATCCGTAGCTCATTCTCTGCCTTTTTTTTTGTGTTACCCGGGTTACGTACGTGCACGGCGTGGTGGGTCTCGCTCGTCTTACTGCCTACAATACCCGTAATCCTCCTGTATTTAGCGGCGTTCGAGCTGCGCAGGCGCAGGGAATGCAGGGGCTCACCTGCCCCACTGCCTACAATACCCACAATTCTCCCCTTTTTTTAGGCCAGCTGACGCCTCTTAGAGTGGGATCGCTGTGATTCGCTGTTTGCTCTATCCACCAGTATAAATAATGCTCCCTTTCATATGTGGACTTGTTGTACAGCGCCCGGCTGTCTCCCAGGGGCACGCTTCCTTACTATATACTCCATGTAAGTACTACCCTGACTCTTCTTTCTACGCAAGCATTTTGGGTGTTATTAAAGAGGAGGTCCAGTCAAAAAAAAAAAAAATTAAAAGTCAGCAGCTACAAATACTGCAGCTGCTGACTTTTAATTGGACACTTACCTGTCCCTGGGTCCAGCGATGTGGGGGATCGAAGCTCCACTCGTCTCCCCCTCCGTTCAGCGGCGCCGGCATTGCAACTGTGGGTGCCGGGCTGTGGCTTCACAGCCTGGCACCCACTGCGCATGCGCGAGCGGCGCCGCACGCCGTGATTGGCCGCTCAGTCACCTGGGACCTGTAATGGGTCCCAGATGATTGACAGGAGGGAGGGAGCAGAGCTGAGTCCTTACTGTGCCGAGGGGGAAGTGATGTCACCAGCCCAGGCACTGGAAGAGGCAGACTACGAGGGACCCCCTAGCAACAGGCGTTTAGAGGTAAAAAAAAAAAATATCCAAATGTTTTTTTGTATTTTTTTTTAGGATTTTTCATCTAGTTTTTTTTTTTTTTTGGGTGGAACCCCACTTTAAAGATATTGAAATAACTTACACCTTTGTATCTTCTGGTTGTAGGCACAGCATGTTTTTTTTCAGGCTTTACCAGCCATGAGCAACACCTAATCCCAATAAAGGCCCTTTTCCTAGATATACACCATATAATATTGCTCTGCTGGCCCCATACATGTTTGGAGTGAAGCCTTTACTTGCCCCTGTTCATAAAATTTGAAATTCATTGATTAGTAAGTACTTACTTTATATATACATCTTTGCTATGCCATATGCTTTTTAGCGATTTTAACAATATACTTAGTGAGTTGCATTACATGATTTTTCGTAGTTTCGAATTTTGAAAACCCATCGCCTATCCCAGGCTATGGGGGTATATACAAAAATGTACTCCAACTCAAGGTACCCCTTTTTGCTCGTTTTTGATGTGTTTCCTCTGAGTGATGCAACATATGCTTTTTTAGAATATCAGGTTGTTCTCTGTTTGTGCAATATCCTTGATTTCATTGTCAATGTATTTCATTTCAGATACTGAGATTCGTTCTCTTATCTGTTGCGTCTTTGAACCTTGGCCGTGTCCTGAAGAAGCCTAACGGTGAAACGCGTAGACGCACAAGGGCTCACTGTACAAATTGCATAAATGCATATGTATGATGTTTTTTACTCTTTCCAACAATTATGTGTATATTTTGTAGTTTTTCAATAAATGTGATGATTTATTTATATTTCCTTCTCCATTGTTTCCTGGCCTATAAAGTCAGATATTTGGTAGTACCTCCAGTAGTACCCCTTCTTTCTCCGGGTCTTCACTGTCGCGGCGGCTCCTCTCAAACTATGCACGGCTGGATGTATAGTGCAGTGAGTACGATCAGGCTTCCAAAAAAAAAAAAAAAAAAAGATTCTCCTTCCAAAGAAAAGGAACAATCGGGAATGTTATTGTCTGACTCAACTTTTATTTTTCCCCCTGACGGTTTTGGGAAGTCCTCCATTGTCCAATTTCTCCTTATTTTCACAGGAACTATAAATTCTAATAGCTTTTCCTGTGACATATGTTACCTGTAAACACTTTTCTGTGCTAAGAGCGAGTGCCCCAGCACAGTATCCGGGGGTACCGGAAAGCTTCCAATGCACACTTGCGACTGGGAGCTTTCCCATTATGTGACCGATGTCACAGCCAATCCCAGTGGTCACGTGACTCCAATGCCCGCCTCCCGCAGAAGCTTTTAAGGGGGTAAGAAAGGGTTAAAAGCTCATTCTGGTGTAACATACGTACCTGTAATGTAAAGTAGTGATCGTCATCTCCATCTAGTGTCCGACGTGCTCACTTCTTAGTTCAATGGTATCCTACAAGAGCATGTGCATGAGAAACCTCCAGAAACCTATGAGGGGGCCCCAATGTTTCAGCTGCCTAAGGGCCTTTACAGAGTTTAATCAGGCACTGGTGGTGGTAACTTTACTTGATATAAGGGGGGCCTCAAGTGCGGCCCCTGATATCAACAATAGGGCCATACATGATATTCAGTGAATGTAATGTTACAAAAATGCTGTTAAAACTGCAGACATGCAACAGGAGATGGTCAAAGACTGCAGACACAATGGAGGGGATAGTAAGAGACTGCAGACACAATGGAGGAGATGGTGAGAGACTGCAGACCCAATGGAGGAGATAGTCAGAGACTGCAGACACAATGGAGGAGATGGTGAGAGACTGCAGACACAATGGAGGAAATGGTGAGAGACTACAGACACAATGGAGGGGATAGTCAGAGACTGCAGATCCAATGGAGGAGATGGTGAGAGACTGCAGACACAATGGAGGAGATAGTCAGAGACTGCAGACACAATGGAGGAGATGGTGAGAGACTGCAGACCCAATGGAGGAGATAGTCAGAGACTGCAGACACAATAGAGGAGATAGTCAGAGACTGCAGACACAATGGAGGAGATAGTCAGAGACTGCAGACCCAGTGGAGGAGATGGTGAGAGACTGCAGATCCAATGGAGGAGATAGTCAGAGACTGCAGACCCAATGGAGGAGATAGTCAGAGACTGCAGACCCAATGGAGGAGATGGTGAGAGACTGCAGACCCAATGGAGGAGATAGTCAGAGACTGCAGACCCAATGGAGGAGATGGTGAGAGACTGCAGACCCAATGGAGGAGATAATCAGAGACTGCAGACCCAATGGAGGAGATAATCAGAGACTGCAGACCCAATGGAGGAGATAGTCAGAGACTGCAGACCCAATGGAGGAGATGGTGAGAGACTGCAGACCCAATGGAGGAGATGGTCAGAGACTGCAGACCCAATGGAGGAGATGGTGAGAGACTGCAGACCCAATGGAGGAGATAGTCAGAGACTGCAGACACAATGGAGGAGATAGTCAGAGACTGCAGACTTACAACAGGTAATGGTCAGAGACTGCAGACATGATACAGGAGTTGGTCAGTGACTTCAGACAGAGGCCACAGAGATCTGCACGTTAAATGCCAAAGGGCCCCCAAGCTGCAGGTTGGGCTCCAGGGGCTTGAAGTTGGGAATCTCACTTTGCAAAGGTACTTTGAACCAGCAATGTGGCTTCACAGGTTTTTTGCAAACACATAACAACAAAAACCTGTTTTTAACCAAAATGTTTAAACAGTTAAAGAGGAACTTCACCCTACCTGACCTCCAAACAATAAAAACTTGTCCCAAAACTCCCTAAAACTTGACCCAAAAGAAAACATATCTACTAGACCATGGAGTCCTGCGTTGTCTTTCAAGAAGCCAAAGTTCTCCCTTTTTGCCATCTTTAACAAAGATCCAGTGCATGCACAGACATGTTGCAAGTCTCTGATAGGTCTACATGGCCTGACAGAGACTAAGTAGTATGTCTGCGTATGCAATGGTTCTCCCGCACATACACAGGCTTGCCGTGGGGTCTCTGCCAAATATATAAGACAGAAGGGGAAGAGGCAGGAGAGAGGAGCTTGCTAGAATGGGTGAAGGTCTGCTTTAATTATAGTTATGGTCTAGCTGGATTGAGCACTGGGGGATTTTAGTATTGCAGTGAAGATCCTTTGGAAGCTGAAACAAGCGTGTGAGAGTTAGGAAGCAGTACCATGTAAGAGTTAAAGAATATATTACACCAGCATTTCAGATTCCTGATGTGTGCCTGTTGTACCATGTACTTGTATGAAAAAGCATCATATTCCCTTTCTATTGCTTCCTTTGTGTGAAACCTCTGGTGTTCCTGCCAGTCACTCTGCTTTCCTATTAAAAACTGACAACACTAGGCATGATAGCACAGCATGGTCAGTTTTCAGGCTGTGCTGGGAACTTAGCCTGCTCTCGGCCAATGATTAGACTGACACCCCTCCCCCAACACCCACACACACACAGACAGCCATTCAATGGGAAGACTAGTGTGCTGCTGTTTCGTCTCCCCTACCTCTCTGAGTTACTTATGCAGCTGAGAACTCTAAATGCGCTCCTGCCAGTCCACCAGCTATCCTATTTCAAACAGACCATGCTAGGCATCAGGGCACATTCATCCCAATGTGGTCAGTTTTCTGGCTGTGCTGGGAGAACAGCCTGCCTGTCCTCCAATGATCAGACTTGTGCTCACACGCATCCTGCACAGCCATTCACATGGAGGATTAATGTATTGCTGTTTTTCCTCTCCCAACTCTACAAATCCTTTTGCAGCTGATAACAGAGGGAATGTGATCACTTATAAAAAAGGAAAAAAGAGGTATTTATAATGTTTTTTATATCTATACACAAATGGTTTGCCTTTGTTTCTATTTTAAACTGAATGGGTTGTTTAATAAGGTGACGGCTTACATATAATGTATTCATATTTCAACCAAGAGTCAATGAAATTTAGTTCTCTGATACATTGTTCCGTTTTTATAAAGACTTTCCCGCAACTACTTTTTCACCAAAAAATCCTGACGCATTTTCCACGGATGAAGTAGTGCAGATTTACTAAAGATAGAAGTACTGTTTGCCTTGCAAAGTAAATATTCACTTAGGTTATTGAATAAGGTTAAGCTCTGTGTACTTTAATAATGCAGTACAATGCAAGCACAAAATAATTGTATCCTTCGAAATTCCTATGCACATGATTAAGTATTCAAAGTGAGTAGAGCTTCTTCCTCTGAACAATGTCTATTTCTCTAGGGCCCCCGTCACATGTGGGCACTGTGGCATTGCACCCGCTCTATGTGCTGTGTGGTGCATTGCATTGCCATTAGTAAATTGCATCCAAACGCATTGTACAGTAGAGCTTAATACACCGCAGTGCACTACAACATATATACGATGCGTTGTGGTGTGCTGCCTTGTTAAGGGTTAGGCACATCTTTTCATCCATTGTGGTGCATTGGCATCCCATTCATAATAATTGTTCAAAGTGATACATCTAAGAGGTGCTGGATCATTCAAAGCTTAGTAAAATGGAAAAAGACACTGGAGGGGCTCACTAACTTTGATAAGGTGGCTCCCATGCAACCAGGGCTACCCTCCAATGGGTACCTAGGGACAACACAAGAGCTTAAACCAACAGAAGGAGAACCAGACCAAACTCATAAAGGAGCCCAACACAGCTTAAATGGTTTGCAAATCACAAAAGCAGTTTTGGTCTGATACACCTTCTGTTGGTTTACACCAGCCTTTCTCAACCTTTTCCACCAAGAGGAACCCCTAAAATAGTTTTGGGTCTTGACTCTTGACTAGCCTCCTGCTAACCCAATCCCTTAGTGTTTAAAGGGAGGAATGCCATTGTTCCTTACATTGGTGGTCAATAGAAAGAATGCAACTCTTACAGTGGAGGTCAGTGGGAAGAATGGTCCTTACATTGGTGATCAGTGGGAAGAATACTTCTTACAATGGTGGTCAGTGGGAAGAATACTTCTTACATTGGTGGTCAGTGGGAAGAATGCTCCTTACAATGAAAGGCAGTGGGGAGAATGCTCCTTACATTGGGGGACAGTGGGAAAATGCTCCTTACATTGGTGGTTGGTGGTAAGAATGTTCCTCATATGGGGAGGGGGGCAGTGGGGGAGAATGCTCCTTACATTGGGGGACAGTGGGCTGAATGCACCTTACATTGAAGTGCAGTGTGAAGAACTTTCCTTACATTGGGGTCAGTGGGAAGAATGTTTCTTACATTAGTGGCCAGTGAGAAGAATGCCCCATACATTGGTGGGCAGTGAGAAGAATTCCCCTTACATCAGGGGACAGTGAGAAGAATTCTCCTTACATTGGGGGTTTAAGAAGAATTATCCTTATATTGGGGGGCAATGAGGAGAATTCTCCTTACATTGGAGGGGCAGTGAGAAGAATTCCCCTTACATTGGGGGGCAGTGAGAAGAATTCCCCTTACATTGGGGGCAGTGAGAAGAATTCCCCTTACATTGGGGGCAGTGAGAAGAATTCCCCTTACATTGCGTGGCAGTGAGAAGAATTCTCCTTACATTGGGGGCAGTGAGAAGAATTCCCTTTACAATGGGGGGCAGTGAGAAGAATTCCCCTTACATTGCGTGGCAGTGAGAAGAATTCTCCTTACATTGGGGGCAGTGAGAAGAATTCCCCTTACGTTGGGGGTCAGTGAGAAGAATTCCCTTTACAATGGGGGGCAGTGAGAAGAATTCCCCTTACATTGGGGGGCAGTGAAAAGATCGCCCTTTACAATTGTGGTCAATTGGAAGAATGCCACCCTTACAGTGCTGGTCAGAATGCCACCTTTCAGACAAGGCAAAAACATGGGGTCATGTTGCTGGCTCTGCCAACTGGTGTTGGCACCCGGAACTTGGCAGACACCTTCAGATGGGAGGTCAATCAGCCCCAACTCAAGGAACCCCTTACAACCTCTGGAGGAACCCTACTTGAGAATGGCTGGTTTAAGCTTTGAGTGGCCTTCATAATGAACGGGCTGCCACAACACAATGCTATGTTAACACATGCTATAATAAGTGCATATGAGGGCACCGCAACGTATGAATAGGTCATTACTGAATCAACCCCAAGGTTTCTGCACAGTAGTAGAATGTTTGGTTGTAATAAATCATGTTACTCTGTATACAGCCAGTGCTGACACACCAACAAGCATATCAACACACCACACCTCCATGATGACAGGTGACAGGTGAAGAATTCATAGTGTGCAGTAGGGAGAAGCTATATGACAATACACATGAATAAACTGCAGCAAGCTAAATGCTCAATGCCACCTACCCAGCCAGTAGTGCAGGTTGTAGAATTTGCTGGTGTTCTTTTGGATGGTGTGCAGAATAATATAAGCATCTCCCACGTAGAAGTTGCCGTACAGATTCTCCGGTACCGGAGCCAGGTCCATCTTTTCTATCCTCCAAATCTGCAGACCGGATTTAGCACCGGCGTGCTCAAACTCTTTGTGATAGAGAACCATGGCTCAATCCAGGAGGGCGCAGAAGAAGTTTAATACGGAGCAATTGGCTTACGTCCCTGCGAGCAGTCAGCAAGCGTGCAGGATTAATGTACAATGCTGGAGTTATATAGTCAGGGCAGGAAAAGGGAGGGCCGGGAGGTGTGTACAGTAATCAGTCTCAGCTTTGCTAGAGAAAGAACAGCGACAGAGACTTCATTCATGACCGGCGAGGAAGAAGCTATTTTCATTTATGTGTTTATATTACATATAGGAACATAGAAGAGTGATGGTAAAAATAGACAAAGAGGTCCATCAAGTCAGCTCTTTGGGGGGAAGTTGTTTTTGGTCTTATATTATTTATTTTTCTTCTTTTTTTTTACATTTTTGTCTAAGAATAGACCTTTTTTTTTTTTTAGGGTGGTTTATTTGGGTGAGGGAATATGTGGGAAATGTTATATGAGTGGGTGTGTTTTTCTCTGTTTTTTTTTAAATGTATTATTTTTTATTATTATTTTATTAGTGTATTTTGAAAAAACAATAAAAAAAAGATTTGATTGAAAAAAAAAAAAAAAAAAAAAAGAATAAACCTAAGTCTGTTCCAATTCACTTTGTCTAGGTTCACATCTGTGCATGAGCAGTTGATTTTTTTTTTTATTATTATTATTTATTTACTTTTATGTTTTTTCCATGTGTTTAGTCATTTTTTAATGTGTTTTTATGCTTCATGTGGTTTTTTTTTAGACGTAGAAGACTGGTACAGAGACAATTACTCAGCCATGCAACACTGAACCCAAATTAAATGTTTATCTTTTTTTTTCTTTTTTTTTTTTGACAAATAGAGCTTTCATTTAAAGGTATTTATTTACCTTTAGTTATTTTATTTTATTTATTTTTTGCTATATAAATGAAAATATACTAAAAACTTTTGGGGAAAAAAACATGTTATTCATCATTTCAGTTATAACATTTTGCAAATAAATAATCTTTATTCAAAAATTTAGGTCAAAATATAGTCTGCTACATTTCCTTGGTAAAAAAAAATTCCCCAAATCAGTATTTATTATTAAGGCTCTATTCACACCAATGCGTTTTTTCATCCTTTTTGCACTAACACCAGACTGTATTTTTAACATGGGTTTCTATGGAACATGTTCACATCAATGCATTATTGTGCCTCTGCATTTTTGGAAAGGGTCAGGGACTTTTTTAAATGCAAAACAGTGCTTTTTTTTTTTTGCTTTTTTTTGGTTCAATAGACTTCAGGCTCGGTTCACACTAGATGTGGTGCGAATTCACAGCGAACATGCGAACCGATTGTAGAGTGTATGTTAAAGTGATTGTAAAGTCTCGTTTTTTTTTTTTTTTTTTTAATGAAAATAACAAACATGTTATACTCACCTGCCCTGTGCAGTTGGTTTTGCACAGAGCAGCCCAGATCCTCCTCTTCTCGGGTTCCTCTTCGGAGCTCCTGGCCCCTCCCTCCTGTCAAGTGCCCCCACAGCAAGCAGCTTGCTATGGGGGCACCCGAGCCGAACCACAGCTCCATATGTCCATTCAGACACAGAGCCGCGGTTCGATCCCGCCCCCTCTCTCTCCTGGCTGGCTAACTGACTTTGATTGGCAGCAGCGGGAGCCAATGGCGCCGCTGCTGTGTCTCAGCCAATCAGGAAGGAGAGTCCCGGACGGCTGAGGCACTTGTGCAAATCGCTGGATAGAGATGGGGCTACAGGTGAGTATTAGGGGGGCTGCTGCACACACAAGATAAAAAAAACTTCTGTCTTTACAACAACTTTAAGCTAACAACACGCCAAAATAGGTTTGCAAAACGCAGCGCAAATCGATTCTGGTACAGACAAAAAAAAAAAAAAAGGGTCCTGCACGAGTTTGGTGCGAATGCAATGCGATTTACGACATACAAATCCATGGCTAAATTCGCACCCCAGAGACACTGCATGTAATTCGCACAGGAATGCGCTGCGATTCCTGTGCAAATTACAAGCGGTGTCCCGCTTCGCAGCAGTGTGAACCCGGCCTCAATGGAGAAGCTGCAGAAAAGCATGTAGTGCACTTTTACAGCGATTTTGCCGCAATTTGCATTTTTTCTTTTTTAATCTGCCAAACAAAAAAAAAAGCACAAAAAAACGCTAATTTTGCCAATATCGCTGTAAAATTGCAGTTAAAAAAATGCAAAAAGCACTGCAGAAACGATCAAAAGCAAACTTGCATAGGTGTGAATGGAGCCTTAGTCAGTGGGAAAGTTATAGAGTCTACAAATATGGTAATTATATCTGAAAATTGATCAGTCCTGGTGTACTGACGGACTGTCTCAATTCTTGAGGCCCTAAAATGCCGGGACAGGACAAATAATATACCTCCCAAATGACCCCTATTTGGAAAGTAGACAGTCCAAGGAATTCAATAAGAAGCATGGTGAGTTTTATGAAGTTGCAATTTTTTTGTCACAATTTTTTAGAAAATGAAAAAATGAAGTAAATTGATCAAATCATTGGTATGGCAGTCAGTAATCAGTATGTTGTTAAGTATCTTTTTTAAACTTTTTTTTCTTTTTTTTTAGGTTTTTTTTCCTTTTTTCGAAAAAATGAAATAAGAATTCTTTTCACAATTTTTTTTTTTTTACTTACTGTCACCAGAGCAGTACAGCATAATCAAATGATTGGCGTGGCCAGTATGTTTAAAAAATTAATGAAATAATTATTTTCTTTCTTAAAGTCTTTTTTTTTACTATTTTTTTTTTCTTTCTTTTGGTGGTATTTGATCACCTCTGCGTTTTTTTTATTTTTTGCACTATAAACTAAAAAAGACTGATAATTTTGAAAAAAAACTTTTTTTTTTACTTTTTGCTATAATGCATATCCAATAAAAAATAAAAAAATAAAAAAATAAAATGTCTTCAATAATTTAGGTCAATGTGTATTCTGCTAAATATTTTTGGTAAAAAAAATCCCTATAAACGTATATTGATTATTATTTTTTATACTAGTATTAGCGGTGATCAGCGACTTATAGCAAGACTGTGATTTTGCGGCAGAAAATCGGACACTAACTGACACTTTGTGCGAACCAGTGACACTAATACAATGATCAGTGCTAAAAATATACACTGTCACTGTACTACCGGCTGGGAAGGGGTTAAACATCAAGGGCTATCAAAGGGTTAAATGTGTGCCTAGCTGGTATTTATGTCTAATCTGTGTTATGTGCTTCTACTAAGAGAAGTGATGTATTTTATTCCCTGCTTTTCAGGGACACAAAATCCATCCCCCCCCCCCCCCCCCGTCAGAAGAAAGCTCTGCCTTGTTTACATAGGCAGAGCTCCGTTCTGTGTCTCTGGCCCGACGATTGGCTGGTGCCAGCGGACATCCAGTGCCCGGCACCCGCAGATCGGCTTCTGCTGAAGGTGGAAGTGCAAAATCACATATATATATATATACGTAATTCTGCGCAGGAGCACTGCCCTGTAGCAGTATATCTGCTATGGGGCATTCCGGAATTGGTTAAAGTGGTTGTAAACCATTCCTTATGCCCAGTGAAGTGACTGGCCTCAGGTAATACACACAGATTAAACAAATCCTCCTACATAAGTTGTACCTTTTTATCGGGTGCATTCTCTTCTCTACATCCGTAGAAGTGCTGAATTATAAAGCTTGTATGAGAGTTCAGAATAAAGGAGGAGGAGTGCTGAAGTTACACTGTGCAGAGCTCAGCGAGGAGAGCTCTGGGAGCTGATTGGAGGGAAGGGCCCCCCCCCTTCACACAGCACACAGGAACAGAGCCGAAGCTGTCAATTTGCTGGAGGTCCCTCCCCTGTCACTTTTTTTTCCTCTTGGTGTCAGGAAAACTTGTCAGAAGCGATTCATTCTGAGAGCAGAGGAACAAAGCAGCAGACAGAAATGACACTTACTACTCTTAATTGACATAAGTACACACTATAGAGGGATAAGCTTTGTTCATATTTCATGTCCGAGGTTTACAACCACTTTAACATATTTAAAGGCTTCAGCCGTGCCCTCCTCCCCCTTTTCCTTTTTATCCTTGTGGCTGTACATTTTAAAACTGAACTCTATCGGCAGATATAAAAGACACAAATAAATGCAGATCTGTTATCCTTAATACTTAATTAAATGCATTTTTTAATACAAGCAGTGTAAGTACCTGGATTTAACCAGGTGTCGGGCTCTTGCAGTCACTGTACAGCATGACTGGAGTGTAAAGCCCCATACACACGATCCGAAAATCGTACGAAAGATTCCGCATTCAAATCGATCGTACGATAATCGGAATGCCAGGCATCCAATCATAGCAGAGGATGGAAAGAGAGGACGGCAGAAGACATCGAGGAGCTGTCCCACGAGACAGGTAAGTGCAGACGGCGGGCAGGGGGCACACTGGCAGAATTTGATATGGCACAGTGGCTGCGTTTGATTGGGCACAGTGGTGGCAATTGATGGGCACAGTAGCAGCAATTGATGGGCACAGTGGCGGCGTTTGATTTGGCACAGTAGCGGCAATTGACGGGCACAGTGGTTGCGTTTAATGGCACAGTGGCTGTGTTTGATGGGCACAGTGGCTGTGTTTGATGGCACAGTGGCGGCAATTGATGGGCACAGTGACTGCGTTTGATGGGCACAGTGGCTGCGTTTGATGGGCACAGTGGTGGCAATTGATGGGCACAGTGGCGGCAATTGATAGGCACAGTGGCTGCGTTTGATGGCACAGTAGCAGCAATTGATGGGCACAGTGGCGGCAATTGATGGGCACAGTGGCTGCGTTTGATGGCACAGTAGCAGCAATTGATGGGCACAGTGGCGGCAATTGATGGGCACAGTGGCTGCGTTTGATTTGGCACAGTGGCGGCAATTGATGGGCACAGTGGCTGCGTTTGATGGCACAGTAGCAGCAATTGATGGGCACAGTGGCGGCAATTGATGGATACATTGGCTGCGATTGATTTGGCACAGTAGCGGCAATTGATGGGCACAGTGGCGGCAATTGATGGGCACAGTGGGGCTACAATTGATGGGGTTTTTTTCAGAATTCTTCAGTTTGTTTGCGCCCCCCCAAAAAATTTTGAGCACCAGCTGCCACTGCTGTTCCTGATTACTGGGAACAGTAGATCTCTGTCATGTCCCCCGTCAGGACAGGGATCTGCCTTGATTACATAGGCAGATCCCCTTTCTGCCTCTGTACTAGGCGATCGTGAGTCGCCAGGGATCGAGTCCGCCCAACCCGCGGACTGGATGTCTACAGCGTTTTGAGCAAGAGAGCCGACCTGCCGCCGTATAACGACGGCGGCTGGTCAGCAAGTGGTTAAGGTGGAAGTAAACTTCCATTACTAACTTTTACTTATAGGCAGTGAAAATATCTCCTAAATCTGCACCATATTTACTGTACATGCAGCCGGTGACATCATTCTGAAGGCCACCCATGCCATTCCCTCAGAGCCCTGTGCCGTGAACAGCGGCTCCCGCATGTATGCGCGGGAGTGACGTCATTGCGGCTCCGACCAGTCACAGAGCAGGAGTCCGTGAACCCAGAAGCAATACGGGTGAAGATGGGAGCGTCTGCCACTCTGACATCTCGGCGCTGGAAGATCTTAGTTTTAAGGTAAGTTTAACATAATGTGCTAGTATGCGAAAACAAATTTTCCTATTGTGGCGAGTGCGGGGTATCCAAGGCCCTTAGGTCTGGTATAGATCTTAAGGGGACCCCCCTACGCCGGAAAATCGGTGTGGGGTCCCACCCAAAATCCATACCAGACCCCGATCCGAGCACGCAGCCCGGATGGTCAGGAAAGGGGGTGGGGACGAGCGAGCGCCCCCCCCCCCCTCCTGAACCGTACCAGGCCGCATGCCCTCAACATGGGGGGGTGGGTGCTTTGGGGAAGGGGCGCGCCCTGAGGGGCCCCCCCACCCCAAAGCACCTTGTCCCCATGTTGATGAGGACAAGGGCCTCTTCCCGACAACCCTGGCCGTTGGTTGTCGGGGTCTGCGGGTGGGGGGCTTATCGGAATCCGGGAGCCCCCTATAATAAGAGGGCCCCCAGATCCTGGCCCCCCACCCTATGTGAATGAGTATGGGGTACATGGTACCCCTACCCATTCACCTAGGGAAAAAGTGTCAATAATAAAGCACACTACACAGGTTTTTGAAGTAATTTATAAGACAGCTACGGGGGGTCTTCTTCTGGCTTCGGGGTCCCTCCGGTTCCTCTTCTCCCGGCGTCCGGTTGGTTCTTCTCCGCTCTCTCTGTCCTCTTCTCCCGGTGTTCCAGTTCTTCGGCCGGCTCCTCCGCTGTCTTCATGCCGCTCTCTTGCCAGCGGAGGTCCGGACTTCTGGCTTCTTGTCTTCTTCCCTCTTCTCTTCTCCAGATGTTGACACGACAGTCTCTCTGGCTGGACTGGTCTCTTGAGCGCTCCGATGTGACTTATATAGGCGGAGACCCCGCCCCCTTATGCCGTCACAGTCCCCAGGCATGCTGGGACTGTGATGTTTTAGGGGGCATGGTCACCGGGTGATGTTGACCACGCCCCCTAAAACATCACAGCAGGGCGCCCCCCTCCCCCAAAGCACCCACCCCCCCATGTTGAGGGCATGCGGCCTGGTACGTTTCAGGAGGGGGGGCGCTCGCTCGTCCCCACCCCCTTTCCTGACCGGCCGGGCTGCGTGCTCGGATCGGGGTCTGGTATGGATTTTGGGGGGGACCCCACGCCGATTTTTCGACGTAGGGGGTTCCCTTAAGATCCATGCCAGACCTAAGGGCCTGGTATGCTCCACGACGGGGCTCGCAAGGTGTCAATCTCGCCGATAAAAGCGACGAGATTCACTTCCTTTTCTAGTCCCGTCGTACCCGAGTCACGTTCAAAATGAACAGACTTGACCGTGTGTGGGCAAGTCTGTTCATTCTGAAAGTCCGCCGTAACTCCGGCGAAAGTCCGTCGGAAAGACGGGCGGACCTAGCCTGCCGGAAAAGTCCGGTCGTGTGTAGGCAAGTCCGTCCGTTCAAAAAGTCCGGCGGTAGTCCGCCGGAAAGTCCGGTAGGAAGAACGTCGGACCAAGTATGCTAGAAAGTCCACTCGTGTGTACGCGGCATAAGTCTTTTCCAGAGGGGTCTCTTGGTTCTGCCCACGTACTGGAGATTACATGAACATTCCAGTACATAGACTACACCCTCTGTTTTACATGAGATGAAATCTTTAATAGTATACTTCTTTCCTGCTAATGTTTTAGAAATTTTTCTTTGACATATATTTGATGTATACTTCTTTCCTGTTGTATTAGCACTGAACTCTTCCTTTTCCTTTTTTCTAAAGGTCGTATGACGACAAGCATAGTAATTTTGGCATGGATAAAATCCTCAATGAAGGTAAAGATTTTGTTAGACGGGGGATCCAGAACATTTCTTACTAACAGGTCACGAAGTGTGGGAGCCCTTCTATAGACGACTCTGGGAAGTGTAGGTAATACTTGACTTAAATGGCGATCAGCTGTTAGAATCAGAGTAGATAACCGAAGAGACAAGGGGGATAAGGACAGGTGAAAGAGTCCAAATTAAAGATGTAAGATGGTAAACATGTCTTTCTACAATCCTCCCCCAGTAGTGCTAGCCTCTCACCTTATAGATAGACCCCAACGGGGCTAATGGGGCAACAGTGAACGACCAGCCTGTTGTTTAGGCTTTGCTCACAGCTTTCAAGGGATCACTGCAACTTTTGTCCAGTCTCCACAGTCTTTTCCTAGAAGAAAGTTTTCTCCCAATTCTATAGGTGGGGCAACAGTAAACGAGCAGCCTGTTGTTGAAGCTTTCCTCACAAGGTCCAAGGGATCGCTGTCACTTTTTCTCCGGTCTCCACGGTCCTTTCCTAGAAAAAATTTTCTCCCAACCCACAAGATAAAAGATAAAAAAGGAAGGCTCTCCATAGTGTAGTAGGTTTAAAGGTTCAAACGTAATTTATTAAAAAAAATCTAAAAACTCCTTTACAATAAAAATGGCAACAGCAGGCCAGGCAACCAAAAAACGTGTCAAACAAATGAAAAGACTTCCAGTCATGGCCGTAACCGGAAGTGACGTCACCAAGCTCCTCCCGACTAGTTGCGTCACAACACACATGACTTCATCAAGGGTATAGGTGCTAGGTGACGGTGGTGATCTTAAATAACAATACTAATCATGTAAATGGACAATATGTAAATGAGGCATAAGAGCAAAGGACTCTGGGTAAGTCAGGTTGGCAAAAAAAAAAAGGGGAAGAGCGAAAAAGGAAGAGCGAGAGAAAAAAAAAGGGGGGAAAAGGAAGAACGAAAAAGGAAGAGCGAGAGTGGAAAAAAAAAGGGTGAAGCGCGAAAAAGGAAGAGCGAGAGGGAAAAAAAGAGAGCGAAAAAGGAAGAGCGAGAGAAAAAAAAGGAGAAAAAAGGAAGAACATAATAGAAAGAGCGATAAAGGAAGAGCAAAAAAAATATAGACTACACCCTCTGTTTTACATGAGATGAAATCTTTACTAGTATACTTCTTTCCTGCTAATGTTTTATACATTTTTCTTTGACATATATTTGATGTGTACTTCTTTCCTGTTGTATTAGCACTGAACTCTTCCTTTTTCTTTTTTTTAAAGGTCGTATGACGACAAGCATAGCAATTTTTGCATGGATAAAAACCCTTACCCTCAATGAAGGAAAAGGTTTTGTTAGACGGGGGATCCAGAACATTTCTTGCTAACAGGTCACGAAGTGTGGGAGCCCTTCTATAGACGAATCTGGGAAGTGTAGGTAATGCTTGACTTAAATGGCGATCAGCTGTTAGAATCTTCCAGTGTTTTCTAATGATCGACTCAAATTTCTTGAATTGTACATTGTAATCGAGAATTAATGGGATTTCAGTATAGTTAGATTCTTCTTTTTCTTTATTTTTCAAAAGATTATGTCTTTCAATATTTTTCACTTCTTCAATTTTTTTGTTGTAAAAAGGATTTTTCATACCCTTTATCTAAGAATCGCTCTCCGATAAATTCTGCTTGTTATTTATAATCAGATTCAGATGAATCTGATTGTAAACAAGAAGAATTCCTTCTTAGTCTGACCAGTTGTCCCTTTGGAATACTCAACAACCAGGATGAATGATGACAGCTGGCCATAGAGAGGTAGCTGTTCCAGTCGACTGTTTTGAAGAAAGTCTTGGTCAATATGAACAATGTCGGGAAAGAAGAACTCCAGAACGAAATCACTATCGGGAAAGAAGAAGCCCAACTCCTTATTGTCAGGATCGCCAACATTAGCCCCAATACCGGGAGGGAGGTAACCCCCATGACTATTAAAATAGGAGAAGTCCAATATCAACCTCTAACAGATATGACACTCTGAGAGGGGACATAGATCCCCATAGAACTCCATACATGCGTCATGATCAGGATGTGAGATACCAAAATAACCATGATTATAGCTTACAGCATTTTTTAGAGGAACATCAACGGAGACCCCCAAGAAATCCATATGGAGGAAACGGAGGCAGGAGATCCCCAAGACCAGGGATAAGGAGATCTCCCAGGCCAGAAACAAGAAGGAAGGGAAGCGTAGAAAGAAGAGAGGATGCAGAGCAGGGCTCAAAAAGAAAAAAAGAGAGTGAGAGGGAATGGAATCATCAGTCATATTATCATATTAGTGGTATTGAGTTAACACAAGACGAGACTAATACCTTAGATAGGGGACTTAAATTTGCCCCAGAGAAGAATTTTAATCAATTTACAAGATATGTGGACATTCAAAAGTTTACAAGGAAACTCAATATCAAAAAATATATCCTTTCAAAACCCGGAGAAACAAGAAGAAAAATGACCAACCCTGACTGTTATGCACATAGCACTTTAACCACTTGTTTACTGGGCACTTAAACCCCCCTCCTATCCAGACCAATTTTCAACTTTCAGCGCTGACGCACTTTGAATGACAATTGCGCTGTCATACAACACTGTACCCAAATGAAATTTTTATCATTTTTTTCCCCACAAATAAAGCTTTCTTTTGGTGGTATTTGATCACCTCTTTTTATTTGTTGTTAAAATTTTTTTAAAAAGACCGAATTAAAAAAAAAAAAAAAAAAATTATATTTTGTTATAAAAAATTTAAAACAGGTAATTTTTCTCCTTCATTGATGTACGCTGATGAGGCGGCACTGATGGGCACCGATAGGTGGCAGTGATGGGCACTGCTGGGTGGCAGTGATGGGCACTGATGGGTGGCAATAATGGGCACTGATCAGTTACACTGATAGGCAGCACTGCTAGGTGGCACTGATTGGCACTACTGGTGGGCATTGATAGGTGGCACTTGTGGGCATTGATAGGTGGCACTTGTGGGCACCGATAGGTGGCAGTGATGGGCACTGCTGGGTGGCAGTGATGGGCACTGATGGGTGGCAATAATGGGCACTGATCAGTTACACTGATAGGCAGCAATGCTAGGTGGCACTGATTGGCACTACTGGTGGGCATTGATAGGTGGCACTTGTGGGCATTGATAGGTGGCACTTGTGGGCATTGATAGGTGGCACTGTGGGCACTGTTAGGTGGCAATGGTAGGTGGCACAGATGAGGCAGATGTGCCTCTTCCACTTCGGGACCGATGTCCCTTGCAGCTGAGCCGGTGGTGGGCTTTTTTTTCTACTCACGCTATCATTGTGAGTAGAAAAACAAAATACGATTACCGATCTTGTGTTTACATCATGTGATCAGCTGTCATTGGCTGACAGCTGATCACATGGTAAGGGGCCGGGACCGGATCGGTGATCACCCGAGTCTCAGTGACCCGGTCACAGCACGCGCCCTACAGGTCACGTGCAAAGGGGAGGCCGTCATATGACGGCCTCCCGGAAATTCAGGTCCGCGCTGTGGCCGTAATTCGGTTAAAGAATAGATCGCTGTTCAATCCACCACCCAAAAGTGATGGACATATTGATGTGTTTAAAAAAAATGGTTACACAGGATTTAAATAAAATGCAGATAAAGAAGGCATGGGACCCAATGGAAATAAGAAAAGGAATAAAGCGGCTTGAAGAGAAAAAGAACATAGTTATAAGACCAGGGGGGATTGTAATACTCTCTAAAGAATCATATAAGAAGGAAATGGAGAAACATCTTGACGATATACTCACATATCAAAAACTTCTGAATAACCCAACCTTGTATTATAAAAAGTATTTATGCAAACTAATAGAGAAGGGAAAAGAAAAGAAATTTCTGAACGAAAAAGAAGCACAATATCTAGCACCTAATACATGTCGAATACCAGTCATATATATACTCCCAAAGGTCCATAAAGATAAAGAGAATCCCCCAGGGAGACCTATCGTGAATGGGATCAATTCGGTGGGAGCTAGACTGGGAGAATACCTCGATTTTTTTCTACAACCAGTGGTAAAGGAGACAAACGCCTATTTGAAAGATAGGAAACATCTGATCCAAATACTTGAGAAAATTACACTTGATGAGGAGCCAATCTATTTAGTTACAGCTGACGTCACTTCGCTGTATTAGCCATCAAGATGCATTATCAGCTGCTAGATGGGCCCTTAGGAAATACAACAATTTGAAGTGTAAACAAAGAAAATACCTGTTGGGGTGTCTAGAATATAGCCTTAGTCACAATTACTTTTGGTATGACCATAATTATTATAGACAAATACAAGGGGTAGAAATGGGGGTTAAGTATGCCCCAAGTGTTGCTAATCTCCATATGGCACAATGGGAAGATGATTTTATATATAACAACAGACCCAATAAATTAATGTTATATTGAAGATATATTTATGATTTGGAAGGGAGATAGGGAGAGTCTGATGCAGTTTGGCCAAAGTTCAGAAAGAAATGAGAAAAACATCAAGTTAACCTGGGACATAGTTGAATCAAGAATCAATTTCCTAGATCTAGAGATCTGGCAGGAAGAGAGAAAAATTAAGACCAAGACTTTCTTCAAAACAGTCGATCGGAACAGCTACCTCTCTATGGACAGTTGTCATCATTCATCCTGGTTGTTGATTATTGCAAAGGGACAACTGGTCAGACTAAGAAGGAATTGTACATCTGAATCTGATTATAAACAACAAGCAGAATTTATTGGAGAGCGATTCTTAGATAAAGGGTATGAAAAATCCTTTTTACAGCAAAAAATTGAAGAAGTGAAAAATATTGAAAGACATAATCTTTTGAAAAATAAAGAAAAAAAAGAATCTAACTATACTGAAATCCCATTAATTCTCGATTACAATGTGCAATTCAACACTGGAAGATTCTAACAGCTGATCGCCATTTAAGTCAAGTATTACCTACACTACCCAGAGTCGTCTATAGAAGGGCTCCCACACTTCGTGACCTGTTAGTAAGAAATGTTCTGGATCCCCCGTCTAACAAAACCTTTACCTTCTTTGAGGGTAAGGGTTTTTATCCATGCAAAAATTTCTATGCTTGTCGTCATACCACCTTTAGAAAAACGAAAAAGGAAGAGTTCAGTGCTAATACAACAGGAAAGAAGTATACATCAAATATATGTCAAAGAAAAATGTATAAAACATTAGCAGGAAAGAAGTATACTATTAAAGATTTCATCTAAATTCTCATGTAAAACAGAGGGTGTAGTCTATGTACTGGAATGTTCATGTAATCTCCAGTACGTGGGCAGAACCAAGAGACCCCTCTGGAAAAGACTTAGGGAACATGTTCAAAATATTAAGTCAGGTTACCCTAAACATAGTGTTTATCAACATTTTTCAGAAGTTCATGGTAAGAATCCCAGTTCCCTCTCTTTTTGGGGTATTGAAAAATTTAAGCCCCACTGGAGAGGAAGCAATAAATGTATTTCTCTTAGCAAATCCGAATCTTGATGGATATTTGAAATGTAATCCTTTGCCCCCCTAGGTCTTAACATCGAGTTTGATTTAAATTGCTTTATTTCTGATTATTGATATCATGCATATATATATATATATATATATATATATATATATATATATATATATATATATATATATTGCTCTTCCTTATCGGTCTTTCTATTTCACTCTTCCTTTTTTGCTTTTTTTTTTTTCCCCCTCTCACTCTTGCTTTTTCGCTCGTCTGCCCCTTTTTTTTTCTCTCGCTCTTCCTTTTTCACTCTTCCTTTCTCGCTCTTTTTTTTTTTCTCTGCTCTTCCTTTTCCATTTTTTTTTCTCTTGCTCTTCCTTTTTCGCTCTTCCTCTTTTTTTTTTTTTTTTTACCATTATCTGTTTTTAAACCACTTCTTGTGAGTATGTAACTATATTAGTGAGAGTCTTCTGCTTTGCCAATCTGACTTACCCAGAGTCCTTTGCTCTTATGCCTCATTTACATATTGTCCATTTACATGATTAGTATTGCTATTTAAGATCACCACCGTCACCCAGCACCTATACCCTTGATGAAGTCACGTGTGTTGTGACGCAACTAGTCGGGAGGAGCTTGGTGACGTCACTTCCGGTTACGACCGTGACCGGAAGTCTTTTCATTTGTTTGACCTTTTTTTGCTGCCTGGCCTGCTGTTGCCATTTTTATTGTAAAGGAGTTTTTAGATTTTTTCAATAAATTACTTTTTAACCTTTAAACCTACTACACTATGGAGAGCCTTCTTTTTTATCTTGTATCTTGCGGATTGGGAGAAACTTTTTTTCTAGGAAAGGACCGTGGAGACCGGAGAAAAAGTTACAGCGGTCCCTTGGACCTTGTGAGGAAAGCTTCAACAACAGGCTGGTCGTTCACTGTTGCCCCATTAGAGCCGTTGGGCTCTATCTATAAGGTGAGAAGCTAGCACTACTGGGGGAGGATTGTAGAAAGACATGTTTACCATCTTACATCTTTAATTTGGACTCTTTCACCTGTCCTTATCCCCCTCGTCTCTTCGGTTATCTACTCTGATTTATATTTTTCACTTTGGAACTGATCATTTCTCTGAGTCACCTGATTTTTTTGGATGCTGATTACTCCTGGGAATCAATTTACTTTTAGTTTAGATTTATGTGATACACTTTACTGGATTTCATTGCATTATTGCTCAGATATATATTATGGGATGCACCTTTTAGGACTTTGAACACTTTTATATGAGTTTATATTTGCCATGAGCATCTGAGAAATTCCTTGTGTTTATTAATTCATTTATTTTGTTGTTGTTGACATGCTATATTAGCGCTACTTCATTACACGATATACATTTTTAGAGATGTTGGTTACACTATAGAAGTTTAGCTGCTTTTTTCATTTAGCACTTTATATGTATGCACTTTATTAATTAGCACTTTATTTGTATTGATACACTGTTGGTAGCGCATTAGTACTTTGCCATATCAAGATGGCTCCCACCCGTCTCCATGACACTGCAGGGCAGAAGCGACGTCAAAACGTCACTTCTGCCCATAGCTCTTAAAGGGCCAATTTATTATTTTTATTTTTTTAAATGACAATTTTTTTTTTAATTGCATTTTAGTCTAAATATGAGATCTGAGGTCTTTTTGACCCCAGATCTCATATTTAAGAGGTCCTATCATGCTTTTTTCTATTGCCAGGGATGTTTACATTCCTTGAACTAGGAATAAAAGTGACATTTTTTTTTGTAAAAATAAAAAATAAAAAGGTAAAATAAATAATAAAATAAAATTTAAAAAATGTTAAACACTCCCCATCCTGATGAGCTCGCGTGCAGAAGCGAACGCATACATGAGTAGAGCCCGCATATGAAAACCGTGTTCAAACCACACATGTGAGGTATCACCGCGATCAGTAGAGTGAGAACGATAATTCTAGCCCTAGACCTCCTCTGTAACTTAAAACATGCAACCTTTAGAATTTTTTAAATGACGCCTATGGAGATTTTTAAGGGTAAAAGTTTGTCGCCATTCCACAAGCGGGCGCAACTTCGAAGCGTGACATGTTGGGTATCAATTTTCCGGCGTAACATTATCTTTCACAATATAAAAAAAAATTGGGCTAACTTTACTGTTGTCTTATTTTTCAATTCAAAAAAGTGTATTTTTTTCCAAAAAAGTACGCTTGTAAGACCGCTGCGCAAATACAGTGTAACCGAAAGTATTGCAAGGACCGCCATTTTATTCTCTAGGGTGTTAAAAAAAATGTATAATGTTTGGGGTTTTTAAGTAATTTTCCATAAAAAAAACCTGTTTTTAACTTGTAAACAACAAATCTCAGAAAGAGGCTCGGTCCTTAAGTGGTTAAAGGGACATTTTATTTTTTTTTTCAAACGACTTTTTTTTTTTTTTATTATTGCATTTTAGTGTAAATATGAGATGTGAGGTCTTTTTGACCCCCAGATCTCATATTTAAGAGGTCCTGTCATGCTTTTTTTCTATTACAAGGGATGTTTACATTCCTTGTAATAGGAATAAAAGTGACACTTTTTTTTAAAAGAACAGTGTAAAAATCAAAAATAAAAAGTAAAATAAATAGGAAAAATAAAATTTTTTAACACACCCTGTCCCGCTGAGCTCGCATGCAGAAGCGAATGCACACGTGAGCAGTGCCCACAAATGAAAACGGTGTTCAAACCACACATGTGAGGTATCACCGTGATTTTTAAGGATAAAAGTTTGTCACCTTTCCACGAGCGGGCGCAATTTCGAAGCATGACATGTTGGGTATCAATTTACTCGGCGCAACACTATCTTTCACAATATAAAAAAATTTGGGCTAACTTTAGATGAATTGAATGCATTAAGATGAAAAACCACGAGAGTTTACAACCCCTTTCCCCCTCTTGGACATGGAGTTCACCAGAGCATCACAGGTTGCCCCTGGAGTCCTCTTCCACTCCTCCATGATGATATCACAGAGCTGGTGGATGTTAGAGACCTTACGCTCCTCCACCCTCCATTTGAGGTTGTCCCACAGATGCTCAATAGGGTTTAGGTCTGGAGACATGCTTGGCCAGTTCATCACCTTTACCCTCAGCTTCTTTAGCAAGGAAGTGGTTGTCTTGGAGGTGTGTTTGGGGTCGTTATCGTGTTGGAATACTGCCCTGCGGCCCAGCCTCCGAAGGCAGGGGATCATGCTCTGCTTCAGTATGTCACAGTACATGTTGGCATTCCTGGTTCCCTCAATGAACTGTAGCTCCTCAGTGCCGGCAGCACTCATGCAGCCCCAGACCATGACACTCCCACCACCATGCTTGACTGTAGACAAGACACACTTGTCTTTGTGCTCCTCACCTGGTTGCCGCCACACACACTTGACACCATCTGAACCAAATAAGTTTATCTTGGTCTGTTTTATTTGCATATATCGGGACACTGATGATTTGATGCTGCGATCCCTGACCTTTGAGCCTATGTGGAGATCCGTGTGATCTGCATTCAGAAAAGGTGTATCCACATCCTCCAAGATTTTGCCCTTCGGGGAAAGCTTTTATGACCCTTTGTTGATTCAGGGGTGTGGAGGGGAGCAGCAGAGGGTCTTATGGTGGAGGTCACACGTTTTGGCACGGAATTTATAATCTTCATGAATGCACATTGTCACTTTATTGGGAAGTGGATTTGCATATTCACATGATTGCTTATGAAATTTTTTTATGAACTTTTTCAATGAATTTTTCTTACTTATTTGATGTTTATTATCTGAGATTTTTTTGTAGATTTAGAGTGTTCAGCAGCTGTTTTGATCTGTTTTATATTATCTTTTTGCGCTGGTGTATTTTACTTTTTATAAGGCCAAAAATAATCAACAAACACTCGACTTGCTATATAGGGGAGCCAAACACAATTTTCCTAGCATCCTATACCTAAACTAGGAGGGTGCTAATATTATTATTATTATTAGTAGTAGTATTATTAGTATTAGGGAAGTTTTTTAAATGACAGTGCAGGAATGGGAACACTCAGAACAGCAGAACAAAAATAGGTATGGTAAGTATGAAAAAAAGTCAAGGATATAGGGATTATAGGCAGGGCTTTTTTTCTCAGAGAATAGGTGCAGGAACTCAACCATGCCCGCCACACACACATACCTGCCAAATGGCATCAAATAGTAGTTCTTCCCTCTGCATACAACCCCCTCCCTCCACTGCCCTCATCTTCTCCCCCCCTCCTTAAAAGCTCCACCATCTGTCATATATCTTACCTTTGTTGCAATATTAAGCTGAAACACCTATCCGGTTGTAGTACCTCCCAGCATACTATACTATACTACAGTCACTTGCAAGGGATATCATGCAGTAGGAGCATCAATAACTGGTCACCAGGTCAAAATGGAGACCACGGAGGGTGCGGCCTACCACACACCCTCTCCTACCCATGACTGCACTGAACCCTGGACACCTGTTCTGTATCTCCCTTGTCCCTGTCCGGCACTTAGTGGGATCTGCGCAGGAGATCTGACCTGTGGGAGCTACTGGGAGATAAGCTATCACTTGTAAAGGTAGAAGCTGGACTTCAGTGTTACCAAGTGATAGTGGTGAGCAGGGAGCAGAAGACCTGAGCCAGAGGTGGTGGAACTGAGTTCCCCCTAGTTCCTGCTGAAAAAAAAAGCCCTGATTATAGGGGTTATAGATAAGAGTATTATTGTTTATTCCCCCCTCCAATTGAGTATTGACAGGTTTATAGAGTGGGAATGGTAGGTTAGGGTGCATTTCTGTTCCTCTCAACATTCAATGTCAATCATTGACAATGAGCAGCTGTCATGTATAATAGTAGTAATAATACTGGTTGTACATGAAGTTCAGCTCCCAATAAATGAATACATGTTCGGGTATTCGCCCTAACGCCCAAACACAAGCTCGGCCCGAACCTTGAGCTCATCCCTGGTGACAACACTGCAGTGATTTCACGACAGAACATACAATGTTGTTACCCTGCTGAAGGAAGTTAAAAATCAACAGATCTAATGCCAGAATCACAACCTAGTACAACTGTATCATATGTCAGGGACACTCGAATAAACAGTAACTTTGTCCTTTGAGCCCCGGAAGATTTTATCCCCTTCCTGACCAGAGCACTTTTTGCGATTCGGCACTGCGTTGCTTTAATTGACAATTGCGCGGTCGTGCGACGTTGCACCCAAACAAAATTGACGCCCTTTTTTCCCCACAAATAGAGCTTTCTTTTGGTGGTATTTGACCAACTCTGCGGTTTTTATTTTTTGCTCTATAAACAAAAAAAAGTGACAATTTTTTTAAAAAAAGCAATATTTTTTACTTTTCGCTATAATAAATATCCCCCAACAATATATAAAAAAACAAATTTTTTCCTTAGTTTAGGCCGATATGTATTCTTCTACATATTTTTGGTAAAAAAAAAAAAATCGCAATAAGCGTATATTGATTGGTTTGCGCAAAAGTTATAGCGTCTACAAAATAGGGGATATTTTTATGGCATTTTTATTATATACTTTTTTTATTAGTAATGCGATCTGCAATTTTTATTGTGACTGCGACATTATGGCGGACACATCGGACACTTTTGACACTATTTTGGGACCATTGTCATTTATACAGCGATCAGTGCTATAAAAATGCACTGATTCCGGTGTAAATGACACTGGCAGGAAAGAGGTTGAACACTAGGGGGCGATCAAGGGGTTAAGTGTGTCCTAGGGAGTGACTCTAACTGTGGTGGGGGATGGGCTACTACTGGCATGACAGCGATCACTGCTCCCGATGACAGGGAGCAGTAGATCCCTGTCATGTCACTAGGCAGAATGGGGAAATGCCTTGTCTACATATGTAAACAAGGCATCTCCCTGTTCTTCCGCTCCGTGACACAATCGCCAGGAAACCGGAGGACATCGAGTCCGCGGGACCCACGACCATGGAGCACTCGGTGGGCGTGCGCGCACCCACAGTGCCGCATCTTAAAGGGGCCGTGCCATTGTGCCCACGCTCGGCATGTGGTTAAAGTTTTACGAAACCCAAGACCCTGCATTCACTATATCTGGTCTCCCACCATACACAGAACATGGAAATGCAATTATTTTAGTAAATTTAGTAAACTGCTAAATACCTTTTCTCATTAGCAGTATATAGCAGTCTTGTGGCTTCTATCAGTGCCTGGTTAAAGCTTGTAGGTGGAGTTTTCATTCTCTACTGATTGTCCTCTGGGGCTGCAGGACCCCTGACCCTCTGTCTGGACAGTGCTGATTGGCCCTGTGCTGATCACATGCACCCTCCCAAGAAAAAAAAAAAAGCAATACACACCAAACTGAGCATGTGCAGAGTGCCCCCAAGGCTCTGTACTATCAGCAGATAGTTTGGGGACTGTGGAAGAAGGGGTGGATCAAACTGTCTTTTTACACAATGTAGAGGATTAACCCCTTGGGTTCCACAGTGAATATAACAAGCATGTTTTACTGCATATAAAGATTTTACTGTTGAGGGTTTAGTAACACGTTTTAAGCTGATCTTTTTGACATGCATGTCCTTTAAGAAAAGAAAAAAAAAAACAATAAAAAGACTGCTGTTCTCCTTTAAGTTTATCTCTAACTGCTTTGCTGTTCAGGACAACAAAGAAACAAAGTTCAGGAAAAGGAAAATCATAAAATGCAATCATTAAAATCTACTCGGCACCGTCAGATTTTTTTCTTTGGAAGTTAAACATAACATAATTCATTCTTGAATTCCCTTGATAGAATAATAAGTTTTCTCAAGAACAAAGTCTACAGTATCTCACAAAAGTAAGTACACCCCTCACATTTTTTGTAAATATTTGATTCTATCTTTTCATGTGACAACACTGAAGAAATGACACTTCGCTACAATGTAAAGTAGTGAGTGTACAGCTTGTATAACAGTGTAAATTTGCTGTCCCCTCAAAATAACTCAACACACAGCCATTAATGTCTAAACCGCTGGCAACAAAAGTGAGTACACCCCTAAGTGAAAATGTCCAAATTGGGCCCAATTAGCCATTTTCCCTCCTCAGTGTCATGTGACTCATTAGTGTTACAAGGTCTCAGGTGTGAATGGGGAGCAGGTGTGTTAAATTTGGTGTTATCGCTCTCACTCTCTCATCCTGGTCACTGGAAGATCAACATGGCACCTCATGGCAAAGAACTCTCTGAGGATCTGAAAAAAAAGAATTGTTGCTCGACATAAAGATGGCCTAGGCTATAAGAAGATTGCCAAGACCCTGAAACTGAGCTGCAGCACGGAGGCCAAGACCATACAGCGGTTTAACAGGACAGGTTCCACTCAGAACAGTCCTCGCCATGGTTGACCAAAGAAGTTGAGTGCACGTGCTCAGCGTCATATCCAGAGGTTGTCTTTGGGAAATAGACGTATGAGTGCTGCCAGCATTGCTGTAGAGGTTGAAGAGGTGGGGGGTCAGCCTGTCAGTGCTCAGACCATACGCCGCACACTGCATCAAATTGGTCTGCATGGCTGTCATCCCAGAAGGAAGCCTCTTCTAAAGATGATGCACAAGAAATCCGGCAAACAGTTTGCTGAAGACAAGCAGACTAAGGACATGGATTACTGGAACCATGTCCTGTGGTCTGATGAGACCAAGATAAACTTATTTGGTTCTGATGGTGACAAGGGTGTGTGGGGGCAACCAGGTGAGAAGTACAAAGACAAGTGTGTCTTATCTACAGTCAAGCATGGTGGTGGGAGTGTCATGGTCTGGGGCTGCATGAGTGCTGCCGGCACTGGGGAGCTACAGATCATTGAGGGAACCATGAATGCCAACATGTACTGTGACATACTGAAGAAGAGCATGATCCCCTCCCTTCAGAGACTGGGCCGCAGGGCAGTATTCCAACATGATAACGACCCCAAACACACCTCCAAGATGACCACTGCCTTGCTAAAGAAGCTGAGGGTAAAGGTGATGGACTGGGCAAGCAGGTCTCCAGACCTGAACAGGGCTGTTTTTTCCACTGGGCACGCTGGGCAGTTACCCGGGGGCCCCACTTGCCTGGAGGGCCCCAATCCAGGGCCGATCCTTAGCGCTGCAATCTGCTGCTTAAGTTGACTGACTGCACTGGTTGCTCACTTGCTAGAATCGCCGGCCACCCGACGTCTAGCTAGCAACCAATGACGTCAGTCAGAGGTCGCCCCAGCATTCATAGCGCACTGCGGCCGCCCCATCGGCTAGTGAACAAGCTCTGCCCACCTCTGCCATGTTCTTCAGACAGTGTGGAGAGGGAGCAGAGCAGAAAGACGGCCCTTGATAGCTGGCGCTGCCTTGCTCTGCTGTGAGTGACACACGGTACTGCACCAGGCCGGCGGCCTCAAGTAAGTCTAATGCCCCGTACACACGGTCAGATTTTTCAACGGAAAATGTGTGATAGGACCTTGTTGTCAGAAATTCCGACCGTGTGTAGGCTCCATCACACATTTTCCATCGGAATTTCCAACACAAGGTTTGAGAGCAGGCTATAAAATTTTCCGACAACAAAATCCGTTGTCGGAGATTCTGATCGTGTGTACACAAATCCGACGCACAAAGTGCCACGCATGCTCAGAATAAATTAAGAGACAAAAGCTATTGGCTACTGCCCCGTTTATAGACCCGACGTACGTGTTTTACGTCACCGCGTTCAGAACGATCGGATTTTCCGACTTTGTGTGACCGTGTTTATGCAAGACAAGTTTGAGCCAACATCCGTTTGAAAAAATCCATGGATTTTGTTGTCGGAATGTCCGACCGTGTGTACGGGGCATAACACTTAAGTAGGTTCAAGTTGTGCATCAAACACAGCCACTGTCTGTGTCCCTCAAAAGCTATCACTGTGCCCATCAAAGCTGCCACTGTGCCCATCAAACACAGCCACTGTGCCCATCAAACGCTGCCACTGTGCCCATTAAACTCATGCGTGATTGTGTAGACAGGGCCCCAGTGCACTGTATTGCTCTTAGGATGACCCTGGACCTAAACCCTATTGAGCATATGTGGGGAATCCTCAAACAGAGGGTGGAGGAGCGCAAGGTCTCTAACATTCACCAGCTCTGTGATGTCATCATGGAGGAGTGGAAGAGGATTCCAGTGGCCCCCAAGGAGAGTAGTAATGTGGTGCACATAGCGTGCGGCAGCCAACAGTGGGTGTGGCCAAATTGCTCTTGCTGACATAATTGCCCTGCCCCCCAGTGATTCTGAACCTGAACCCAGACAGCTGCCCGCAGCTCCCAGGCGGCAACAGATTTGTGTATGACTATCTTGGTTACTTGGGGAGCCACAGCCCGGTCTGAATAATGTGTCCGGGTTTCAGTCCACTTGAAACCCGGACACAGGATTCCAAACCCGGACTGTCTGGGTGAATCCCGGACAGGTGGCAACCCTAAGCTGGAGTTGTGCCTCTGTGAGTCTTTGTAAATCCAGGAAGTGAACAGGCAGCAGCTTCAGCTGCCCACAGTTAAAATGGCTGCAGCCAGACTCAGTGAAGGGAGATTTCTGCAGCCTATTCGGCAAGTACAGAATCACAGTATATATAAAATAACATACAAAGTGATTGGAGGGAAGCTTCAGAATGGCAAAGATGTTTTTAATACAAATTATGTGAGCAGACTGCAGTTCCTCTTTAAATATTGAAATCGCTTCTAATTGACAAAGGGGGTCAGCTCTGATCAAAACGGCCACCTCCACTTAGACACAATGCAGCACAAGGCATGGCTTGTCAGTAATGTGTTAAATCTTTTGCCCTGTGCTAGGGCTGCACTGATACCGTTTTTTTTTTATCAGCAAGTACAAGCACCGGTGCGATTTGCTTCAATACAAAATAAATGGGCACAAATCGCACTGCAAAGAATCGCATGCGACTTGAACAGGAATGTGGTGCGATTCCTGTCCGAATTGCATGCGATTTCTCCCACCACTCCTGTGTGCTTGTATAGAAAAGGATAAGCGCCATCTAATGGTCAGTTTATTAAAAATTTTATAACTCACGTTAATAGTTATCTGGTCAAATGCGAAATCTGCATAGGTGTCACGGTCCCGCCGATGATAGAAATTTATGTCCGTTGGAGGTGCTCACAGGGCTGTAGGAGAAGTTCTAGGACCCTGTGGGTATAGGGCGGAAGTGATGTCAGCTTTGGGGCGGACCGCCTATACATCTCCTCCAGCCCTGTGAGCATCTCCAGCGGCCGTGATTGGCCATTATCGGCGGTACCGGGACACCTATGCAGATTTTGCATTTGACCAGATATGTATTAATGTTATAGCATTTTTAATAAACTGCCCACTAGATGGCGCTTATCCTTTTCTATACACACACAGGAGCCATGGGGGAAATTGCATGCGATTCGGACAGGAATCTCACCACATTCCTGTCCAAATCGCAGGTGATTCTTTGCAGTGCGAACTGCGGCCATTCGTTTTGTATTGACGCAAAACGCACCACAAAGTATCGGGGAGCATTTTCATGAGTACTGCGAGTATTTGTGAAAACGCTCGGTATCGTCAACCCTCCCTACCCTCTTCCTGCCGTTTCTTTTGCCACAGCTTTTAAAGTTTAGGTCATCTTAAAAGTGGTATTAAGCCCCAAAGCAAAAATATAATATATTACAGCTTACCGAAAATTAGATGTGGTGGCTGCATTCGTTTTCTTTTCTTTGGCTCCCCCCTCCCCCCTCTGTTTTCACCTGGTGATCTGGCCTGTTACACGTCTCCTGCATTAGTGAGACGCAACTCTGAATGAATGAGCACCGGAGGCACACCGGACAGCAGCATTGTCATTCTTGGGGGAGGGGAGCGTTAGTTGTACTAGCAGATTTAGATACGCTAACAAACTGAAGCCAAACTCCAGCTCACACTTTATAAGCAGTTATAAGAAGTTACGGCAAACTGTTTTTTTTTCGTTTTTTCCTTTTGGGATAAAGGTTTTTACATGAATAAAAAAAAGCTGATCCTTTTATTCACCCCCCGCCAGTGTTAAGTGGTTTGTCTCATCCCTGTAAACTGATGCATTCTGCTGGAGGGCTTGTGCTTTTGGATCACCAGATGAAAATAGAAGAAAGAAAGCCTAAAAAAGTAAAAACGAATGCAGCCATCAATATAATAACTGTTTGCTCTTGGGTTTAATATCGCTTGAAGTCCAGAGCCAATATAAAGTCACTTTGCTGAACTGGTGGTCCATCCATGCATGTAATGCTACCCCTACAGAATAGTACATGGGAAGACCTTCTGCATGTAATGCAGCATGAACATAAACTTTCATTGTATAGAACAGACATGAGGGTCAGGCTATACAACAAACTACTTAATGACACATAGTGGAGATCCCACAACTGTCATGTGGCGCCGGCGGTGTGTGTGGGAGGACAGTCATGCTGTTAATTAATAATGATAAAGCCTGCAGTGGGGAAAAGGGCAGCTGCAAGGAGCCTGCAGGCAATATTAACCACTTAAAGACCGAGCCTCTTTCTGAGATTTGTTGTTTACAAGTTAAAAACATTTTTTTTTTTTGCTAGAAAATTACTTAGCCCCACCAAACATTCTACATTTTTTTTTTTCTAACACCCTAGAGAATAAAATGGCGGTCGTTGCAATACTTTCTGTCACACCGTATTTGCGCAGCACTCTTACAAGCGCACTTTTTTTTGGAAAAAATAAACTTTTTTAAATTATAAAATAAGACAACAGTAAAGTTAGCCCAATTTTTTTTTTTATTGTGAAAGATAATGTTCCGCCGAGTAAATTGATACCCAACATGTCACGCTTCAAAATTGCGCCCGCTCGTGGAATGGCGACAAACTTTTACCCTTAAAAATCTCCATAGGCGACCTTTAAAAAAATTCTACAGGTTGCATGTTTTGAGTTACAGAGGAGGTCTAGGGCTAGAATTATTTGCTCTCGCTCTACGGATCGCGGCGATACCTCATGTGTGTGGTTTGAACACCGTTCTCATATGCGGGCGCTACTCACGTATCCGTTCGCTTCTGCACGCGAGTTTGGCGGGACGGGGCGTGTTTAAATTTTTTTTGTTCTTATTTATTTTACCTTTTATTTTTACACTGTTCTTTTAAAAAAAAAATTCTGTCACTTTTATTCCTATTACAAGGAATGTAAACATCTCTTGTAATATAAAAAAGCATGACAGGACCTCTTAAATATGAGATCTGGGGGTCAAAAAAACCTCAGATCTCATATTTACATTAAAATGCAATAAAAAAAAAAGTCATTAAATTTTTTTTTAAATATCCCTTTAAGAGCTATGGGCGGAAGTGACGTTTTGATGTCGCTTCCGCCCTGCAATGATATGGAGACGGGTGGGAGCCATCTTCTCCCTCACTCATCTCCATGTCAAGCTAGGGAGAGGACCCAATCACCTTCACCGCTACCGACGGCTCCGGTAAGCGGCGTAGGGCACCGGAGCGTGGTGGGAGGGGGGTGGCCCTCTCCCGCCGCCAATAAAAGTGATCTTGCAGCGAATCTGCCGCAGAGACCACTATTATCAGAAACAAAACCACCCGCTGAAGAGGAGGATACCGGGGTTATGGCAGCTAACTGCTGCCATAACAAAGATATCCCTCTTCAAAGTTAGGACGTATATCGGCGTGCGGCGGTCCGGAAGTGGTTAGTGATAGGTCTGTTGCCCCCTGCCTGCCTCTTTTTGGGCACAGCTTCCATAGTTTAGGCCCTTTTTAACCACTTCAGCCCCGGAAGATTTACCCCCCCCCCTCCATGACCAGGCCATTTTTTGCGATACGGCTCTGCGTTATTTTACTTGAAAATTGCGCGGTCGTACGACGCTGTACTCAAAAAACAATTTTGTCCTGTTGTTCCCACAAATAGAGCTTTCTTTTGGTGGTATTTGATCACCTCTGCGGTTTTTATTTTTTGCGCTATAAACAAACACAAAAACGACCATCAATTAAGTGTAGCAATGTGGACTACAATTGCAAAGCATAGCGATTCCCTGTCATTTCTATGTACTGTATTGTCCCTCTAGTGCCCAGCATCACTAGCTGACATCATATCCGTGGGCCAAACCAAAGGGATTGTGGGATTAGTAGTTCCTCAGAATGACAATTGTGCCGTATGACTATGCACCCGGACTACATATCCAAGGGATCTTTGCTATCATCAGAGAAAATGCTGGGAACAGCGATAAAAGAGACCAGAGACACGCCCCACGCTCTCTTCCTCCTGGGCCTGGTGTGTGACAGACCTCTCTGTTCTGAGAGGGTGAGGTCACTGGCCTACCACGCGGTGTACAAGATTCCAACTCAGCCGAGAAGGGCTCATCATTGCCTGCTGATCAACAGACTATCATCTATCCAGCACCACCCTGATAGTCCGAAAACCCGCGCTTTGTGCTTCGCATCGGATGATCATTGCGAGTGGATCTGCTGCAAGGACGCCTCTCCGGGAGCCACTGTTTTGAATCGGCATTGAATCGGTCTGGTCATTGGTGAGAGGGCAATTGCCCACCTTTGCAAATCTTTCTTTGTTTCTTCCCTGGGACACTGTATACAGACAGCTTTACCCTGGGGTAACACTTGACTGCATCTCTATTTGCATACCTCCCAACTTTCTGAGATGGGACAGGGACACCTATTAGCAAAAGCATGTAGGCATAGGACACACACCCCTGCCACGCCCTCTTAAAGGAGATTTTTTTTTTTAATTGCTTTTTTTAACCTCTATTATTGCCTTATACTGGCTTTTGAAATGTACAAATGCAGCAATTTAGAAATCAGATGAAAGGTTTAGTGCTGGGAAACACTTTTTGAAAGATAAAAAGTGCATTTTACATACATCTATATAGATCAGACCAAAATGAGGGACAAGTGAGGAGTAAAGAGGGGCAGAGGGACATTTCTCCAAATCAGGGACAGTCCCTCGAAATCAGGGACAATAGGGAGCTATTCTATTTGAACACTGTACATTAAGGGGTAGGCAACCTCGGCCCTCCAGCTGCGATGAAACTACAAATCCCATCATGCATCTGCCTCTAGGAGTCATGCCTGTGATGGTCAGGGTCTTGCAATGTCTCATGGGACTTGTAGTTTCAAAACAGCTGGAGGGCCAAGGTTGCCTACCCCTGCACCTGTCGCATCAACCATTCCAATAAATACCAGTGCCTTGTTGCTGCACCTTATTGGATACAGTTAATGAGCTCCGACTGCCGGTAAAGACCATCAGGCCTGCAACGGGGACATTACTGCCTTTACCACTTAAAGGGCCCTCATACCGTTCTTGTTTAATTAGGATTAAAAGTTAAATAGCTCGGCCTGAGTTCCCCCTTTAGAAGTCTTGCCAGGATTAATATTTAACTCTCGCTTATCCTTTCAAGTCATGTGCAAGGGGTACTTCATTGTACATACGTGTATATAATATACTGTTATTGCTAAATCGTATTAACTTGTATTATTGTAGAGGAATTCTTCTACTGAACTAGGACTGTTATCCAAAGTTCAGTTGATCTATTACCTCCTCTGTGCAACAAAGATCTTCCTTGAGTTATTCAGTAAACCTTAATAGAATATAAACTCATTGAGTGGTTTGACTTATTACTGTAAGGTGCTGCAAAGATGTCTGAACCCAGAGTGTCAGGTGGGTTGGAATGTTCCCAGGGTCATGGTGGTGCAGATGAGCAGGTAGATCCAAGCAGTCCACAAGGGGGTTGTGCTACATAAAAAAAAAAAAAAAAAAAAAAAAAAAAAAAAAATATATATATATATATATATATCTATATATATATCTATATATATAGATATATATATAGATATATATATATATATATAGATCTATATCTATATATATAGATATAGATCTATATCTATATATATATAGATATAGATATATATCTATATCTATATCTATATATATATATATATATATTTTTTTTTTTACTTTCTGCTTTAAACCATATCCAATAAAAAAATGTAAAATATCAAATGTCTTCATCAATTTAGGCCAATATGTATTCTGCTACATATTTTTGGTAAAAAAGCTTATATTGATTGGTTTGTGCATAGTGTCTACAAACTATGGGATTTTGTTAATTAATTTTTATTTATTATTTTTTTACTAGTAAGGGTGTCAATCAGTGACTTATAGCAGGACTACGATATTGCAGCAGACATTCAGAAACTAACTGACACTTTTTGGGGACCCGTAACACTAATACAGTGATCGGTGCTAATACTGACTGGGAAGGGGTTAACATCAGGTGCGTTCAAAAGGTTAACTGTGTGCCTAGCCAGTGTTTTAGTGTATTGTGGGAGGTGCTTTTACTAGGGGAAGACATGGATCCTAGTCCCTCCTTTGCAGGAACACAGGATCTATGTCATCCCTCCTGTCAGAACAGCGATCCGCCTTGTTTACATAGGCGAACTACCATTCTGTGTCTCTGCAGGATGATCGGCGGGTGCCGGTGGACATCGAGTCACGGTACCCGCTCTCGCTGTGTATACTCACGGCGGGAGCAAGCCGCTGGCAGCACGCTTTAGCGCCCACTACCCAGAAGAGCTGGATAAATATATATACAGTATCTCATAAAAGTAAGTACACCCACTCTCATTTATTTTCACCTGGTGATCCTGCCAGTAACATATTTTCTGGCCTAGGGTGACAATGCTGTTCCTCTATAGATACAACACAGGGAGGGACTGTATCTATAATTGCATTACTGGCAGGATGACCAGGTAAAAGGATAAAAAAAAGCCTGTAGAAATAAAACAAATGCAGCCACCACATCTAAAGAAAAGTAAACTGCAATATAATATATATATATATATATATATATATATATATACAGTATCTCACAAAAGTGAGTACACCCCTCACATTTATGTAAACATTTTATTCTATCTTTTCATGTGACAACACTGAAGAAATGACACTTTGCTACAATGTAAAGTAGTGAGTGTACAGCTTGTATAACAGTGTAAATTTACTGTCCCCTCAAAATAACTCAACACACAGCCATTAATGTCTAAACCGCTGGCAACAAAAGTGAGTACACCCCTAAGTGAAAATGTCCAAACTGGGCCTAAAGTGTCAATTATTTGTGTGGCCACCATTATTTTCCAGCACTGCCTGAACCCTCTCGGGCATGGAGTTCACCAGAGCTTCACAGGTTGCCACTGGAGTCCTCTTCCACTCCTCCATGATGACATCACAGAGCTGTGGGATGTTAGAGACCTTGAGCTCCTCCACCTTCCATTTGAGGAGGCCCCACAGATGCTCAATAGGGTTTAGGTCTGGAGACATGCTTGGCCAGTCCATCACCTTTATCCTCAGCTTCTTTAGCAAGGCAGTGGTCATCTTGGAGGTGTGTTTGGGGTGGTTATCATGTTGGAATACTGCCCTGCGGCCCAGTCTCCGAAGTGAGGGTATCATGTTCTGCTTCAGTATATCACAGTACATGTTGGCATTCCTGGTTCCCTCAATGATCTGTAGCTCCTCAGTGCCGGCAGGACTCATGCAGCCCCAGACCATGACACTCCCACCACCATGCTTGACTGTAGGCAAGACACACTTGTCTTTGTACTCCTCACCTGGTTGCCACCACACACGCTTGTCACCATCTGAACCAAATAATTTTATCTTGGTCCTATCAGACCACAGGACATGGTTCCAGTAATCCATGTCCTTAGTCTGCTTATTTTCAGCGAAATGTTTGCAGGCTTTCTTGTGCACCATCTTTAGAAGAGGCTTCTTTCTGGGATGACAGCCATGCAGACCAATTTGATGCAGTGTGCGGTGTATGGTCTGAGCACTGACAGACTGACCCCCCCCCACCCCTTCAACCTCTGCTGGCAGCACTCATACAACTATTTCCCAAAGACAACCTCTGGATATGATGCTGAGCATGTACAACTTTTTTGGTGGACTATGGCGAGGCCTGTTCTGAGTGGAACCTGTCCTGTTAAACCGCTGTATGGTCTTGGCCACCGTGCTGCAGCTCAGTTTCAGGGTCTTGGCAATCTTCTTATAGCCTAGGCCATCTTTATGTAGAGCAACAATTCTTTTTTTCAGATCCTCAGAGGGTTCTTTGCCATGAGGGGCCATGTTGAACTTCCAGTGACCAGTATGAGAGAGTGAGAGCGATAACACCAAAGTTAACACACCTGCTCCCCATTCACACCTGAGACCTTGTAACACTAACGAGTCACATGACACTGGGGAGGACAAATGGCTAATTGGGCCCAATTTATACAATTTCACTTAGGGGTGTACTCACTTTTGTTGCCAGCGGTTTAGACATTAATGGCTGTGTGTTGAGTTATTTTGAGGGGACAGCAAATTTACACTGTTATACAAGCTGTACACTCACTACAGGTGAGAACATGACCCATAGAAAACCATGCTAAATGGACTGTAGTGTGTCTCTGCAAAACTAAAAATGCACTAAAAAATGCATAGTTGTGAACCAAGCCTTATGGCTGAAGGTTATTTACCTTCATGCATTCTATGTATGAAGATAAGAAACCTTTAGTATGCAGCCCCCCCCCCCCCCCCTAACTCACACAGGGAAGATTCAGCAGGAACTGGCCAAGTTTCGATCTATCTATGGGCAGGCTTGTTGTATTGAAGTCCATCTATCAATCAACTTCAGTAGAACCAGCCTGACGAGTTTTTCTTGCTCGATCACTGCCGGCGGCTATAACGATTATTGTATTTTGATGGCTGGGAAACCCCCCACTGTCAAAATACAATAGCCCCACGGGAAACATTCCTCCATCACCACTGACTGTTGATGTAAGGATCGAGACATTTTCTTTCCTTCAACCAGTGGTGTTAGGCATGAATTTTACTTTAACCACTTCAAGACCGAACTCTTTCACCCCCTTCCTGCCCAGGCCATTTTTCACATTTCAGCACTGTTGTAATTTGAATGACAATTACTTAGTTATGCAACAATTTACCCAAACGAATTTGATTTTTTTTTTTTTTTTTGACAGATTTTTTTTGGGTGGTATTTAATCATCACTGGGCTTTTTTTTTTTTTTACTGTCTAAAAGAAAAAATTGCAAATATTTAAAAAAAAAATGTTTTTCTTAGTTTTTGTTACAAAATTTTGCAAATAAATAATCTTTGTTAAAAAAACAAAAAACAAAACCCAGATCAGTGTTTATTATTACAGCGCTTACCCCCCCCCCCCCCCCCCCCCCGCAGATGCCCCTTGATATGATAAGTTCCCTGTTCTGCCACAACTCTTTAACCACTCAAGCCCCGGAAGGTTTACCCCCCCCTTCATGACCAGGCCATTTTTTGCGACACGGCACTCCGTTACTTTAGCTGACACTTGCGCGGTCGTGCGACGCTGTGCCCAAAAAAAATGTATGTCCTTTTTTTCCCACAAATAGAAATTTCTTTTGTTGGCATTTGATCACCTTTGCGGTTTTTATTTTTTGTGCTATAAAAAAAAAAAAAATGGAACATTTTGAAAAAAAAAACACTATTGTTTATTTTCTGCTACAAAACACATCCAATAATAAAATATAAAAAAATGGAATTTCTTCATCAATTTAGGCCAATATGTATTCTGTTACATGTTTTTAGTAAACAAAAAACCCAATAAGCGTATATATTGATTGGTTTGCGCAAAAGTTATAGCGTCTACAAACTAAGTGACACTTTTGACACTTTTTTGGGGACCAGTGACACCAATACAGTGATCAGTGCTAAAAAAATATGTTACTAATGACACTGGCAGGGAAGGGGTTAACATCAGGGGTGATCAAAGGTTTAAATGTGTCCCTAGGGAGTGCTTTCTAACTGTATGGGGGAGGTGCTTATAGTGTGAGAAGACAGAGATCCGTGTTCCTGCTTAGAAGAAACACAGGATCTCTATCTTCCCTTTCTTCTGTCGGGAACAATTGTCGGGTCTGATTGGCTCCCTCTGTGTCCAATCACAGAGGAAGTAGGTCTTCGGCAGCGCGCGTGAGCACCACAGACCCGGAGGCGTGAGATCACGTACCTGTAGTATATGTACGTGGGGCAGTCAGCAAGAGGTTAACCACTTGATTACTGGGCACTTAAACCCCCCTCCTATCCAGACCAGTTTTCAGCTTTCAGCACTGATGCACTTTGAATGACAATTGCGCAGTCATACAACACTGTACCCAAATGAAATTTTTATCATTTTTTCAACACAAATAGAGCTTTCTTTTGGTGGTATTTGATCACCTCTGCAGTTTTTACTTTTTGTTAAAAAATGTAAAAAACTGAATTTTTTTAATAAAATTTTTTTTATTTTTTTATATTTTGTTATAAAAAATTTAAAACGGCTAATTTTTCTCCTTCATTGATGTACGCTGATGAGGCAGCAGTGATTGGCACTGATAGGCGGCAGTGATGGGCACTGATGGGTGGCAGTGATGGGCACTGATGGGTGGCAGTGATTGGCACTACAGGTGGGCATTGATAGGTGGCACTTGTGGGCATTGATAGGTGGCACTGTGGGCACTGTTAGGTGGCACTGTGGGCACTGTTATGTGGCACTAGTAGGTGGCACTGATGAGGCAGATGTGCCTCTTCCATCCCAGCTGCCAGCGTGAGTAAAAAAAAAAAACGATTACCGATCTTTTGTTTACATCAGGTGATCAGCTGTCATTGGTTGACAGCTGATCACATGGTAAGGGGCCGGGACCGGCCCCTTACTCGGATCGGTGATCAGCCGAGTCTCAGTGACTCGGTGATCACAGCGCGCCTGGCGCGCACACAGGGGGGGCCGTCATATGAGGGCCTCCCGGGAATGCAGGTCCACGCTGTGGCCGCCATTCGGCTACAGCGCGGACGTCAGGTGGTTAAGGGGATTCATCCTCTCCATTTGTCCTGTTTACTGTTATCGCCAACAGTGAAAAGGAAAGAAAATTCCAAAAATTGTGTTGTCACCAGAATAGAAAGAGTGGGAAGATCTTCCAATTGGGACACTAGTTCTGATGACAACCAATGATTCCCTCACTTTCAGGGATTTCCTCTCACTTTTTGTTTTGGCTATGGAACAGGAAAGGAAGGTAAAAAAAAAAAAAAAATATTACAGGGGTTAAACATCTCACTTACTTAGTTCTACTTTAACTCACACGGTCAGTTTAAAATAAAAAACAGATGAAACTGAAAGGTCCCTACAATTGAAGCTTAGGATTATGTCTTTGGTGGCCTACGTCTCCTACCTTCCCACCATTCTGTTGTAGCCTTCATAAGAGGCTCCAGCTTTCCACACTTCTGGTGGTGTTGAATGCCCGCGTCCCCCACTGCTCACCTTGGTTCCTTCCTCTGATCACAACACTACAGGACTCAGCTGTGACTTAGGGGTCGGAGGTTGGAACCATGACATGTGGCAGGGAAACACAGGCATCCAATATTCCCAAAAGTGTAGGATGCTAAAGAGTCTTACAGAGGCAGTCCTGGAATGGAGGGAAGGTAGAAGACATGGACCACTATAGAGGTGAGTATAACCACTCTTCTATTATTGGGACTTTTTAGGAATTCTTAAAAAGATCAAAGCTCATTGCAGGGAACTGAACGCACCACCTTAGAACTGTAAAGTCGCATTGCTAGCCAGTGAGCATCATTGCTTTACCAAATCATGACTTGAATCCCTGCCAGTTACAGTACATTTGTCACATGTTTCTGAGAAGTAGCTCAAAGTTTATTATGTATCTGATGCATTTGTTTTATTTCCTTATTTGTATCATGCCGTTTCCTTCCCTTCCTCGTATTTTCATTATTACCCAACACCGTGTCCTTCCTCCCACACACTGCATGACAGTTGTAGGATCTCAGCTACATATTCTTCTTCTCTCGTTCATATCCTTGGATGACGTGTTTGTTGTAGAGCCTACTGTCTGACCTTCATATCTGTTCTATGCAGTGAAAGGTTGTGTTCGCATTGCATTAGATGCTGAAGCTCTATGGGTAGCATTTTCATGTATTGATGGAGCACTTACCAGATTTGCAGGGCTCAGCCATGGAAGACATAGAAAGCAATTAGGCTTCTTAGCCTTGGGTATTTATGTGATAGACCAACACAAAGTGGGACATAATTGTGAAGTAGAAGGAAAATGATAAATGGTTTTCATATTTATTTTACAAATAAATATGTGAAAAGTATAGCGTACATTTGTATGGCGCCCCCCGGAGTCAATACTTTGTAGAACCACCTTCCACTGCAATTACAGCTGCAAGTCTTTTTGGGGATGTCTCTACCAGCTTCGCACATCTAGAGAGGGACATTTTTGCCCATTCTTCTTTGCAAAATAGCTCAAGCTCTGTCAGATTGGATGGAGACCGTCTGTGAACAGCAATTTTCACGTCTTGCCACAGATTCTCAATTGGATTTAGGTCTGGACTTTGACTAGGCCATTCTAACACATGAATATGCTTTGATCTAAACCATTCCATTGTAGCTCTGGCTGTATGTTTAGGGTCGTTGTCCTGCTGGAAGGTGAACCTCCGCCCCCGTCTCAAGTCTTTTGCACACTCTAATGCCCCGTACACACGGTCAGATTTTCTGACAGAAAATGTGTGATAGGACCTTGTTGTCGGAAATTCCGACCGTGTGTGGGCTCCATCACACATTTTCCATCGCATTTTCCAACACACAAAGTTTGAGAGCAGGCTATAAAATTTTCCGACAACAAAATCCGTTGTCGGAATTTCCGATCGTGTGTACACAAATCCGACGCACAAAGTGCCACGCATGCTCAGAATAAATAAAGAGATGAAAGCTATTGGCTACTGCCCCGTTTATAGTCCCGACGTACGTGTTTTACGTCACCGCGTTCAGAATGATCGGATTTTCCGACAACTTTGTGTGACCGTGTGTATGCAAGACAAGTTTCAGCCAACATCCGTCATAAAAAATCCTAGGATTTTGTTGTCGGAATGTCCGATCAATGTCCGACCCTACGCAGCATAACAGGTTTTCTTCTAAGATTGCCCTGTATTTGGCTCCATCCATCTTCCCATCAACTCTGACCATTTATCATTTTCCTTCCACTTCACAATTATGTGTCACTTTGTGTTGGTCCATCACATAAAATCCCAATAAAATACATTTACGTTTTTGGTTGTAACATGACGAATTGTGGAACATGTCAAGGGGTATGAATACTTTTTCTAAGGCACTGAATGTACAAAGCTGCAGGACTCAGTGCACATTTTTAGACCTGCTGTTCGGGGATTGGTTGGTAGGGATCAGAACCTCCTACCAAGGACCCCCTTACAGATATTAGGGGGTTTCCACTACCATGGCCTGCAACATCCCAACTTCTGTTTTGATACTTCTATTGAATTTCTTCGGACTGCCGCTAGAGCAGCCAGTGCCCCATTCCCAAACCTGACTGATATACTTTAAATGAACCCTTACTTTTACCCATACAGGGCAAAGTAAAAGGGCAATGTAACTGCCGTATTTCTCTTCCTCAGCAGTATATACTCTTCCTCTTTCCTTTGGTGAAATCGTTTGTTTCCTTTGTTTTCAATAAATACCTTTTATTACACCCAGTGATGTCATCACTGAATCTCTGTACAGTAAAACCTTGGATTAGGAGCATAATTCGTTCTAGAAACATGTTTGTATTTTATACATAAGTCCTTCAGTTTATAGTCCACATAAAAAGATTATAGCAATGTGATAGGTTGTGTAACCATAAAATGTCCATTTACAAATGGCAGCCTCCACAGGGGGATTAGAAGCAAAATCCAGCAGGAGCTCCAGAGTATAAAAGAGAAGAGGCGCCTCCAAGTGTAGCAATATGGTTACATTTGATGAAGGTACAACATTTAGCAACTCACTAAGTATGCAGGCATCCGGGGTAAAGCTGTCCACATAGACCATCCTCAGCTCCGCCGGCTCTCACTGCTGTCAGTCTGAAATCGTGCCTGGGAAGACGACCCTGCAGTAGAGTGACCTGAAAGTGAGGCTTGTACCGCTCATGGAGCGCAGAGTGGAAGGGATGTCATTGGTGGCGGTGCGGAGGACGGTCTATGTGGACAGCTTTATCCCGGGTGCCTGCATACTTAGATGTGCCTGTTTTAATCATCAACCATGTTGCTAAATGTTGTACCTTCATTAAATGTAACCTTATTGCTACACTTCGAGGCGCCTCTCTTCTCTTTTATACTCGGTTGGGACATGACACTACTCATATTTATCAAGTCATCTCTTGTATATCAAGTCAAAATTTATTTAAAAATTTTGCTTGTCTTGCAAAACGCTCTCTAACCAAGTTACTCTCAAACCAAGGTTTTACTGTACTTTTCTCTGCAGTGCAGGCAGATCATGGCTGATGGGAGGGGCTGGCAGGGTGCTGTACATAGCTTCCTGAACATATTACAGTCCCATGCCTCACTGCTCTTCTCAAGGGCCCTCAGCTCTAATGCAAGCAGAGGTCTGGCTCTTGAGAGGAGTAATGCAAATATCAAAAGGCCTTTGTAGAGTTACCTTAGCAGAAGTTGCTTGGAAAATTGGGTTCCGTGTTCTTTGGTCTCGACTTTGGGAACAACCTTGTCCCTTCTGACACACCTGGTTGAATCAAGAACTTATGGGAGCAGAAATATAAACACCCTGCATATGACTAAACGATAGCACCAGGGAGTAAACATGAGACTGGTCAAATGGAGGTAAAGTGAGTATATTGTCACAGATTAGGGTAAATGGCAATACATACAGAAATACGCACTTAGAAAAATCATTTTGTTCACAGTGAGTTTAACAATGCAATCACTAGGTTATAGCAGCTTAGATTTCAACACTGTACCAAATGAGCAAAGTTAACCCAGCAATGAACAGCATCAGAAAAAAAAAGTATCTGTATCAAACAGCATTAGCGATAATGACTAATCCCACAACTGTCGGTCCTTGTGAAGCAGCTATCCGGTAGGCAGTTCTTAGCTTTAAAACTTCAGTTGGCTAATGGTGGGGCCCAGTCTTTAAGGTGGTGCACATAAGTACAGTCCCTTTAAACCAGGGGTCTTCAAACTATGGCCCTCCAGTTGTTCAGGAACTACAATTCTCATCATGCCTAGTCATGTCTGTGAATGTCAGAGCTTTACAATGCCTCATGGGACGTGTAGTTCTGTAACAGCTGGAGGGCCGTAGTTTGAGGATCCCTGCTTTAAACTTTGCATGCAGTCATAGAAGCCTCTATGCGGATGGACAGTCTATAGTTTCAGTCTCTGCCAGCAGAGATAATCCAATTGCAGCAGTGGCCTCTCACCAGTCCCAGCGATAAAGCCAACCTCAAGTTGGCAACCTTGGCAGCTCTGCACACAGGTTATCGGCACTCCGGTTCACTGTCTCAGGCCACAGAGTTATAGTAGGCAGGTGTGTGTACATGAATATTGGCGCACGCTCTCCGATCTCCACACAGCAAGAGGAAGTCGTCCGTCTACCACCTGGGAAAACAGCTCCTTTCTCCTCTTCCTAACCGTCTCTTACTGGGAATTGTAGTCCATTTCACAGCATGATTCCTCTTCTGAACTACCGTATTTATCGGCGTATAACACGCACTTTTTTCCCCTTAAAATCAGGGGAAAGTCGCAGGTGCGTGTTATACGCCGATCCCCTGCGATCCCGAGCTGTCACAACTTCAAAATCGCTGACCGCGATTTGAAAATGGCGCCGCCGGCGCCGAAATACACAGAGACGGTCCTCGGCTCTTCTCGGCGGCTCTCGTTCACTTTCAACTCCACTCGTAGTCCCGAGCGGAGCTATCTGAACCTACTCGGCTAGGTTCGGATAGCTCGGGACTACGAGTGGAGCCGAAAGTGAACAAGAGCCGCCGGGAAGAGCCAAGGACTGGCTCTATGTATTTCGGCGCCAGCGGCGACATTTTTAAATCGCGGTCGGCGATTTTGAAGCCCAGGATGGCAGGGACAGGAGATCGAAAAATACGGTATATCTCCCACAATTCAGTGTGGCCTACATACACTAAAGTCTCTTGAGTGCCTTCTGCTTAAAGTCCCCTCCCGGCTGGCCAGAAGCGAACAGTGTTAGTTAGTTCAGCTAGCCTGGTAGGAGCACAGAGAACAACTGCAGCACAGAGTCCTAAATTGCTCTTTCTCTCTAGCCCAGCACCTGGCTACACCTTGGTGCACAAATGTCAGTCTGGAGGAGTGAATGTTCCTAGGCAAGATGCTTTGTATGCAGCCTGCACTAGGTAACACCCACATGCAGGGGCAGACTGACAACTCATGGGGCCCCCGGGTAATAGAAGATTATGGGGCCCCCGTGCTTACAGATGGCCGTCACACCATGAGTAAGTAACAAACAAAACAACATATCGAGTACAGCAGAGTTCTCCTTTACATCAAAGTCCCAACATTCTCCCTATAAATCACAAACCACAGAGTGCCACCTTATGGCAGAGCCCCCCAGTGTGCCACCCTATGGCAGAGCCCCCAGAGTATCACCTTCCATCAGTGTCCCCTTACACACACCTTTGCACCTTAGTGCTTGGTGTGGCAGGCAGCTGTCGGGGAAAAGGCTTTTAATTAGAAAAAATCCACTTGTTGCAGCCTCTGAACTACCCAAGTGAGTTGTAGAGCCAGCTGAATAGTGAACTGCTGTGGCTGGCCTCAGATCAGGCAGTGGGGCATGTGAATAAAGGCATCATAGGCGTGCGCACGGGGTGTGCCAGGTGTGCCTGGGCACACCCTAATCACCCCGTGCTGTGTCCAGAGATTTGCCCCAAAATGCTGCATCTAAGAGAGTGTGTGGCCCGCGCTGCCTGTGAAACAGTTTCACAGGCAGCAGAGCGTGAGAATTGCCAGAGCTGATCAGTGTATGGAACTGTCAGATAATGACACTGCATGCAGAGAGAGACACCAGCTGTCTTAATGTCAGGGTGATGTCGGGGGTGGGCGGGACAGAACGGTCATCAAACACCAGCCAATGGGATGGGGTCTGGGCGGGCCGCTCTCTGAAGCAGCTCAAACATTGGCTTGTGTTTATAGCGCTTGGTCCCGCCCACTCTCGACATCGTGGCTGAGTTGTAAGTCATCACAACTCAGCCGCGATGTCGGGGGTGGGCGGGATCAAGCGGCAACACCAGCCAATGATTGGGCTGCTTCAGAGAGGGGGCGGAGCCAGAGAAATGTAGCGGCCCGCCCAGACCCATCCTATTGGATGGTGTTTGGTAACTGTTCAGTCCCGCCCACCACCAGCATCATCGCTGACTTTTAACAGCTGTGTCTCTCCCTGCATGCAGTGTCATTATCTGACAGTTTCATACACTGAACAGCTCTGGCAATTCTCACCATCTGCTGAATGTGAAACTCCTCCTCTCCCCTATCTGAGCCACCCAATGCTGCCAATCAGTGCCAATCAATTCTGCCAATCAGTGCCAACCAATGCTGCCTATCAGTGCCAACCAATGCTGCCAATCAGTGCCAACCAATGCTGCCAATCAGTGCCAACCAATGCTGCCTATCAGTGCCAAACAGTACTTCCTATCAGTGCAAACCAGTGCCGCCTATCAGTGCCAACCACTGTTGCCTATCAGTGCCACTGCTGCTTATCAGTGCCAACCAATGCTGCCTATCTGTGCCAGTGCTGGTTATCAGTGCAAACCAATGTTGCCTATCAATGCCAACCAGTTCTGCCTATCTGTGCCAGTGCTGATTATCATTCCAACCAATTCTGCCTATCAGTGCCAACCAATGCTGCCTATCAGTGCAAACCAGTGCTGCCTATCAGTGCCAACCAATGCTGTAAATCAGTGCCAACCAATGCTGTCAATCAGTGCCAACCAATGCTGCCTATCAGTGCTGCCAATCAGTGCCCATCAGTGCTGCATATCAGTGCCCATCAGTGCTGCCTATCAGTGCTGACAATTAGTGCCCATCAGTGCTGCCAGTCAGTGCCCATCAGTGCTGCCAATCAGTGCCAACCAATGCTGCCTATCAGTGCCAACTAATGCTGCCAATCAGTGCCAACAAATGCTGCCAATCAGTGCCAACAAATGCTGCCAATCAGTGCAAACCAATGCTGCCTATCAGTGCCAACCAGTACTGCCTATCCGTGCCAGTGCTGCTTATCAGTGCCAACCAATTCTGCCTATCAGTGCCAACCAATTCAAACCAGTGCTGCCTATCAGTGCAAACCAGTGCTGCTTATCAATGCCAACCAATGCTGCCTATCAGTGCCAGTGCTGCCTATCAGTGCCAACCAGTACTGCCTATCTGTGCCAGTGCTGCTTATCAGTGCCAACCAATTCTGCCTATCAGTGCAAACCAGTGCTGCCTATCAGTGCCAACCAGTGCTGCCTATCAGTGCCAACCAATGCTGTAAATCAGTGCCAACCAATGCTGCCTATCAGTGCTGCATATCAGTGCCCATCTGTGCTGCCTATCAGTGCCCATAAGTGCTGCCCATCAGTGCTGCCAATCAGTGCACATCAGTGCTGCATATCAGTGCCCATCAGTGCTGCCTATCAGTACCAATCAGTGCTGCCTATCAGTACCAATCAGTGCTGACAATTAGTGCCCATCAGTGCTGCCTATCAGTGCCACCTACCAGTGCCCATCAGTGCTGCCAGTCAGTGCCCATCAGTGCTGCCTATCAGTGCAGCCTATCAGTGCCCGTTAGTGCTTCCAATCAGTGCTGCCTATCAGTGCCAATCAGTGTAGATCAGTGCTGCCAATCAGTGCTGCGAATCAGAGCCTATCAGTGCCCATAAGTGCTACCAATAAGAGCCCATCAGTGATGCATATAAGTGCCCATCAGTGCCACCTATCAGTGCCAATCAGTGCCCATTAGTGCCAATCAGTGCTGCCAATCAGTGCAGCCTATTAGTGCCCATCAGTGCTGCCTTAGTAGGGATGGTGGAAACCCCTCTACAGATAATTGCAATACAAATTACCTTCGAGTGCAACAACTTTTTAGTTGGGAGGTTCACACCATTATAGCACTTTGGATTTTTTATTTTTTAGAGTGTTACACTTAATTGTATATGTTTTAGTTACAGTTATAATATGAATTATTGCACTTGAAGTTAATTTCCCACCACCCCTGCTAAGTCCATGTCTTTATGGACCTTGCTTTGTGCACTGGGGAGCAGTCATGTTGGAAGGGGTCATCCCCAAACTGTTCCCTCAAAGTTGAGAGCATGAAATTGTCCAAAATGTCTTGGTATGCTGACGCCTTAAGAGCTCCCTTTACTGGAACTAAGGGGCCGAGCCCAACCCCTGAAAAACAACTCTACACCATAATCCCCCCTCCACCAAATGATTTGGACCAGTGCACAAAGCAAGGTCCATAAAGACATGGATGAGCGAGTTTGGGGTGGAGGAACTTGACTGACCTGCACAGAGTCCTGACCTCAACCCGATAGAACACCTTTGGGATGAATTCGAGTGGAGACTTCGAGCCAGGCCTTCTCATCCAACATCAGGGCCTGACCTCACAAATGCCCTTCTGGAAGAATGATCAAACATTCCCATATACACACTCCTAAACCTTGTGGACAGCCTTCCTAGAAGAGTTGAAGCTTTTATAGCTGCAAAGGGCGGAGCCAACTCAATATTGAACCCTATGGACTAAGACGGCATTAAAGTTCATGTGCGTGTAAAGGCAGGCGTCCCAATACTTTTGACAATATATATATATATGTATGTGTGCTTGAGCTTTTGGGTGCACACCCTAATGCAATAGGCTGCGCACGCCTATGGCATCCTTGATGTGTGCCATGATATCACTGCACAGGTGTGTACCCAGAATGGCTGCCTGATCCGAGGCCGAGCTCTGCAGTGCACCAATCAGATGGCTCCAAATGGCAACAAGTGCATTTTTCAAGGGCATGGCGTTGTTAGATCGACTTCTGTTGAGCAGCAGTGGGCACACCTGGTTCATACAGTATACACACATGCATCCACAGTATACATACATATAGACACACATGCACAGAATACATACACACATACAGTATACATACAGTATACATACCCAGTATACACACACATGCAGTATACATACACACCAGTGCTGGGACAAGGCCATTTGGTGCCCAGGGCGAAGATGGCAAACTGCGCCCCCCCCCCATTTTTCATTCAGATATCCCCGCACAAAGTCAAGGACGTTGTATGAAAACCGGCGGTTGGGAAGTGGTTAAAACGCATTTTTTTTTAATACAAAGTTGTCCATTTATACAATATTTCTAACACATAACATGTACATACCAAAAATGATACCCCAAAATAGATTCTCCTACTCCTCCTGAGTACGGCAATACCACATGTGTGAGACTTCCACAGCCTGGCCACATACAGAGGCCGAGTACAGCCGAGTATGGCTGAGCATGGCTGGGTATGGCCGAGCATGGCTGGGTATGGCAGAGCATGGCTGGGTATGGCAGAGCATGGCTGGGTATGGCAGAGCATGGCTGTGTATCACTGAGTAATGCAGACTATGACTGGATATGGAAGGGTATGGCTGGGTATCACCGAGTATTGCAGAGTATAGCGGGGTATTGCAGAGTATAGCGGGGTATTGCAGAGTATGGTGGGGTATTGCAGAGTATGGCGGGGTATTGCTGAGTATCACAGGGTATTGCACGGTATTGCGGGGTATTGCAGTGTATTGCAAAGTATTGCGGGGTTTTGCAAAGTATTGCAGAGTATTGCGGGGTATTGCAGGATATTGCAGAGTATTGCACAGTGTTGTGGGGTATTGCAGAGTATTGCACAGTATTGTGGGGTATTGCAGAGTATTGCACAGTGTTGCGGGGTATTGCAGAGTATTGCACAGTATTGTGGGGTATTGCAGAGTATTGCACAGTGTTGCGGGGTATTGCGGAGTATTGTGGGGTATTGCAGAGTATTTCAGGGTATTGCACAGTATTGTGGGGTATTGAAGAGTATTGCACAGTGTTGTGGGGTATTGCAAAGTATTGCAGAGTATTGCGGGGTTTTGCAGAGTATTTGCGGGGTATTGCCGAGTATCACAGAGTATGGCTGGGTATTGCAGAGTATTGCACGGTATTGCGGGGTATTGCAAAGTATTGCGGGGTATTGCAAAGTATTTCAGGGTATTGCAAAGTATTTCGGGGTATTGCAGAGTATTGCACAGTATTGTGGGGTATTGCAGAGTACTGCACAGTGTTGCGGGGTATTGTGGGGCATTACAGAGTATTGCACAGTATTCTGGGGCATTGCAGAGTATTGTGGGGCATTGCAGAGCATTAGGGATGGCTGAGCATGGATGGATGGATGGCTGGATGTCACTGAGCAGCGCTGTGGGCACTACACATCCAGCCCACAGCACTGCGAGAGGGGAATTCTGGGAGGACGTCATAGTACGTCCTCCCGGAGTTAAGCAACCACCCTGTAGCCGTCATTCGGCTATGGGTCGGTTGTTAAGTGGTTAAACAGCAGTGGTGGTCACTGGTCATTAACCTCGCCTCAGCCTCCTCCCCTCCCCCAATCCAGCCATTTATTAATCTGTTTTTTAGTGTTTACTTACACAAGTTCAGACTCTGAAGTTCTGAGTCTGAACTTGTGTAAGTAAACACTAAAAAAGAGATTAATAAATGGCTGGATTGGGGGAGGGGAGGAGGCTGAGGCGAGGTTAATGACCAGTGACCACCATTGCTGATGATCTGAGTCAAAACACTGGCACTGCAATCGTCTACCTTCGCTTCTTTCCAGACTGAATCCAGCAGCAGCTACTAGAGCCAGCCAGCCAGGCAGGCAGCAGCAGCTCAGCTCAACTCGGCTCGCTCCTTGAGGTGACAGCGCGCCGACACAGCTCCCGCCTCCCAGCGCGCCGACACAGCTCCCGCCTCCCTGCGCGCCGACACAGCTCCCGCCTCCCTGCGCGCCGACACAGCTCCCGCCTCCCTGCGCGCCGACACAGCTCCCGCCTCCCTGCGCGCCGACACAGCTCCCGCCTCCCTGCGCGCCGACACAGCTCCCGCCTCCCTGCGCTCCTCTGCATCCTCCCACCTTGCCTCCGGCCGTGCGTGACGTCACGGCGCTGGCAGGGACTACGAGACTCCTCCATAGGGGAGTAAACTGTAAGAGTGTAGTTGTGTGCTGAGGGAAGGGAGGATGCAGGAGCGCACAAAGGCAATTTGTACAGTGCCGCTGGGCGCTGTAAATGCACTTGACTGTAGACAGTAGTTGTACTATTGTACACACTGGCGGGCGGCGGCCGTGGCAGAATGTCACCTGCAGCCTGCGCCCCCTCCCCTTATAGCAAATGGTACCGCCCAGGGCACGTGCCCCTTCCGCCCCTGCCTTGTACCGGCCCTGATACACACATACAGTATACATACACAGTATACATAAACATGCAGTATACATACACATACAGTATACATGCAGTACACATACACAGTATACACACGCATACAGTATACATGCAGTACACATACACAGTATACACACGCATACAGTATACATGCAGTACACATACACAGTATACACACACACATACAGTATACATACAGTACACATACACAGTATGCATACAGTATTCACACACATACAGTATCAGTGGCGGTGCGTCCCCCCTCTCCTGGCACCACTTTATCACCATAGATAGATTCATGCATTGCATGAATCTATCTACGGTCGCCGCTGTCACCCCCTATTCAGGTGTCCGGCCCCTTTTCGGGCACCTGAATTACAGCGGCGGGGTATTTTTATTTCTTGTAAGCACCTGATTAGAGCCATAGGCTCTAATAGGTGTCCAAAAAGGTGAACAGCGGGCGCCATGCTGGGCGCTCGCTGTTCACTAAGCGTTGTGTTAGCAAAGCGAATGAATATTTGCTTTGCTAACACTGAACCGCCTCTCAGCCAATCAGGTGCTCGGGTCTGTTACCTGTCACCTGACTGGCGCTGTGATTGGACGCCTATCGCAGAGGACGGGAAGGGATGACGGGAGAAGACATCGAGGAGCGTGGAGGACACCGCTCGCCGCCTGCCGCCGTGACCCGCTGCCCCACCGAGACAAGGTAAGTGGCTGCGTTTGATGGGCACAGTGGCTACAATTGATGGGCACAGTGGCAGCATCTGATGGGCACAGTGGCTGCGTTTGATGGCACAGTGGCTGCATTTGATGGCACAGTGGCTGCATTTGATGGCACAGTGGCTGCGTTTGATGGCACAGTGGCTGCATTTGATGGCACAGTGGCGGCAATTGATGGGCACAGTGGCAACAATTGATGGGCACAGTGGCTGCGTTTGATGGCACAGTGGCTGCGTTTGATGGCACAGTGGCGGCGTTTGATGGCACAGTGGCGGCGTTTGATGGCACAGTGGCTGCGTTTGATGGCACAGTGGCTGTGTTTGATGGGTACAGTGGCTATGTTTGATGGCACAGTGACAGCAATTTAAGGGTACAGCGGCTGCGTTTGATGGCACAGTGGCTGCGTTTGATGGCACAGTGGCTGCGTTTGATGGCACAGTGGCAGCAATTGATGGGCACAGTGGCTGCGTTTGATGGCACAGTGGCTGCGTTTGATGGCACAGTGGCAGCAATTGATGGGCACAGTAGTGGCAATTTATTGGTACAGTGACTGCATTTGATGGTACAGTGGCAGCAATTGATGGCACAGTGGCTGCATTTGATGGGCACAGTAGCTGCATTTGATGGGCACAGTGGCTGCATTTGATGGGCACAGTAACTGCGTTTGATGGGCACAGTGGCTGCGTTTGATGGGCACAGTGGCTGCGTTTGATGGGCACAGTGGCAGCAATTTATGGGTACAGTGGCGGCAATTTATGGGTTTTTTTTCAGTTTGTTTGAGCCCCCCAAAAAAATGTTGTGCACTAACTGCCACTGTACAGTATACATACAGTATATACACACACACAATTACACATACACACACACCAGCACATTTCACCCAAAAATCAGCCTGATTGAACACACTGGCATGCTGGGACTTGTAGTGCCCCAGCTGCTCACAGACATAGGAGGTGGTAATACAGGAGAGGAGGGGACTGTGCCTGTGTACATGGTGGGCAGGTAATGGGTAGGGAGATGTAGTAGAGATTGGGGGAGACATTGAGGACATGTTCTTCCTCCAGGAGCGTTGCACTTCTCACACACAAAATCGATCGAATAGCCTCAGAGACAGGAGGAGCTCTGCCAAAGGTAACACATCCTCCCCCTCCCTCTCTGCTCACCAGGGTAATCCACTGACTAGAATTGATTTTGTAAAGCTTAGCCAGCTTACCTTATCAGGCAGCAGCCCGTCCCACACTGCAAGCTGTCCCCGCCTCCCTCTCCTCCAGCATTCAGCATCTCCTTCTCCTGTGTCAAAAAATCTGCGCTGTGGAAGGGGGCATATACAGAGTGTTCCTATTGGCTGAGGGGGCAGTGCAGAGGTGGAGCATATATAAACTCGGGATTTTCACATCAAAATGATGTCGGTGTCAGACATTTCAGGGACAGATGTAAAAATACACAGATTTTTACATACTGTCCCTAGTTTTACTGAGGCTGGTCACCCTGATGGGGCCCCCTAGTGGCATGGGGCCCTCTGTCAGTGCCCGAGTGCCCGAATGGTCAGTCCGCCCCTGCCCACATGTGATGTTGAGGCTCCATGTTTGGAAGATCTGAAATCCAATGAATGAAATGGATTGGCCATGGACAATCAGGCTGTAGAGGAATGGGGGCGTTCAATCTGTGGCCCACCAGCGTTTGCGGAACAACAAATCTCATCATGCCTCCACCTTTTTGGAATCATGCTTATAAATGTCAGCAGCTTGCAATGCCTCATGGGACTTGTAGTTCCACAACAGCTGGAGGGACACAGGTTGAGCACCCATGATAGATGATGCAGGACATCCTCCAGCCAGGAAGTGAGACAGTCTGTGTCTTACTTGCTACAGTTTCCAATGCACATTATGAGAAGCTTACAGTGTGCAGTGAAAGCAGAGTAAGCCATTTCCGTACAGGAGAGGAGACTGTACAACTGTGCAAGACTGAAGGGAAGGCTGGAGTACAGCTTTAATAAAGATTCACCTCAATCCCAATTAGCAGCCAAACTGGGGATTTGTAACTTTAGCAACTGTAGTCCTAACAGCAATAACAGTTTCCGACGAGCCCTGGCCTGACAGAGGAGGAGGCTTAAATAGCCCTCTCAGACTCCTCCCACAAATACAGGCTAGCCTCCTAGCCTCCCAAGGCCTGAGGTGTGCCTTGGCCTGACTGGTTAGTATGCCTGAAAAGAGGGCAAAAAGACACAAATTTAGGTGAAGAAGGGAAGGTAACAATCCATCAAGTGGAGTAGCGCGCGCCCGGATGGCAACAGTATATATCCGATAAGTGTCCGCTATGACAGAAAAAACCCCCCCGACTCCTGACTTGGTGATGAGACAGAACCCCCTATAGAACCTGCAAAGCTACCCAGAACACAACTAAACGTCCCACGAACGATTGGACAGAGGCTGAAGCCCGACACGACCCAGACATGAGAATGAACTGTTTGTGAAAGAGAGGATGCGTGGAGGAAGGGGAGCAATTGCTGTCCCGAGGAGCCCCTGCAAAATGATAGCCGAGAAGATCAAAATTTCAACCGGACACCAGTGAAGTGCTCAGTGAAACCCCCCCAAGCCCTGACCTACCCAAACTGGTATGGGGAAGTCCGAGGGTGAGTGCCAAGGGACAACTGGCAGAAGTTCAAAATGCTAAATACCTGAAGGATGTGATGGAGTAGGTGGATGAGGTCAATGCACTGTGACAATAAGCATTGACAACATTGAAAACCATGCCAGACACAGAGTACTGGTCCCACCTGATTCGATCGGGTCGTGCTTCAGCCTGTGACCTGGCAATCCAGTCTGAATCCTGAACCAAGGAAGGAGGGCCAGACTCCACCCGGGGGAAATAAGTCCCATGGCATGAAACAGTCATACCCAAAGTGACTGAAACCCCCCTACCTGGAACCGGCTGGGGAACGGAAAAGATGACTGGACTGACGTCCCTGAGCAGTCTTCCAGGCCACATCCTAGACAAGAGATCAGGGCCGAGAGTGGAATCCAGAATCATGACGACGTTTGCCCAAACCTACCACTTAAGGACCAACAAGGGGATGATGAATGCCAAAGCAGCCCAACCTGAGAACATGAACAAGAGACATGACAGACAACAAGACATGAGAACAACAACGCCCCTCTGTGCCTACCTAAGTATGAGAACATGAGCAGAAATGTCAAGACCACTGCGTGTGAATGAACCTGATGACGGACCCCCCCCTCCCCCTCGTGTAAGTAGTGAGTGAGCCCGAGTAACCGCGGACCCCCCCTCCCCCCTCGTGTAAGTAGTGAGTGAGCCCGAGTAACCTGCCACGCAGAGACAGGTAATTACCTGAAAACTCAGGGCTGGTGTACCCACAGACCGTGGTGGGTAATCGTACAGGTGTGGTGAATGAACGTGCATCGTATGATGTATGTTATACAGGCGAGAAGATTGTGTTCAACAATCATTAACAAACGAAACCTCAGCCCGTATGGATCTGTAGACGTGACAGATCCTGACATGTGAGCCCTAGCTACCTGACGCAGGTACAAACATGAACAAAACGATGACACATGTGACAAACAACGAAGATGAAACAGCTACTGGAGTATATTCCGTGACTGAACAACAATGCCCCTCTGAGAAATGCTGAGGCTGAACACTTAAGCAGAAATGTTGTGACAGAAATCTTGGGGCAGAAAAACAAGGACAACAACGCTATGACAGAAAATGCTATGACAGAAATGCTGAACTAAATGTTGAGGCAGAAAACGTGATGAGAGAAAAACCTGGGGCAGAAATGCCATGACAGAAAATGCTGGGGTAGAAAATGCTCTGACAGAACTCAGAGGCAGAAACGCAATGACAGAAATCCTGGGGCAGAAACGCTGAGGCAGAAATGCCATGACCGAAACTCAATGACAGAAACGCTGAGACTGAAATACTGATGGCAGAAATGCAAAGTCAGAATCCTGGGGCAGAAATGCTATGACGGAAATGTCGAGACAGAAAAAATTGAGACAGAAAACGCCATGACCGAATAAAGAAAAACGCCATGACAGAAATCCTGGGGCAGAGAAGCCATGACAGAAATCTTGAGCCAGAAACGCTATGACAGAAATCCTGGGGAAAAACGCTATGACAGAACCCTGGGGCAGACCCGCTATGACAGAAATTTAGAGACTGTACGCCGAGACAGAAATGCCGGGGCAGAAGGCTATGACAGAAATGCTGAGGCAAAACGCTATGACAGAAAAGCTAGGGCAGAACGCTGAGATGGAAATGCTAGGACAGAACGCTGAGACGGAAATGCTAGGGCAGAACGCTGAGACGGAAATGCTAGGGCAGAACGCTGAGACGGAAATGCTAGGGCAGAATGCTGAGACGGAAATGCTGAACGCTTATAACAACAATGCTAGGGCAGAACTCTGAGAGAGAAATGCTGAACGCTATGACAGAAATGCTGGGCAGAACGTTAAGCCAGAAATGCTGAATGCTATGACAGAAATGCTGAACGCTATGAGAGAAATCCTGAACGCTATGACAGAAATGCTGGGCAGAACGCTATCACAGAAATGCTGGGCAGAACGCTATCACAGAAATGCAGAAGGCTTATGACCGCAATGCTGGGCAGACTGCTACGACAGAAATGCTAAACGCTATGACAGAAATGCTGGGCAGAATGCTATGACAGAAATGCTGAACGCTATGACAGAGATGCTGAACGCTATGACAGAAATGCTGAACGCTACGACAGAAATGCTGAACGCTATGACAGAAATGCTGAACGCTATGACAGAAATGCTGAACGCTACGACAGAAATGCTGAACGCTACGACAAAAATGCTGAATGCTGGGACAAAAATGATGAACGCTATGACAGAAATGCTGAACACTATGACAGAAATACCGGGCAGAACGTTTAAGACAGAAATGTTGAACGCTACGACAGAAATGCTGAACGCTACGACAGAAATGCTGAACGCTACGACAGAAATGCTGAACGCTATGACAGAAGTGCTGAACGCTACGACAGAACTGCTGGGGCAGAAACACCATGACAGAAATAATAGGGCCGAACGCCATGACAGAAATGCTGGGGCAGAATGCAACAACAGAAATGTTGAGGCAGGAAACGCTATGACAGAAAAAATGCCATGACAGAAAAACAAGCGCTGAGACTAAACGCCTAAACAGAAACGCTATGACAGAAAACCTGTGCCGAAATGCCACGATATGAACACTTGTGACTGAAGCGGTGGATGCCCGGGAGGCGTGCGGGGATCCCCCCACATGATGCTCCACGTGAATACCAGGAGGTGAGCGGTCGGCTGAGCGCCCCCACCATGAGAACTGGGAGACGTGCGGGCGTCCCCTCCACGATGCAGGGCCTGGTACCAGGGAGGTGAACTGGCGGGCGAGTGGCAAGTGGGTGGGTGGAGGATGGACGTATGGACGGACGCCCCCCCGCCTCCCCCCGGCAGATGGGGCTGTGGGGAAAGTGGGTGGTTGGAGGATGGATGACCGGATCCCGCGGCGTGAGTGCCGGGAGAAGCGGGCGGTCGCCCCCCCGGCGCTGTCCGGAACAGAGTGATGAAAGGAGCCGGCGGGCAGGCAGCACGCTGACCAGATGGAGCCGTGGATGATGGATGGACGCCCCCCCCTGCTCCCCCCGGCATGAGCGCCGGGAGAAGCGGTCGGCCCCCACAGCTCTGGCAGGCACCTGGATGAAAGGTAGAAGCGGACGGCAGCTACGTTAATGGACGGACACCCCCATCACTTTAATGGACGGACACCCCCACGTTAATGGATAGACACCCCCATCCCATTGCTTTAAGAAAGGCCTGGATACTTTCCTAAGTGTACATAATATAACTGGGTACTGACATTTATAGGTAAAGTTGATCCAGGGAAAATTCAATTGCCTCTTGGGGGATCAGGAAGGAATTTTTTCCCCTGCTGTAGCAAATTGGAGCATGCTCTGCTGGGGGTTTTTTGCCTTCCTCTGGATCAACTGTGGGTATAGTATTGGGTATATTGGATTGTACAATATATATATTTTTTTTTCTTTTCTTTTTTTTTTTTTATGGTTGAACTAGATGGACTTGTGTCTTTTTTCAACCTGACTAACTATGTAACTATCCCCCCTGCACGAGCGCCTGGAGAAACGGGCAGCCCCAACAGCTTCGGCAGGCACCTGGATGAGAGATGAAGGGAGAGGCGGCCAGCATCTGAGGTAATGTACGGCCGCCCCCCCGCTTCCCCCCTGCACGAGCGCCGGGAGAAGCGGGCGGGCAGCACCTGACCAGCTGCAGCCAAGGGGAAGGAAGGAGGGTGGGTGGAGGATGGATGGATGGACGGCATAATCGCCGGGAGAAGCGGGTGGGCGGCCCCCCCGTGGCGCCGTATGCAGAGGAGCAGGCAGCTGGCTGGACATCCCCCTCAACACCCGGAGAAATGGGCGGGCAGCTCCCCCCTGGAGCAAGCTGGTAAGGGGAGAGAGGAGCTGGCTAGCAAGCGGCTCCCTCGTGGAGCTGAATTACATAGGGAGAGGAGTCAGCGGGCGGGCGGACGGCCGATCACCCCCCCCCTGCTGAAACACCGGGAGAAGCGGGGACCTGTAAATGTGGGTGCCGAGGGGGGACCAGGTGGGTGGACAGGCGAACTCCCCGATGAAGCACCAAGAGAGGCACCGCCACCATCTTGCAGCCGACCCGGAAGTGACGTGTAGGCCCCACCCCCTACTGAACCCTGAAACGCAGACGAGCCCTGGCCTGACAGAGGAGGAGGCTTAAATAGCCCTCTCAGACTCCTCCCACAAATACAGGCTATCCTCCGACTAGCCTTTACACTCAACCCCCCATAATCAGATGGCCACAATAAAGCAGGTTGTTTGCAAAAAATAAAAAATAAAATGTTACTGTAACTCAAAAACAACAAACACTTTATTAAGTACAAAGTCCACAACAGACATTGAAGTGTCCTAGTTTGGTTTCCATGGTGGGAACACTCTGACCTTGAATCCATCTAAATGTAGCAAGGCCCCAGGTCTCCTTTAGTCTAATGAGAACCTCCAGAGCCAAGGACAGCTGACATCCTTCTGTATAGAGTGGGTTACAAGGCGTGGTGAGTGTAATGCATGGTGGATTCATGGGCGCCAAACACTTCTTGAATGCAAAGAGATTTATTTTCTCTTGAACAGAACAGTGGGAGAGAGGGTTTAGTGCCAGGGCACCCTTAGATAGTTGCAATGTCAATTAGCAGACTCCCAGACTTCTACAGGTAGACGGCCATGCAGGGAAAGGCATCCAGCAAGACACCACATCTGCATGTGTAGGAGCGATGTCTCCTATGGCAACAGTCTTAGAACATTTCCGAACACAAATCATAATGAACTCCTTTACTTTTATACAATCACTCCTTGTAGACACTCAGCCCACTGAGCTCCCAGTCTCTCTCACTAGACTTGCTCATTCACTGCCACTGAATCCGTGAGCTCTTCTAATCTTCTTGCGTTAGTATCTTCCTCAAGTGTCATCCCCACTTCCTTGCTGGGTCCCTGGCTTGGTACTCCAGATACTTCTTAAGAGTTATCCCACTGGTCGGGTCCCTGGCTTGGCACCTGTTGAAGTTTCCCGATTCTTCACCGTCCCCTGTTGCTGAGAATACTGCTCCGGTACTTGCTTCAGTTACTCACTTTGGTCCCTGGTAACAAGGTGATTGGTTCCTTAGTGGCGTCAGCTTCCCCTCAACCTCCGACCACGACAGGTTCTCCAGCCGGCAGAACCTGGTTGGACTGCAAGCCACAATCCCAACCCTGCAATACTCTCTCCTGCTTCTGGATAGGCCCTCAGACAGCCTAGCAGCCAGATGTACCTGGGATAGGCCCAATCCTCGGCCTAGCAGCCCGGGCAGCACAACACACGTCCACCCAGACAGCCATCCAGGTGGCACAGAACCCCGATCAACTGACTCCACCCAAATATATAGGTTCTCCCAGCAGGCCAAGGGATTTAAGAAAACCCCTGCCCATTGGCTGAGATACCCCATATACTCCTAATCTGTCCTTGCTTTGCCCTTGTCTTATCTAATGCCACCGGGTACCCAGCCACCCAGTGGCAGAAAAGAGAAGTGCAGCAATTCCAGACTTACGCCCCATACACACGGTCGGTATGTAGGAGCCTACACAGTGTGTAGGCTCCATCGGACATTTTCCATCGGAATTTCCGTCATGCAAAATTTGAGATCTGGATCTCAAATTTTCCGACGACAAAACCTGTTGTCGTAAATTCCGATTGTGTGTACACAATTCCGACGCACAAAAGTTCCACGCATGCTCGGAATCAAGCAGAAGAACCACACTGGCTATTGAACTTGGCTCGTCGTACGTGTTGTACATCACCGCATTCTTGACGTTCGGAATTTACGACAAGATTTGTGTGACCGTGTGTATGCAAGACAAGTTTGAGCCAACATCTGTTGGAAAAAATCCATGGATTTTGTTGTCAGAATGTCCGATTGTGTGTACGCGGCATTAGAGTGGACTCAATTGATCCCTAACAATTGGCCAAGGCAGATACATTTAGGAGCAACCCTGCCTAAACCTCAGGATGCTACATAAACAACTCAAAAACATCAAATATTCATGTCCAGTAATGGATGTTTAAATGCTTGCATTTTTAGTTGATATATTGAGAAAAGCTGTTATTGCCCTATGGCCTTATTATCTATTTAAATCCCAATATACTTCTATTTAAGCTGCTATGAGCTGCATTGTACAGGATTAGAGTTATAGACTGAGACCTTTGCAAAACATCACTAACATATATAAAATTGATATATATAACAGGAAATCCACAGAAGATGAACTATATGGCTAACACTGTGGTCAGGGCCGAAACTGGGGGGGGGGGGGGGCAGGGGTCATGTGCCCGGGTGCCGCATAGAGAGGGTCACCACCGCTGACAGGAGCAGTGACGGAGGCATCACTACTCCTGTCAGCCCAGCACCAGGAGCGAGGTGGAGAGAGCCGGGAGGAGGTTGCTGTGCATAGATAGCAGTCAACAGTCCCGCTTGTGCTGTTTGTCCTTGGATGTTTTCATCCCTAGCTCCATCCCTGTAACAGAGCGATCCTTTCAATGTGCATCTCCTACCCCTCTACACCTCCGTGTGACCATCACACCTATGTGCAGTATGTATGAACTTAGGCATCCCATTACAAAACCATGAACATTAAAGACTAGCTTTAATCAAAAAGGTTTTTGTTTTTTTATAAATAAGCACAAGGGAATGTGTTTATAAATCAATGAGAAGTGTGCCTTGTGCTCCTGGCTAAGGTTTAGTCCAAATCTTCCACCTACCCCTGTAGTCATGATCTTCTGGTGCTATGGGTGTTAATATGAGCCTCAGGACCTTCCATATGTACTCATCAAGAGTGCTGCTGACCATGCCTGTCCTTTGCACTAAACTCCTCTATACATATAAGCTGTACTATAGCTCTGTGATTTGAGGAGGTGAACCTTTTATTCATCCACCCACTCTTCATCCATAGTACAGCTTCTATGAATGGAGGAACGGGGGTGGAAAAGACCGAGATAGTTAGCACTCTTGAAGACAGGTTCCTCGACTCATATTAGCCCCCGTGGCACAGAAAGATAACAGTAACACTGTTCCTGTTCATGTGAATTCCTCTCCTGTTTGTCAAGATGATGTAACGTTCTGTGGGTGAGAAAGTGAAGTACCGGTATGTGTCCATTATCTCCAATGGTCCTGCAGGTGGGATAATGGAAGTTGGGCCAATAGCAAGGTGGGCAGCCGTACACAAGAGGCTACCAAGTGAGAGAGGACAGTACATTTGTCCCATCTGGTGCCCATTGGGAAGAGTCATACCGGAGTGAACGATGAAGTATGAGGCTTTCTGAGATGAGTAGTGAGACCAAAGGCTGAAGGCCAGAGGATACACTGGCTGATTGTAAAGCCCAGAAGCTTTCAGTGGTGTGTTAATGGTCTGGGCCCAGAAGATGTAACGTGAACATGAAGTTTCCCCCCAATGCCTTCATGTGAGTCAACATGGAGGCCTTCAGAAATGGGACCTTATGCTCTTATCTCCTTCGAGTCACATCCACCACAAAACGTCTACTGAACTCACCCAAAACATATTACCTGTGCAGGGCTTTAAGAGGTAAACCTCTTCCTTTCCTTGTACAACTTTACACCTCGTCTCTCTAGGATTGTGGAAGAACCTAATAAAGCATGAAAACATGGCACAGCCAGCTGCTGCAGAAGAGATCTCTCCATAAATGGCTTCACAAACTTTGTTAATATTTATTCACGATAAGCCATAATATAAATTATAAACAATATTCTTGCTCTTATATCTAGGTTTGTAAGGTGGCCGATGGCATGCAGGTTGTTAAGCCAGTTCCCGAATGTAGGGGGCCCGGACTGCAAAGCTTTTCAAGGCTAATGAGCCAAAGCTCTAACCTCATCCCACCAGTTACACAAAATATTCAAAAGATTGGTAACTTTTCTCAGGCCCTCAGCCTAGATAGGAGTACTTAAAGTGGAATTCCTGCCTAACCATAACAATCAAATAATCCGCAGCTCCAGCCCCCCTGTGTCGGGGGGGGCAGGGGTCATGTGCCCGGGTGCCGCATAGAGAGGGTCACCACCGCTGACAGGAGCAGTGACGGAGGCATCACTACTCCTGTCAGCCCAGCACCAGGAGCGAGGTGGAGAGAGCCGGGAGGAGGTTGCTGTGCATAGATAGCAGTCAACAGTCCCGCTTGTGCTGTTTGTCCTTGGATGTTTTCATCCCTAGCTCCATCCCTGTAACAGAGCGATCCTCTCAATGTGCATCTCCTACCCCTCTACACCTCCGTGTGACCATCACACCTATGTGCAGTATGTATGAACTTAGGCATCCCATTACAAAACCATGAACATTAAAGACTAGCTTTAATCAAAAAGGTTTTTGTTTTTTTATAAATAAGCACAAGGGAATGTGTTTATAAATCAATGAGAAGTGTGCCTTGTGCTCCTGGCTAAGGTTTAGTCCAAATCTTCCACCTACCCCTGTAGTCATGATCTTCTGGTGCTATGGGTGTTAATATGAGCCTCAGGACCTTCCATATGTACTCATCAAGAGTGCTGCTGACCATGCCTGCCCTTTGCACTAAACTCCTCTATACATATAAGCTGTACTATAGCTCTGTGATTTGAGGAGGTGAACCTTTTATTCATCCACCCACTCTTCATCCATAGTACAGCTTCTATGAATGGAGGAACGGGGGTGGAAAAGACCGAGATAGTTAGCACTCTTGAAGACAGGTTCCTCGACTCATATTAGCCCCCGTGGCACAGAAAGATAACAGTAACACTGTTCCTGTTCATGTGAATTCCTCTCCTGTTTGTCAAGATGATGTAACGTTCTGTGGGTGAGAAAGTGAAGTACCGGTATGTGTCCATTATCTCCAATGGTCCTGCAGGTGGGATAATGGAAGTTGGGCCAATAGCAAGGTGGACAGCCGTACACAAGAGGCTACCAAGTGAGAGAGGACAGTACATTTGTCCCATCTGGTGCCCATTGGGAAGAGTCAGACCGGAGTGAACGATGAAGTATGAGGCTTTCTGAGATGAGTAGTGAGACCAAAGGCTGAAGGCCAGAGGATACACTGGCTGATTGTAAAGCCCAGAAGCTTTCAGTGGTGTGTTAATGGTCTGGGCCCAGAAGATGTAACGTGAACATGAAGTTTCCCCCCAATGCCTTCATGTGAGTCAACATGGAGGCCTTCAGAAATGGGACCTTATGCTCTTATCTCCTTCGAGTCACATCCACCACAAAACGTCTACTGAACTCACCCAAAACATATTACCTGTGCAGGGCTTTAAGAGGTAAACCTCTTCCTTTCCTTGTACAACTTTACACCTCGTCTCTCTAGGATTGTGGAAGAACCTAATAAAGCATGAAAACATGGCACAGCCAGCTGCTGCAGAAGAGATCTCTCCATAAATGGCTTCACAAACTTTGTTAATATTTATTCACGATAAGCCATAATATAAATTATAAACAATATTCTTGCTCTTATATCTAGGTTTGTAAGGTGGCCGATGGCATGCAGGTTGTTAAGCCAGTTCCCGAATGTAGGGGGCCCGGACTGCAAAGCTTTTCAAGGCTAATGAGCCAAAGTTCTAACCTCATCCCACCAGTTACACAAAATATTCAAGAGATTGGTAACTTTTCTCAGGCCCTCAGCCTAGATAGGAGTACTTAAAGTGGAATTCCTGCCTAACCATAACAATCAAATAATCCGCAGCTCCAGCCCCCCTGTGTCGGGGGGGGGGGGCAGGGGTTATGTGCCCGGGTGCCGCATAGAGAGGGTCACCACCGCTGACAGGAGCAGTGACGGAGGCATCACTACTCCTGTCAGCCCAGCACCAGGAGCGAGGTGGAGAGAGCCAGGAGGAGGTTGCTGTGCATAGATAGCAGTCAACAGTCCCGCTTGTGCTGTTTGTCCTTGGATGTTTTCATCCCTAGCTCCATCCCTGTAACAGAGCGATCCTCTCAATGTGCATCTCCTACCCCTCTACACCTCCGTGTGACCATCACACCTATGTGCAGTATGTATGAACTTAGGCATCCCATTACAAAACCATGAACATTAAAGACTAGCTTTAATCAAAAAGGTTTTTTTTTTATAAATAAGCACAAGAGAATGTGTTTATAAATCAATGAGAAGTGTGCCTTGTGCTCCTGGCTAAGGTTTAGTCCAAATCTTCCACCTACCCCTGTAGTCATGATCTTCTGGTGCTATGGGTGTTAATATGAGCCTCAGGACCTTCCATATGTACTCATCAAGAGTGCTGCTGACCATGCCTGCCCTTTGCACTAAACTCCTCTATACATATAAGATGTACTATAGCTCTGTGATTTGAGGAGGTGGACCTTTTATTCATCCACCCACTCTTCATCCATAGTACAGCTTCTATGAATGGAGGAACGGGGGTGGAAAAGACCGAGATAGTTAGCACTCTTGAAGACAGGTTCCTCGACTCATATTAGCCCCCGTGGCACTGAAAGATAACAGTAACACTGTTCCTGTTCATGTGAATTCCTCTTCTGTTTGTCAAGATGATGTAACGTTCTGTGGGTGAGAAAGTGAAGTACCGGTATGTGTCCATTATCTCCAATGGTCCTGCAGGTGGGATAATGGAAGTTGGGCCAATAGCAAGGTGGGCAGCAGCCGTACACAAGAGGCTACCAAGCGAGAGAGGACAGTACATTTGTCCTATCTGGTGCCCATTGGGAAGAGTCAGACCGGAGTGAACGATGAAGTATGAGGCTTTCTGAGATGAGTAGTGAGACCAAAGGCTGAAGGCCAGAGGATACACTGGCTGATTGTAAAGCCCAGAAGCTTCCAGTGGTGTGTTAATGGTCTGGGCCCAGAAGATGTAATGTGAACATGAAGTTTCCCCCCAATGCCTTCATGTGAGTCAACATGGAGGGCTTCAGAAATGGGACCTTATGCTCTTATCTCCTCCGAGTCACATCCACCACAAAACGTCTACTGAACTCACCCAAAACATTTTACCTTTGCAGAGCTATAAGAGGTGAACCTCTTCCTTTCCTTGTACAACTTTACACCTCGTCTCTCTAGGATTGTGGAAGAACCCAATAAAGCATGAAAACATGGCACAGCCAGCTGCTACAGAAGAGATCTCTCCATAAATGGCTTCACAAACTTTGTTAATATTTATTCACGATAAGCCATAATATAAATTATAAACAATATTCTTGCTCTTATATCTAGGTTTGTAAGGTGGCTGAGCCAGTTCCTGAACCTAGGGGCCCCGGACTGCAAAGCTTTTCAAGGCTAATGAGCCAAAGCTCTAACCTCATCCCACCAGTTTCACAAAATATTCAAGAGATTGGTAACTTTTCTCAGGCCCTCAGCCTAGATAGGAGTACTTAAAGTGGAATTCCTGCCTAACCATAACAATCAAATAATCCGCAGCTCCAGCCCCCCTGTGTCAGCAAGCAGACAGCTGCAGGGGAGAGGAAGCAGCAACAACAATGGCTGGGGCATGGGAACCTGTTGTTGACTGTTTTGCTTTGTCTTTTAAGGTTGCTTTGCAGTTCAAGCAAGGAAGCATAAAATCCTCTGTAGTGTATTAATGCTTTACTAAACAAAATACTACACATACAAATCTAGGAAAAACAATATAAGATATACAGATTTTTACAAAATATGTCTACAACATGCACAAGCTATCTATCCTTTCTAGCAAATAAACATGTACAAAGTATGTGATAGGCATACACTAAACAGTTAATTAACTTGGTTCTTCCTGGTGATGAAGTCTTCTTCCTTTTATTGAGGATCTCTCCAGACTGCTTCTTGGAGTCTTCCAAAAACAACCAGTACTGCTCCTCTGTCTTGAGCACATGGTTGTATTTCAAGTCCTTTTCCCTCATCTTACTTCCTGCCAACATCATTTCCTGTCCTGAGCTTCATGAACCAGTCCAACAAGTTCATTAGCTAATGAATAGGGGAAGCACATCTTCTACCTATATTTATGTTATTAAAAAAAAATCACAAAAATAGCCTTAGCACCACATTCCTTGATGGTGACGGTAGTGGACCCTGCCTGTGTAATGTGCACTTGTAGTATCCATCGGAAGCCCTTGTGACAGGGTAACAATGCAGGAGAAAATTTCAGAGACAGGACCCAAGTGTTTTCATCTCATAACACGAAGTACCTGAACAAGGACCTTTCATTGCAGAATAAAGAATTTCAGTACAGGAGAGGAGCTTGTTCAACTGTGCAAGATTGGCGATTAGGCTGGAGTTCAGCTTTAAAGTCACATCAAAAATGACTCTGTGTTAAATGGTATAATTATATCTCAAAAGATGTTCTCGCTGACAGTTCTCTATAGCTTCCCATTATCAGCACTGGTTAATAATTGACGGCGGCTGTTGATACAGGGAGGAAGTTTGTAAGCAATGAATATTAAATAACACATTTAGCTCCAGGACTTTTCTGCAAATTTGTTTTACGCTTTTTTGCACATAAAGCATTGTCATCCCTCATTAGAGAACAGAGAGCACTCCAATAGGGAGGTTAATAATTTATTAAAGCAGCCGGAAAATGGAAGACATGACTGAAGCACAATGACATACTATGTGGATTGAGGGGTGTCACTTTAAACGTAGAATGCAAACACGACATTTCACCGGTAATCCGCAAACCACTTGTGTCAATGACTCTCCTCTACCTTCTGTTATGTTTTACTGTATTTATGTATCAATATTCTAGTCTGATTCTTGTCTAAAATATTAGTTAAAAGATGTTTATCATTGTCATGCCAAATGTGCTGTAATATTTATATATAATGTCCTTTGCTGACCTGGCACTAATATATTAAATGGGAAATTTGGCTTAGATTGTGTGGTTTTAAATTGGAATTGGGAGGCTTTAAAGTGACCCTGCCACTCCCGGGGTCAATTGTATACTATACCTGTAAAAGTAGAGACAATATACTTACCTTTCTGGCAACCCATGTGTTGAAACACCGCTGCATCACTGCTCCCTGGCCACTGCAAGTATCCAATTCTTTTGGTAGATCGAATACTTGCTTTGTTAACCTCTTGGCGTCGAGTGCACAAAAATATTAGGCCTCTCAGAGCGACCGCATATCTGCATGCAATAGCGCCAACAGTGCTGTGCAGAGATCGCACGCCCTGCGCTCTCCCGGCACAGTGACCAGCGGCTCACAGGAAACTCCCAATCTCAAGCAGTTTTCTGATCATTTGACCTCCATGGCAGCCAATCACGGCGGTCACATGGCAATAAGCCCCGCCCCACCTCCTGGCACCAAGGGGTTGAGGTAGAATTTCAGGCTACACCTAGCTAGTCATAAAAATTCTATCTCCCCGCTCCCAACACCTATGACTAACCTGTGTAAGAACTATGTAGAGTATATATTTACCTATCTTCAGCCTGCTCCGGTCTGGTAATGTGATCCCCTGTGTCAGCCACTGGTAGCTGCGTGGGAGAGGAGGGAGCACCCAACAACTGCTGGGAATTCCAGGAGTGGTGATGTCACCCATTGGCTTCCATGGCACAGCCATTGTCGGTGCTCCCTTGTCTCCCCTGCAGCTGCTGCTGGCTGACACAGGGAATGACGGCTACAGCATGGGCTTCCAGTGCCAGGAGGGTGTCAATAGATGTCCTCCTGTGAACGCACTGCTTGGCTGCTCACAGAACAGGGTAAAGGGCCAATGACAGCGGGCCCTTTACCACATGATCAGCTCCGAACCAATGACAGCTGATCAGGAAGTAAACAGAAGCCGGTTATCAGCTTTTTTTCTCCTCACGATCAGTGTGGGGAGAAAAGAATAAAGCCAGTAAGTGGTTTCTGTTACAGAGACATCAGTCCCGATCTGTGCCACCTATCAGTGCCCACAAGTACTGCTAATCAGTGCCCACAAGTGCCATCAGTGCCCACCAGTGCCACCTATCAGTGCCCACAAGTGCTGCTAATCAGTGCCCACAGGTGCCATCTATCAGTGCCCACAAGTGCCACCTTTCAGTGCTAATCAGTGCCATCTTTCAGTGCCCATCAGTGCTGCCTATCAGTGTCACCTATCAGTGCTGCCAATCAGTGCCCATCAGTGCCTCATCATCAGTGTCACCTACCAGTGCTGCCTACCAGTGCCTATCAGTGCCCAGCAGCGCCACCTATCAGTGTCACCACTCAGTGCCCTTCAGTGCCACCTATCAGTGCCTCCTCATCAGCCCACGTCAGTGAAGGAGAAAAATTACCTGTTTGCAAAATTTTATAACAAACTATGTAAACATTTTTATTTAATTTTTTTTTTAATTTTTAGTCTTTTTTTGTTTCTTTAGCAAAAAATTAAAAAAAAAACAGTGATGATTAAATACCACCAAAAGAAAGCTCTATTTGTGTGAAAAAAAATGATAAAAATTTCATATGTGTACAGTGTTGCATGACCGCGCAATTGTCATTCAAAGTGCAACAGCGCTGAAAGCTGAAAATTGGCCTGGGCAGGAAGGGGGTATAAGTGCCCAGTAGACAAGTGGTTAAGATTAGTTAGGTTTAGCCTCGAATTCTACCTAAGTCAGCCACATCTTGTTAAAAGCATTCTTACGGGTTTATTTACTAAAACTGGAGAGGGCAAAATCTGGTGCAACTGTGCATGGCAGCCAATCAGCTTCTAGCTTCAGCTTGTTCAATGAAGGTTTGACAGAAAAACCTGGAAGCTGATTGGTTTCTATGCAGAGCTGCACCAGATTTTGCTCTCTCCAGTTCTAGTAAATCAATCCCATAGTGCCAGTGAATTGAAAGCTGGTGTAGGGAAAGCTGATAAACTGCATAGGGAAAGATTGGGGTTAGTCTAGAAACTGTGCTTTAATTCTGATTGCAAGCTCTTTGGGCAATCAACCCTTTTTATCTCAAACCCATGGTTTTGGCAAACCTAAACCACCCTTAAAGCGGAACTTCACCCAAAAGGGGAAGTTAAGTTTTAAGTCCTCCTCTCCCACATTTGGCATTGCATTTTTGGGGGGGGGGGGGGTACCCAGTTTTGACAGGTACCCGCTCTCACCAGGCGATCTGAGCGGAAGCCCCCCCCCCAGGCTTCTGGGACTTGTCACGGGTCCCAAAAGACTTTGGGGCTATTCACAAAGTGCAGCTCTTGCATGCAGTGGGCACCTGGCCGAAAGCAGCATAGCCGTCTGCCCACAGTTAGGATGCCGCTGTCGGGAACCTGAAGGCTATTGAAGAACTAGACCAGCTGAGGACGGCGCTGGATCCCTGGATAGATACTCTAATGCCCAGTACACACGATAGGATTTTCCAATGGGAGCTTGTTGTCGGAAATTCCGACCGTGTGTAGGCTCCAACGGACATTTTCCATCGGAATTTCCGTCACACAAAATTTGAGATCTGGTTCTCAAATTTTCCGACAACAAAATCCGTTGTCGTAAATTCCGATCGCGTGTACACAATTCCAACGCACAAAGTTCCACGCATGCTCGGAATCAAGCAGAAGAGCCGCACTGGCTATTGAACGTCATTTTTCTCGGCTCGCCGTACGTGTTGTATGTCACCGCGTTCTTGACGTTTGGAAATTCCGACAAGATTTGTGTGACCGTGTGTATGCAAGACAAGTTTGAGCCAACATCCTTCGGGAAAAAATCCAGGATTTTGTTGTCGGAAAATCCCATCGTGTGTACGGGGCATACGTGTCCTTTTAATATAAGTCAGCAGCTAACAGGATTTGTAGCTGCTGACTATTCAATTTTTTTTCCCCATACTAAACAACCGCTTTAACCACTTGACCTCTGGAAGATTTACCCCCCTTCAATGACCAGGCCATTTTTTGCGATAATGCACTGCATTACTTTAACTGACAATTGCACGGTCATGCAACGCTTTACCCAAATAAAATGTCATTTTTTTCCCACAAATAGAGCTTTCTTTTGGTATTTGATCACCTCTGCGTTTTTGCGCTGTAAACAAAAAAAGACCGCCAATTTTGAAAAACAAAAAACAATATTTTTTACTTTCTGTTATAAAACATATCCAATAAAAAATGTAAAAATTAAATTCCTTCATAAATTTAGGCCAATATGTTTTCTGCTACATGTTTTTTTAAATATATATAGATTGGTTTACGTGAACGTTATAGCGTCTATAAACTATGGTACATATTTATGGAATTTTTATTTATTTATTTTATTTATACTAGTAATGGCAGCGATCAGCAACTTATAGCGGGACTGTGATACAGCGGCGGACAATCGGACACTAATGCCGCGTACACACGAGCGGACTTTCCGTCAGAGTAGACTCTGATGGACTTTCCGACAGAATTCCGCTGAAACGGACTTGCCTACACACAACAACACCAAAGTCCGATCGTTTAGAACGCGATGGCGTACGACGGGACTAGAAATAGGAAGTTCAATAGCCACTAGCCAATAGCTGCCCTTGCGTCGTTTTTTGTCCGTCAGACTAGCATACAGACGAACGGTTTTCTCGATAGGGATCGAGTCCGTCGGAAAGATTTGAAACATGTTCTATTTCTAAGGTCTGTCAGAATTTTCGAAAAAGAAAAGGTCCGATGAAGCCCACACACGATCGGAATGTCCGATGGAATGATTCCGTCTGACCTTTTCTGCCGGAAAGTCCGGTCATGTGTACGCAGCACTTTGACACTTTGCGGGAACCAGTGACACTAATACAGTGATCAGTGCTAAAAATATACACTGTCACTGTACTAATCACACTGGCTGGGAAGGGGGTTAAACATCTGGGGCGATCCAAGGGTTACATGTGTGTCTAGCCAGTGTTTTTCGTGTACTGTATGTGCTGCTTTTACTAAGGGAAGAGATGGATTTTGCAGAGACACAAAATCTCTCCCTTCCCCCTGTCAGAATGGAGATGTGCCTTGTTTACATAGGCAGATCTTCGTTCTGCGAGTTTTACCAATGATCCGCGTGTCCCGGCGGACATCCAGTGCCCGGCACCCGCAGATCGGCTTCTGCTGTGACCAATCACTGCCCTTGTGACCCCTTGAGTACCCCCCTAGTGTTAACCCCTTCCCTGCCAGTGTCATTTATACATTGATCAGTGCATTTTTATAGCACTGATCAATGTAATAATGTCACTGGTCCCCAAATAGTGTCATTTAGGGTCAGATTTGTCCGCCACAATGTCGCAGTCCCTCTAAAAATCGCAATTAAAACAATAAAAAAAATAAATAAAAGTTCCTAAATCTATCCCATAGTTTGTAGATGCAATAACTTTTCCGCAAACCAATCAATATACACCTATTGCGATTTTTTTCTTTTTTTACCAAAAATATGTAGAAGAATATATATCAGGCTAAACTGATGAATAAATTAGTTTTTTTATATAGATTTTTTTTGGATATGTATTATAGCAGAAAGTAAAAAAAAAAAAAAAAATTAAATTGGCAGTCTTTTTTTGTACATTGCTCAAATGTGAGGGGGGGATTTACACTGACCATCGTGCAACGGGGTATTTTTACGCCACCCACCAATATAAAGAGGGATTTCTACACTGACACCAATGTAATAGGAGCATTTACACCAACCACCAGTGTAAGAGGGAATATACAATGACCTCTCTGGGGAATTTACAACCATTGTTGAGGGATTTGTACTGACCACCAGTGTAAGGGGAATATACAATGACCACCAATCTAAAGGGGAATTTACACTGACCACCAATGTAAGGGCAATTCTGCACTTACCACCAACGAAAAAGAGAAATTTACACTGATCACCAATGTAATGAAGAATTTACACTGACAACCAATGTAATGGGGGATTTTATAAAAGGGGGATTTTATAAAAGGTGGATTTCTACACTGGCCACCAATGTAAGGGGAGATTTACACTCACCACCAATTTAAAGGGGGCTTCTACATGGACCACTAATGTAAGTGAGGACTCGAAACTGACCACAAATGCAAGTTTGGATTTTTTTTTACCGATTACCAATATAAAGAGGGGTTTCTACACTGGCCACCAATGTAATGGGGATTTACACTGACCACTAATGTAAAAGGGACCTTCACGCTGGGAACTAGTGTGAATGAAAGGATTGTACACCAAGCCCCAATGTAATGAGAAGATTGACACTGACCACCAATGTAACTGAGACATTTAGCCTGCGTTCACATTTGTGTGTGTCGGGAATACATGCAAAATAACTTTCCTGACACCACAGAAACGTGCTGCCCTTTAGCAGATACACAGCAGTGCCATTAATTGTTAATTACATCCTCACGCATCTGCTGAGATGTGAGTATTCACATGCACCGAAATTCATGGCACTGTAGCACAATGTTGTTTTGAAAAAGGGTTCCACCTCCAATTTGCTTACCTTTGCACAACAGGCTGATGTTAAGCTTAATGACCACAGTTGTAGGCAAGACTTGCAAGCATGCCCCTTTACCTCCCCAATGGGCAGCATTCAGCAGCAGTGATGGTGGATATGACCTCAGGGGTGCATGATATACATATAAATGCTGTCTCTATTACATATCAATGCCACAGATCGGCCACCATTTACATATTAATGTGGCCGCTTTTTTCATACCAATGCAGGTTATTTACATATAAACACAGTGTCTGCAGGTGAGTTATCTGTACACAGCAATAGGGCAGAGCTAAGCAGCATTAGTAACAGAACTTCACACTGCGATATCAGGACACAGCACAGGACTAAAAACTTCAAGGGACAAGGGAATTTAAACTGGGATAGTTGGCAAGTATGAGGCAGCTGCTAAGGGCCCCACAACAATGATGGGGCCCAGGGCAGCTGCCCCTTTTGCCCTGCCTTAAAGAGGTCCCTGCCTTGACTACATCCTGTTGTGTGTCTGCTGTTTCTGACACTGAATATTCATTGAATTTTATGTGCGGTCCTTTAGTGATGTTGAGAGCTGCACTTGAGGCCCCCTGTTCAAGAAAGTTGACCACCACTGCTTTAGAGTAATAAATTAAGTTAAAATCCTCATTTCTATTCTTTCTAGATGGCCTTGGATGTTCAAAAATGAAAGATTTGCTCACCTTGGAAACTTTGTCATGCTGCTACAGAAGGCGCCATCTTATGCTCTGTACACACGCTCGGAATTTCCGACAACAAACGTTCGTTGTGAGTCTGTTGTCGGAAAATTCGACCGTGTGTAGGCTCCATCGGACATTTGCTGTCGGAATTTCTAACAACAAAAATTTGAGAGCTGGATCTCAAATTTTCCAACAACAAACCGAAATTTGGATCGTGTGCACACAATTCCGACGCACAAAAGTCCACGCATGCTCGGAATCAAGCAGAAGAGCCGCACTGGCTATTGAACGCCCTTTTTCTCGGCTCGTCGTACATGTTGTACGTCACCGCGTTCTTGGCGATCGGAATTTCCGACAACATTTGTGCGACCGCGTGTATGCAAGACAAGTTTGAGCCAACATCCGTCGGAAATAAATCCAGGATTTGGTTGTCGGAATGTCCGATCGTCTGTACGCGGCTTTAGACTTTATTTAGTTCTGAATTTTCCTCGGGGTTGCACACATGTGCAGCTACAACACCAACCATTTGGGGGCTTTAATATTCAGTTGAGAGCTGACATAAGCACACTGACAACTAAGGCATGCCTCAAATGTAGCATATATAAATAAAAACACAACAGAAAACTATTTGATTAACGATTTACTAACATGTTTACTAACATTTCTAACTTAAACTTTCTTTTGGGAAACTGTTAAACTGGTGTGTTGAGTTCCACCAATATTTCATCCCATGTACAAAACACTTATTCATAATACATGAGTTTCTTTTAGAGCTACAGTATGTGAATGAAGCCACCTCTGGCTCTAGAGCTTGGCAAAATACAACTGGTCTTGACCTTGAAAAATATTCTCAATGACTGCCATAAATCAGCCAACCAATGATAGGCATTTCACATCATTGTTTTGTCTTGGAGGTCTGGAAGTGCGTTACTAAAGTCTATTTGTTCTGTCACTTCTGCCATTTTTTGGGATCCCAGGCCAGAAACCATCCGGTAAATGTTGGAGGTTCAAATCCTTGTTTCACAATGGTGATTGGGATGTTCTTGTCTCTTCCACTTGGGTCACTTTCCAGATATCTTTTGGCTGTGAATTGATCAGGAGAAACATAGCAAATAGTTTTATAAGAGGTTGACTGTCTGCATTTATTAAAGGTCAGCATTGACTATTACTCTTTTTTTTTTCTTTTTTTTTTACAATAGTTTATATCTCCATACCCTCTAGACATAGATAGAAAAAAGAATCTGACAGAGAAACCTAACTAAGGGTGTGCCACATCCCGTAATTGCTAGAAACAAAGAAGAATACCCCTAGGTATGGAACTTTTGGAGGCACTACCACAATGAACCAGGGAGATATGTTTATTTACCATCTGACTGGTTTTCACTTTGTATCCATGTTCAAATGCATCCATGTGCTTTTATATATATTTTTCTATTTTTGATGTTACCGTTTGTCTAATAAAACGATTTATACCTATTTTTTTGCATTGTGGTAGTGCCTCCAAAAGTCCCAAACCTAGGGGTATTCTTCTTTGTCTCTAGACATAGATGTATCCAAATTTCCAAATCACAATAGTAGTGAATTTCAACGAATTTGAAATAAATTATAACGAAACAAATTCTAAATTGGAGTTTGAAAACAAATTTGAATTTGAAAATTAATCCGAATTCGAAAGTGAATTTGAATTCCAAATGGAAACATATTGCAATAAACACAGTAAGGTATACACGTGAAATAAAAAAGACGTTTTTTTAGGGGAGGGTGAAATGGACTTTAATGGTACCATACAAAAAGCTTGGGATAACAATGATTGGTAGAAAAAAAATGTACATTTTATTACAATCACAATTTAAAATACATAGATTTAAAAGAAGGAGGACAAAGCAAAAAGGCTCTTTATGGTCACAATTGAACTATTTTCATATGGTAAAACCATTCTAGTATCACATCAATTGTGACCATATAGAGCCTTTTTGCTTTGTCCTCCTTCTTTTAAATATATGTATTTTAAATTGTAATAAAATGTTGGGACGAAGGTACCCCCCCCCCCCCTTTTTCATACCTCATTACAATTGTTGGCACTTCTCTTAAAATACAAGTGAAATAAGATGATGATTCCTACTTATATAGACTATGCTTTATAGACTACTGTAGAATAGAAAATAACAGAACATAATAGAATAGAATAGAACAGAACAGAATTTGCATAAAATCAAATAGAATAGAACAGAAAATAAAAGAATAGAATAGAGCAGAACTGAAAAGAATACAATATAATACAATACAATTGAATAGAGTAGAATACAATAGAATAGAAAAGAGTAGAATTCAACAAAATAGAATAGAAAATAATGGAATAGAGCAGGGGGTCTCCAAACTGCGGCCCATGGGCCAGATGTGGCCCTTTGCTTCCCTTTCTCTGGCTCTTGAGCACTATTCCTTCCCTTGATATGAGGCACCTTCATTCCATTGATACTAAAGATGGGGCACTATTCCTCCCACTGACCCCAATGAAGAGGGAACTATTCCTCCCACTGTCACCAAGGATGGGGCACTATTCCTCTCACTGACACCAAGGATGGGGCGCTATTTCTCCCACTGACACCAATGATGGGGCACTATTTCTCCCACTGACACCAATGATGGGGCACTATTCCTCCCACTGACACCAAGGATGGGGCACTATTCCTCCCACTGACACCAATGATGAACGAATAAAGGCCAACAATTAAAAAAAAAATTTTTGTTCATAGTTTGTTATAAAATTTAGCAAACAGGTAATTTTTCGGCTGCACTGAGGAGGAGGCACTGATAGGTGGCACTGATGGGCACTGATAGGTCGGCACTGATAGGTGACCCTGATGAGGAGGCACTGATTGGCAGCACTGATGGGCACCGATTGGCAGCACTAGTGGGCACAGTCTAGCAGCACTGGTGGGCACAGTCTGGTAGCACTGGCGGGACTGCACTGATACTCAGGACATCAATTTTCAGTGCCCTGATTATTAGTGTAGATGTCCCTTTTAGAGAAGCCGGTTATCGGCTCTCTTCTCCTCTCCTCATGCTGTCAGCATGAGGAAAGGTGTGCCAATAACCGGCTTCTGTTTAGATTCGTGATCAGCTGTGATTGTACACAGCTGATCACGTGGTAAAGAGCCGCTAATTGGCTCTTTACCTCAATCTGTGATGAGCAGTATCTTCTGGAGCGCGCCACCTGCACCCCGCGGCGGGCGCGATCATGGCACGCTGTCATATGATGGCATCCCAGAACTAGCCGGCCGCTCTGTAGCCGTCATTTGTCTATAGTGCAGTCGGCAAGTGGTTAACTTGTTTAAAGAGCTAAGGAACTCTTTTGTGCAACCTATGACCCATAATATATACACAGCTAAACAAAATATATTAATATACCTGCTATCAAGGATTCCTTTTTCTCAACCTCATTTGAGTCATCTCCAATCCAAATAAATATCTGAAAGAAAAAAATAAAGATGAATTATGAGATTTAAGTCTCTTGTACCTTTACTGAGTTTAGGAAAATCCTGCTTAGTGATCCTGAAAGGAAAAATCCCATCCTGGTCTTGTCTGTCCCAGAAGAATTCCTAAAAATACAGAATAGCAGACCATTTCCGGGATGTAGCCGTCTGCGGGTCAATACAAAACGTAAACAGGGGGCCTGCAACATCTCATCAGTATTTAAAAATATACTCCTAAATTCTTCCCATTAGATAACAAGCATGTGGGAACGTAAACCTCTTCTAGCTAACACATCTCAATGCTTCTGTTCATGAAATAAAGGTGGAAGAAGCAAATGTTCTTGAACCGGCTACAAGCCGAAAAATCATTGGTTCCAAACAGTGGCATCGCTAATGGGGTGTGGGGGGGTGCAGACTGCACCTGGGTGACACCCACCAGAGGTGAAACCAGGGGTGCCAACCATTCCTAAAAAATATGGTTGCAGGAAGCCAAGCATAAAATATGGTTGCGGGTAGCCAAGCATGTCCGAGCCCAACTGGGCTCGGACATGCTTGGCTATTTTCGGCCAGACGGGCACATGTTCAGTCAGTCAGAGGCATCATGGTGCTGCCTGGCACAATGTTTGAATGAATGGCAGCGCAGCGTCACAGCAGTGGGCACGCCTCCTGAGTCCCGACCCACCATCCCACCACCAGGCCACTGTGAGTAGCACAGACATGGAGTCCTGGAGACTGGATCCCTGCCTTGCACCATCCACCCATGGCTGCTGGAGACTCCCACCACACCACTGTGAGCATGGGAACACAGAGTCGCAGAGACCGGACCCCGGCATCTTCCATCCATGGCTGCTGGAGACTCCCATGCCACTGTGAGTACGGCTATGGCCGCAATCTCTGACCATCTCTTGTATCCTCTTACAGTCTCTGACCATCTCTTGTATCCTCTTACAGTCTCCGACCATCTCTTGTATCCTCTTACAGTCTCCGACCATCTCTTGTATCATGTCTGCAGCGGGGGGGGGGGGGGGGGGTGACACCATCCCTAGTGACGCCACTGGTTCCAAAGTTATACCTGTTATTTTGCCCAAAAAACTACTCTAATCCCTAATTCCTCTCTAGTCATTCTGTCCACTCCATCTTCACCCACTCTGTTCACACTACCTGCTGTCCCATTATGTTCACCTTGTGCCCAACCTGTCCACTCTTTTTTTCTGTCTGCCCACTCTTCTATCCACTTTTACAGAAATAGGAAGATGTGGTGTTTACCCCAACATCAATTAGTTTTCAGAACAGGTTTGGAGATGTTTAAAGAACATAGAAGCCTCTCTGGTATACAATGACCAACTACTAGGTTCTCGAGGTAGAATTTTCAAGAAAAGGCCACAGGAGGGCCACAATGTTTCACAAGTCCAGAAACAATGTATTAACTACTAAGGTTCTAAGGTAAAGCCAACACATTTCAGGGGGTAGATGCTGGCCCCCTTTATCATGGCTAAATATTTTAAGCTGAGGAAAGTCTGGAAAAACTAAGAGATCCTAAGCAAACAAGAGTAGCAAGAGCAAGAACAGATGGTTGTGCAGCTATTTTTTTTTTGCTAATGAATACATTGTTTCTAGACTTGATAAATTGTGTGGCTCTCCCATCTCCTTTACTTTAAGGTTTTAGCTACTTTGTGTCAGCAATAAAACAAGTACAGGAATTGCATTAATTTTAAGCTCCCATAGGCCTTTAGAAGAAGAGGTCTAATCTACCCTCCTCCAATCTTGACAGCTACTCTCCATTGGAAACCATAGACATGTTCAGTTCAAGTCCTCCCACATTTAGATGCACCTCCATGGCATGCCCAAGATGACACAGGACTAGGCCCGCTATACCTGAATTCACCCTTTTCACCAAGGCAACTCTATGCAGCATGTAGTGTTTGGCTAGCAAAGAAGTCTAGCAGGTCATAAAGCTCTTCTGCACCCCTCCAGAAAAGACTCCATTGCTCTTAGTTTGAGAACATTTGGTATTCAGTAAGTCAACAACTGATCCTACAATATTTACCTGTTCCCAGGTATCCAGCATCATTGCATCATCTTCTGCCAGATCTTCCTGGGTAAATTCTCCGGGTACTTCTTCAACCTACATCAAATATATGTCACAAATGTTATTAAAACAATTCACCAGCAGCCAAATGCAGTATCAGCAGGTCACACAATATGGACATATAATTATAAAAAACTAACAATTTAGCTTCATCTGAATTTCTAATATTTCACCACTTTTTTCTACATAGTAGAATTTAGTTTGACATTTTTCATTGTAAGTATGTTCTTAATGTTCATTCATTTTTTAAATCATTAGTGGGGTCAATTTCACATTAATTTTTGACCACAGTAATGAGAAAATTTGAAGGAGCGGGGTGGACTCAAAATTGCATTTAAGCCGTTATAGCCTTACTTATAGAATACTAAAATACAGAAAGTCACAGCATTTATAGATCCTAAGGTCCACTTCCAAACAAATTAAGGAGGCAAGACCCAGTAATTAAAATCAATCAAAGAGAAAATAACATTTAAAGTGATTGTAAAGCTTTGTTTTTGTTTTGTTTTTTTAATAACAAATATGTTATACTTACCTCCTCTGTGCAAGGGTTTTGGCCTTCTTTTCTGGGGTCCCGCTGTGGCGCTCCTGGCTCCTCCTCTTCTCGAGTGCCCCCACGGAGAGCCGCTTTCCATTGGGGGACTCATGTGGGCACCCTCCCGCTTCCTGCTGCTGCGTCCATTGACACAGACAGCAGGACTCTGCCCCGCCCCCCGGCTCCCGTGTCACTGGCTTTGATTGACAGCAGCGGGATCCAATGGCTCCCTCTGCTATCAATCTATCCAATGAGGCCTGAGAGAGTGGCTGGCGCTGCTGGGCTCGTCGCTGGAACGATCGGGCTCAGGTTAGAAAAACAGGGGGTCTGGGGAGGGTTTACAAGTACTTTAAATAAAGAAGAAAAAACAGCAAGCATTAAGGCCATTACATCTGAAACTTGTTTGTTGTATTCAATGGGTTTTCTATATGTAGACAATAAAAAAAAATTATATTTTGAAGTTCACCAAGTTGCTGGCTAATATTCACTACTATGTTGACCCATCAACTTCTGGAGAACTAAAAAGTGAATGTTTTAACATACTGCATAGGTTTGTTTTGCAGGAAGGAAAGGTTTGCTATGTAGTAAGCGATCACAGCAGAACACAAACTGGTCCATGAACTTCTGTAGAACTTGTAAAGATATGAGGTTACTTTCCGTTTAGGCCTAATATAAAGAATACTCATGCTAGAGAACACATTTAGTAAATCAACCCCATAGTGTCAGAGGCGCTGCGGAGGTGGAGGACTGTGTCTGTGTACCGACTCCCGAATGAATGGAAGCAAGCAAACACTCATTGATGGGCACTGGTAGGCTGCATTGAAAGGCGCTGGTAGGCTGCATTGATGGGCGCTGGTAGGCTGCATTGATGGGCATTGGCGAGGCTGCATTGATGAGCGCTGGTAAGCTGCATTGATGGGCACTGGTAGGCTGCATTGATGGGCGATGGTGAGGCTGCATTTGATGGGCGATGATGAGGCTGCATTTGATGGGCGTTGGTGGGCTGCATTGGATGGGTGCTTCATTAAAAAGGTAGAGTATACATAGGCAGGGCAAAGGGGGTGGAGTCAGGGGTGGAGCCAAGGGGGTGGCAAAATGAGGTTTCGCCTAGGGTGTCAAAAATCCTTGCACCAGCCCTGTGTAGACAAATTGGGCCCAAAGTGTCAATATTTTGTGTGGCCACCATTATTTTTCAGCACTGCCTTAACCCTCTTGGGCATGGACTTCACCAGAGCTTCACAGGTTGCCAATGGAGTCCTCTTCCACTCCTCCATGATGACATCACAGAGCTGGTGGATGTTAGAGACCTTGCACTCTTCCACCTTCCATTTGAGGATGCCCCACAGATGCTCAATAGGGTTTAGGTCTGGAGACATGCTTGGCCAGTCCATTACCTTTACCCTCAGCTTCTTTAGCAAGGCAGTGGTCATCTTGAAGGTGTGTTTGGGGTCATAATCATGTTGGAATACTGCCCTGCGGCTCAGTCTCTTAAGGGAGGGGATCATGCTCTGCTTCAGTATGTCACAGTACATGTTGGCATTCCTGGTTCCCTCAATGATCTGTAGCTCCCCAGTCCCGGCAGCACTCATGCAGCCCCAGACCATGACACTCCCACCACCATGCTTGACTGCAGGCAAGAAACTTGACTTTTTACTCCTCACCTGGTTGCCGCCACACACGCTTGACACCATCTGAACCAAATAAGTTTATCTTGGTCTCATCAGACCACAGGACATGGTTCCAGTAATCCATGTCCTTAGTCTGCTTGTCTTCAGCAAACTGTTTGCTGGCTTTCTTGTGCATCATCTTTAGAAGAGGCTTCTTTCTGGGACGACAGCCATGCAGACCAATTTGATGCAGTGTGCGGCGTATGGTCTGAGCACTGACAGGCTGACCCCCCCCCCACCCCTTCAACCTCTGCAGCAATGCTGGCAGCACTCATATGTCTATTTCCCAAAGACAACCTCTGGATATGACGCTGAGGACGTGCACTGTTCTGAGTGGAACCTGTCCTGTTAAACTGCTGTATGGTCTTGGCCACCGTGCTGCAGCTCAGTTTCAGGGTCTTGGCAAACTTGTTATAGCCTAGACCATATTTATGTAAAGCAAAAAAAAATGTTCAGATCCTCAGAGAGTTGTTTGCCATGAGGTATCATTTTGAACTTCCAGTGACCAGTATGAGAGAGTGAGAGCGATAACACCACATTTAACATACCTGCTCCCCATTCACACCTGAGACCTTGTAACACTAACAAGTCACATGACACCGGGGAGGGAAAATGGCTAATTGGGACCCAATTTGGTAATTTCACTTAGGGGTGTACTCACTTTTCTTGCCAGCTTTTTAGACATTAATGGCTGTGTGTTGAGTTATTTTGAGGGGACAGCAAATTTACATTGTTGAACAAGCTGTACACTCACTACTTTACATTGTAGCAAAGTGTCATTTCTTCAGTGTTGTCACATGAAAAGATAGAATAAAATATTTACAAAAATGTGAGAGTTGTACTCAATTTTGTGAGATACTGTATATATGCCAGGTAGTTATTGTTAATATGTTATTATCCGTTTGATGAATGCATGCTAACTTTTCTCTGGGCCTCTAGGCATGAATGACCTCTGGTTACCCAGTTGTAGGTTTGGTCTCCTGTGATTTCATCTGCCTCTACAAATTGTATCCTCTGTTACAAGCCAAAAATGTAAGAACTAACTGTAAATCAAGTATGGTTTGACAAGAAGACTGGACTTACCAGGAAGCGCCCAGTTTTATTGGAGCACCCAAAAAGTTTTGGCGGATTATCATCCAACTGCGTTTCCAGGAGAGGAGAAGTTTGATAGTCCTTTTTACCCCCCAGACTTTTCCAGAACGCATCTGTAGAGATCAAGAATAACCATACAGTCTGCTTATATAACAAACTCAGAGGGGTATGTTCAAATAAACTACTTGGCTATAGACAGAGACATTAAAGTGATATTAAAGGCTTTATTTATTTTTATTTTTAAAATAACAAACATGTCATAGTTACCTGCTCTGTGCAGTGCCTCAATTCCCTCCCCCCGATGCTCCTGGCCCCTCCCTCCTGCCCAGTGCCCCCAGTGCAAGCAACTTGCACTGGGGGCACCCAAGCAGGCTCGCTTCCGAGCCATGGCTCTGCGTGTCCATTCACACACAGAGCCGTGGCTCAGCCCTGGCCCTTTTCTCTCCTCATTTGCTGTGAGGAGGGAGAGTGCCCGGAGAGCCAAGTCTCTCGTTCACACCGCTGGATCGCGATGGGGCTCAGGTGAGTATTGGGGAGGGGGGGCTGGGGGGTTGCTGCACTGAAAATGCATGAAGGAAAATGCATGAAGGTAAAACACTTTGAGCCTTTAGAACCACGTTAAGGTTCCTGAGGCTCATAGATTGCAACTAATAAATTGTACTGACCTGGCTCCTGCCCTTCAGGCACTTTTGTGGTGTTACACTTAAGAAATTTCACCAGATATTCCGCTCCCTTTATCTCTTCCTCATTTGCACCCTTTCCGATCCACATTATGGCAGAGTTATTTTGTAGTTTCAGAACGAAAGCATCATTGGCATTTAAAGAGCTGGCATTGGCATCAACCTGCAACACAGAAAGTCAAACAAGTGAACCTGTTTTTCTCAGATGGATGGCTTATTTTACATTCAGGAAATTTGTGTTTAGAGTTTTTTTTGGTTTCATAATAATTGTTTATCTGGATTTTTTCCTAAGACCTCCTTCTCTCTAGCTCCCTCAACATTCTCACTCACTCAAACATCCTGTCTCTAGCATGGAGTATTGTTTCCTATGTAGAGCACACTTGCCTCCAAAAGGAAGCCCTGAGCTTTGCCCAAACCTGTCTTTAAAACGTGAGTGCACACCTCACCTGCACACACAGCCTGTAGGTCTCCTTCAAGATCTGGACACTGGATTGGAGACTCCTTCCGTCCCAAAGCTCTTCGAAGTCTCCTGACTCTAGAACCCAATCTGGGAATACCAAAACCTGGAGAAAACCAGAGTTTAGTCTTCTCCACGCTAATGCCCCGTACACACGGTCGGATTTTCCGATGGAAAATGTCCGATCGGAGCGTGTTATCGGAAATTCCGACTGTGTGTGGGCTCAATCGGACATTTTCCATCAGATTTTACGACACACAAAGTTGGAGAGCAGGAGATAAAATTTTCCGACAACAAAATCCGTTGTCGGAAATTCCGATCGTGTGTACACAAATCCGACGGACAAAGTGCCACGCATGCTCAGAATAAATAAAGAGATGAAAGCTATTGGCCACTGCCTCGTTTATAGTCCCGACGTACGTGTTTTACGTCACCGCGTTCAGAACGATCGGATTTTCCGACAACTTTGTGCGACCGTGTGTAGACAAAACAAGTTTGAGCCAACATCCGTCGGAAAAAATCCTAGGATTTTGTTGTCGGAATGTCCGAACAAAGTCCGACCGTGTGTACGCCCTATAACTCAATATTCTGGAGCCCCATAGTCTGCACTCTTGTACTTTTGAACTGTCACACTAACCTGACCACCAATGCAAGGTGGCATGTCCATACTAATGACTTTTATGGGGAGACACCGCAATATTTACTCTCTGCTTTTCTTTTCTGTTATTATTCACTTAATTTCAAGACTAGTACTGAAAATTTTATAGTATGGAGTAGGTGGGTGTAAAAGATGATCTGCCTAGTGTGTCAAATGCTAGGTATGCCATATTATTATTCCTATATTTAATATATTCCAAAATTTAGTGACCATGTTAATGTAATCTGTGAAATGTCGGCATAAGTATTTTTGGCAGGGGTTCCCTAAAGGGTTTTTAGCAAGGGGATCCTCCACAGTAAAAAATGTAACAAAGGCTGATCTATATGTAGATGCTCCCGGTCCATAGTCTACCAAAGGGAGGAGTACCATGTAAGCATATCTAAGGGGCTTCTAGTGATGCCCACTCTTGCATGTTGGGTATTTGCCGCTCTACTCCTGATCTTCTGTAGGGGCCTGTGTCAACTGACTTTTGTTTGCGTCAAATGAGTTTTGCATTTCCATAAATGTTTATAGCATTCCTAACTCTATAGAAATGCAAAACCTGCTTGGATTAGATCAAATGCATATCAGAAGGTCAACTGCAGGTTAAATATGCTTGCTATTGAATTCTGAATGATCTCAGAACCTTGAAATTGATATCAAACTGATGCCATTGTAGAAGATTTTTTTTTTTACCTCATTGATCCTTGTGATGGATCCCAAATTCTTCCGCACTTGAAATAGTCGTACTGCTGGAGCTGGAGCTTGGCTGCCTTTCCTTGAGCTTCCATCTTTATATATGATGAGGGGTTTGTCTTTGAATATAGCCAGCAAATGAGGAGGCTCCTTTCCTTGGACAACTCGAGTCTGAAAATGAGGGATAAAAATGAAGTATTGTAACCTGTTTTTTGGAGTTAATACCACAAATGGCACCTGTCACTTTAATCAGTTCTAGAAAACAATTAGAATGAACGAATGAGCCTACTGATAATGTTAGCATAACAACATTTCACTTTGAGAAAAAACAAATCCATTCAGAACTAGGCTTGATCCATATTGGACCAGTTTGCATAGATCAGCAGGCAATCTGCTAGACAAGCCTTTTTCTTTTACCATGTGACAAGCCCTTTTCAACCAGGGTGCCCAGGTACCATGGGGTGCCTTAAGGCTTCTTCAGGGTGCCTTGGCAAAATGCCTACAAATTGATCAAAAACTGTATAACAAGCCAGCAGGTGGATAAAACCTTCCTTTTAGTTACACAAAGCCAAAGGTTTTCATTATGCACCATTACGACTTTCTAGACACTGGCATCCTAACAACCAATGATGTCTTCAGTTGATAATGAGGTCTGTTGCCTCCGCAGCATCCTTGTTTGACCCTCCTCTGTCTCTCTTCCTCAGCACTGGGGTGACATTAGCTGACTGATGGAAAGAAATTGAGGGAATGGCGAAACATTGGAATACTAGTGAGTACCAGTGTGCAGAAATTTGCTTTGGAAGAAAAAATCACCTCTAACACTGGCTGTCCATCCAACATGTGTTGATGTTGCCGCATTATGTAAAACTATTAGAATAGTTTTTTACATTTTAGAATGGGGTGCCTTGTAGACTTGTGCACAACGGAAAATTTCATTTAGTTTCGGTTTGTTGTCATTCGTAAAATACATAATTTCGTTCTGTTATATTCGTTATGTTACGTTAATACGTTTTCGGATAATTTGTTATTTCTGTAGAGTGTCGATATTCGTTATACTGAATCTCGAATCATGTCGAATTCATTCATTATATGCGCTATAATTTCATTCGTATTAGCTGAAATTCGATATTTATGTATGTATATATATTCGTGACAATGATTTGTAGTTTGGAAAGTCGTTTGTTTATTGAATCTTTTAACACACACAATGACAATATCTCTTCTCCTCTGCACTTATACAATACAACACCCTTCTCACTCAGTTCTCAGGAATGCATTTGCCAGTAATCCAACCTCCAGCACTAAATTAATCAGCTGATTGGACTGTTTACTCTGAGTTGACCTTTTGTTTCATTAGATCTTTAACGAATTACCGAATCATGTCAAATTCATTCGTTATATCCGCTATAATTTCTTTCGTATTCGTTGAAATTCGTTATTTCTTTATTCGGACATTCGGATGCATCCGAATGTCCAAAAGATGCAAAATTCGGACGAATTCCGATTCGTTACGAAACGTATTGCACAAGTCTAGTGCCTTGGGACTGTCTATAATTTTCAAAAAGTGCCTTAAAATTGTCTATAATTTAAAAGGGTGCCTTGACTAAAAAAAGGTTGAGAAACACTGTGCTAGACCAATTTGCTTATGTTTAACTTCCTAAGTGTTCTTTCTTTATTTTTTTTATTTCCTAAATAAAAAGTCCAAAATACAAAGTGCCCCTTTCTCAGAACACCAGGAAAGTGAGCTCTGTTTTTTTTTTTTGGCAGTGCCCACAGGTCAGCGTTGTTGCAAACCCTGTGTAAGATTGTGGACAATACTGTCATTCCTCACTCCAACAGAGTAAATATTAAATTATGAACCTATAGGGCACAGATAACAATAGGATAGGGTTCTGGTGTACAGGGAAGACAGTAGACCACCTTTAGATTACTTTTCTCTCCTGTGAACACACTGGAAAATGAGGGTTGGGCGATAGCTTCTATAGTTGTTTTTTTGGATGGAGCTGGTCTGTTTTTACTGTAATGGCCTTCCCCTAAGCCAACATTTTTCAACCGGGGTGCCAACGCACCTTTGGGTTTCTTCAGAGGTGCCTTGGCAAAAGTGCCTACAAAATTGCTCAGAATTATATATAAGCTGGCGGGTGAATGAAGCCTGCCTTTTAATTACACAAAGCCACAGGTTTTCATTGTGCACCATATTTTCCATATCTTCCATTATCTTTCAACCACCGTTGTCCTAACAACCAGTGAAATCATCAGTTGATAAGGAGGATGTCGGGCACCTGCACAGCATCCTTGTTTGCCCTCCCCTGCCCCCTCTCTGTCAGCACTGGGGTAACATTAGGTAAATGAGGGAGAGAGGCTGAGGAAGAAGAGAAACTTTGAAATACTAGTCAGTACGAGTGTGTAAAAGTGCATTTGCTTTGTAAGAATAAATCGCTTTGAATGTTGGGTGTCCCATACATGTAGATGTTACTGCATTATGTAAAACTATTTGTTTCATTTTGTTGCATTTTAGAATGGGGTGCCTTGAGATTCTCCATAATTGTACAGGGTGCCTGGACTGAAAAAAGGTTGAGAAACATTGCCCTGAGTAGGAGTGTCCCTATTATAAAATTTAGTATTTCTGGGCTGTAGTAAGCCTAAGTCTGAATTGATAATTCTGCTTTCTGTAGGCTTTTTCCTGGATTCAGATTAATGTTTGCTTCTGCCTGCTATTTCGGGATTGTGTACAAAATATCCAATATTATTAGTTTGGAAAACGGATATCTCCCTAGCCAACAACTAGGAGGTTTTTAAACAGTGGTGTATGCTGGAGCATGATACCATTATTCCGGAGATCCTTTGGACTCTCTCTTTCAGGCTTTGGCCAGGGAGGATGTATGTTTGATTGACTTTACCCTCGCAGACTTGCTGCCTGGGGGAGGACACATGTGCTTGAAAAAGGAAGGCCTGAGTTCAGGGTTCCTTAAACTTGGAGGATTTTCCTAGGAGGGTTGAAACTGAAACTTGGATTGGAGCAACAGGGCAGAACTTCATCTTCTGGAAGAGTGTCCCGAACGACTTAGTAAGAGCTTGGACATGGTAAGAAGTCTGGTGGCTTATCCAGGGAGTTCTGGTCTGGCATAAAAGGTCCTTTTTTGTATTGACTGTAAATAGGATTTGGAATCTTGGTATGGTTCTATTTGGGTATCCTTCTATTCCATGTTTTTTCATATCAAATGAACTCTGTTAACCCTTACAAAAGTACTGGCGCTGAATTCCTCACAACTTTCAGAAAGTTAAGAATCCAACCTCGAGGTGACATATCAACCCACCAGACCACTAAGAATCCCTAACAACCTCTAGGAGGTAAGGGGGTGCTACATTACTGCTATCCAAGGTTCTGTTAGAGAGTTTCCCTTGACTTACTCTCATGTTTCACCAGATAGGAATTAATGAAAAATCCTCACAAGGGACAAAGATCTATCTTTCACGCTAGACACTGATGACCCCATGACCAAGATTAAAGTAGAACTATAGACAAAACATTTTTTCATTTTAGATAGAGTAAGGGAGGGCTAAACCCCTGTCAGATGTTTCTTTCGCCACCTGTGTCCCATTGCAGAGATTTCCCTTCACTTCCTGTACCATAGACAAACATAGTCACCAGAACCAGTGTCCCCATTGGAATATTTCCTCTCTATTACTCTTCTAGGGACAACCCAAAATTTGGCATTTTCTTTTACTCTTATTTTCAATGATAATGGTAAACAGGACAGACAGAGAGGGTGAATCTCCATAATGGGGGCACAGACAGCACTAAATCTGACAAGCCCTCTGCACTCTATCCAGAACTAAAAAAAAAGTCCTCTGAGCGACTCAGATGACGTCCATGTGACGAAACGCGTAAGTCAGGACTATCTTGACACGCATTACGTCATATCCGGATATCGTGGTTCCGGACATACGACCGGTGGAACGCAAGCAGTGATTCAGTGTAGCGTTGCTTCCCCGTGTTGTTTGGAGAGCACGAGAGCCTGTGAGCTCCCTCTCCCGTTTTTTAAAACTTTTAACGTCTATTTCTTGGATACTTCTTTTACTTTCAATAAACGAGTTAGACGGAGTTACGCTATGTGGACTACTTTTTCTTTTTTATGAAATACATAATGTGGATGCCTGGTTGGGAACTTCATTGAATCAGGAGATAGTGGAGTCTCCTTCCCCCTCCTTCCCTGAGCCGTGTTGCTGGGAGCTGGAAGGATATCGGTACCTTGGGATCAACACTTTACGCTCGCACCCTTGCAGGGGTAGGGCGCTCTGGTGAGTGCAAACACATAAGGGGAATATTGCCACCAATTTTAGCACTTTTCATCTATATCCTATTGCAAAAGAGGATCTCTAACACATTGGATGGAACATTACATCACCTTTATGGACATTTTACTTTGTTTTTACTAGATTAACACATTATAAATAAAGAATAAAAAAGTGTAGCGCTATAGTGCATGAAAAATGTATCATATACAATGCCTATGTGCATATCAAACGTTGGGGTCTATCAAACCCTACATATGAATTTACTGGTGATAGCCTCTATAAGAATAGAGTAGCTTAAATGGTGATGTCACCGTGTATTGTGAGCAACTCAACAAGTGAACCTAATAATAGTGACCTGTTTACAAGTAAATTGGAAAAAAATATATATCTATTGGTATCAGCATATACTGAAAAAAATGTTGTGAACCGTGTGCACACAATCAATAAAATCATCGACCATCAAATCCAAAAGCCCAAGTATGTGTATTACAACATGACATAAGGTGGGGATAGATGGTAAGTCCCTGGGGTATTCAACAGTTCATTCAATTTGGTAAAGGAATCCTGGGTGGATGTAGATATCACAATAACATCAATTCCTATCTTCAAAATAGGCTTTTCCAACTCTTGACCAGGTAAAGAAAATGATGTAAAATGCCCTTACCAGACGTGGTGGACTCACAGGCCGTTGGCGGTGAGTCGTATGGGCTTGCACCGTTTGGATACGGTAGGGTAACTGTTGTCCTTGGTCTCTGGCCAGGGAGTCTTGGAACGGTTCTCAATCCGAAACGATGTCCTGGATTCCTCCTCCAGCGAGCGTTAGTATCTCACGCAATCAGGAAAAGTGGATAAGGAGAAAAAAGGCTCCACATAGTGTGAATTCCGGATTACCAGGAAATTTTATTGTATCAAAAAAAGAAATTTCCAGTAAAGGTTTAGGTAAAAATAAAACTCTTAAAAATGACAAAGGTACAATAAGCGCAGTATCAGATGATAAAATGGCGTCATACACCCGACGCGTTTCGTCTTCAAAAGACATCAACTGACCCCAGTTGATGTCTTTTGAAGACGAAACGCGTCGGGTGTATGACGCCATTTTATCATCTGATACTGCGCTTATTGTACCTTTGTCATTTTTAAGAGTTTTATTTTTACCTAAACCTTTACTGGAAATTTCTTTTTTTGATACAATAAAATTTCCTGGTAATCCGGAATTCACACTATGTGGAGCCTTTTTTCTCCTTATCCACTTTTCCTGATTGCGTGAGATACTAACGCTCGCTGGAGGAGGAATCCAGGACATCGTTTCGGATTGAGAACCGTTCCAAGACTCCCTGGCCAGAGACCAAGGACAACAGTTACCCTACCGTATCCAAACGGTGCAAGCCCATACGACTCACCGCCAACGGCCTGTGAGTCCACCACGTCTGGTAAGGGCATTTTACATCATTTTCTTTACCTGGTCAAGAGTTGGAAAAGCCTATTTTGAAGATAGGAATTGATGTTATTGTGATATCTACATCCACCCAGGATTCCTTTACCAAATTGAATGAACTGTTGAATACCCCAGGGACTTACCATCTATCCCCACCTTATGTCATGTTGTAATACACATACTTGGGCTTTTGGATTTGATGGTCGATGATTTTATTGATTGTGTGCACACGGTTCACAACATTTTTTTCAGTATATGCTGATACCAATAGATATATATTTTTTTCCAATTTACTTGTAAACAGGTCACTATTATTAGGTTCACTTGTTGAGTTGCTCACAATACACGGTGACATCACCATTTAAGCTACTCTATTCTTATAGAGGCTATCACCAGTAAATTCATATGTAGGGTTTGATAGACCCCAACGTTTGATATGCACATAGGCATTGTATATGATACATTTTTCATGCACTATAGCGCTACACTTTTTATTCTTTATTATTTAATGCAATCAGTCTAATTGTTGGTGTTAGCGGCTTGATTTTGTTTGGTTGGCGCAGCAGATTTTCCTGATTTTATTTAACACATTATAAATGCCTTTACACATTACACAGCTGGCTGTATATTGATTGATTAATTGAACTATTGCTGTTTTTTCAATTGCATATTGATTTACATAATATTTTTTACACATATTTATTTTACCTTTGCACCTGCCACTTTAGACCCTTATTGTAAAGGATTAATCTCTATGGGATTTATATGCATATGTCACTTGTTTTTTGTGTGTTTTTTACTCACATATTGGGGTATAGTGATTGACCTTTAATTATAATACACATATTGATCACACATTTTTGCACATATCTAGCACCTGTCACTTTATATCCTTAACAGGAAAGACTAGTCACTGTACTCATACACATTTACCAATTTTTTATAACAGCGCCATTCCCTATTTTATAGTTTTTTTTAACTTTCTCACGTTGTATTTCTGTCCCTATAACATGTGAGTGCATTTTGTTTTAATAAATAATTGTACTTAAATGTGTATGGTTTAATTACACCTGAGCCTACGTTGTTCTGGGTCAAGAATTCAAGCCCATGTGTGCACTGCAGGTCACTATCACAAACAAGGGCAAGGCAGCAAATACTCCATATATCACATCCCGCAACAAAGTCTGGACAAGCCGCAATATCGGCATATGACATCAAAAACCCTGGACACAGTCGGGAGCATACACACCCCTCCCTTCCCTCCTCCTGCTCCAGGCCGGTCACAGAATTGCTGCCAACATGGATTACCCTGCAGCTGCCCTGGACCCTTATTAAAGGTGTAAAGAATTTGGGGACACATTCTTTTAACCGGGGATGTGATCAGGGACAATTTTTTTTCTGGGGACTGACCCCATAAACCAGGGATGTCTGGCCACCCTACTCTACAGGGGATGGATGGGGCTAAGAACCAGGGATTCTTGCCATACAGTTTTGTAGGCATGGATTGAAAGTAATTCCCGAACATTGATAATACATTTCCTGTTCCCCAAAGAAAACCGAATACAAAAACAGAAAAACAGAATATTTCGGTTGGGAAATTATCATGAAATAAGACAACGAACAATGGTAAAATCCTTCCTGCAGCTTTGTGAATGGTGTTTTGTTTGAGATAACAGCTCTTTATTTTACTATTGACCTATAACCCATCTGTCCCGGTTACAGCAAATTATAATACAGTAATGCTACCCTATCTGCTGTCACTACTTTTGTCCCATCATTTTACTTCATTGTAAACAATCTTATCACGGGACGACACAAGCCACGGCAATCAATAACTATTCTCTGAGGGTGAAGCAGGGTAGTGACATCAGTTTATTATACAGCAAATATATTACAGGGTTAGTTTCTGGAACTGGATGCTCCTATTATACTCTTTATCAGTAAAGCTAGCGATAAACGGTTATAATTTTATTTAAAAAATTTAATTTTCTAATGGTAAAGCCTAAGTTTGGTTACTTTTTTTTTTTTTTAAAACAAATCAGCACAAGGGAGGATACTTACATTCAATAAGAAGTGTCCCTTGTGCTGGTGCTGGCTGTCCTAGTTGAAATCTGAAGTCCTCTGCCCCCCATTACCCTCACACTAGTAATCTTCCGGTGCGTGAGGGTTAATATGAGCCACTGGACCTGTGACAGAGTCCCCACTATTTCCACCCCCTCCTCCATTCATAGAATCTGTACTATAGCTTCCATGAATAGAAAGCGCTCTATTTTAAACGCAACTGTTTGGGAAAAGGGACACTTTCATGAATTAAAAAAAAAAAAACAAACAGTAAAGTTAGCCCAATTTTTTTGTATAATGTGAAAGATGATGTTATGCCAAGTAAATAGATACCAAACATGTCACGCTTTATAATTGCACGCACTCGTGGAATGGCGACAAACTACGGTACCTAAAAATCTTCATAGGCGACGTAAACATCCCTTGTGACAGAAATAGGTGGTGACAGGTACTCTTTTATGACTTCAAAGTATTTAGATCGCCGTTTTCGGCCATTCTGAATACTGTATATTTTTTTAAAACCGGCGCCATTGGCAGCCGAGTAAACGGAAAGCGACGTCATGACGTCGCTTCCGTGTTTACAATTAGGAGACTGGAACGAAGCCGCTTACGGCTTCATTGTTGACCGGGCCTCGCGGTGGAACAGGAGGCCCGGTAAGAGCGGCGGGAGGCTAATGGGAGGGGGAGGGGCATCCCCTCCCGCTCCTCCGGTATAACAGCCGAGCGGCTATTAGCCGCATCGGTTGTTATCGCTGGAAAGTCGATTGCCCGCTCTAAAAACCAGTACCGGGATGATGCCTGCAGCTGCGGGCATCATCCCGGTATAACCCCCGAAAGCTTAGTACGCACATCTGCGTACGCTCGGCGAAAGGGGTTATAGTGTTTTTATTAAACGAGAATACAAATATAGAGGCAAAGATTGGGGGTCTTCCGAAACGTAAGATACATACAAAAATGGTTGGTGGTCTAAACATGTTAACATAACAAGAGGACAGCCAGACAGGCACCAGTACAAGGCACAAGAATGGTGGCAGGAATAACTTCCACACAGGATCTATGGTGTCATCTATTGAAGAGATGTATAATGTAATGGCTGTATAATTAATAGAGTTGCCACCTCATCCCTTTAAACCCGAACACATATTAATTACACAGGTTCTGTGGCTAACTGAATGCAGGTAAGGCACTAAGTGAGTTTAATTACCACCTTAATCAGTCACAGAACCTGTGTAATTAATAGGTGTTCGGGTTTAAAGGGATGAGGTGGCAACTCTAATAAGGACTCTGAGTGGTCCCATAGAGATTCTGACATGTGGGCTCTTGAAAGCACATTGGGAGAATCGTATTACATCAGATATTTCTATTTACATAAAGTTCTTTTATAATACCGCTAGTTTGATTCATCCACAATTACAATATATTGTCAAAAGTGTTGGGACGCCTGCCTTTACACACACATGAACTTTAATGGCATCCCAGTCTTAGTCCGTAGGGTTCAATATTGAGTTGGCCCACCCTTTGCCGCTATAACAGCTTCAACTCTTCTGTAAAGGCTGTCCACAAGGTTTAGGAGTGTGTTTTTCGGAATGTTTGACCATTCTTCCAGAAGCACATTTGTGAGGTCAGGCTCTGATGTTGGATACTCGAACATTCCCATAGACACACTCCTAAACCTTGTAGACAGCCTTCCCAGAGGAGTTGAAGCTGTTATAACTGCAAAGGGTGGGCCAACTCAATATTGAACCCTACGGACTAATGCCCCGTACACACGGTCGGACATTGATCGGACATTCCGACAACAAAATCCATGGATTTTTTCCGACGGATGTTGGCTCAAACTTGTCTTGCATACACACGGTCACACAAAGTTGTCGGAAAATCAGATCGTTCTGAACGCGATGAGGTAAAACACGTATGTTGGGGCTATAAACGGGGCAGTAGCCAATAGCTGTCGTCTCTTAATTTATTCTGAGCATGCGTGGCACTTTGTGCGTCGGATTTGTGTACACACGATCGGAATTTAACCGATCGGATTTTGTTGTCGGAAAATTTTATAGCAAGCTCTCAAACTTTGTGTGTCGGAAATTCCTATGGAAAATGTGTGATGGAGCCTACACGCGATCGGTCTTATCACACATTTTCCATCGGAAAATCCGATCGTGTGTACGGGGCATAAGACTGGGATGTCATTAAAGTTCGTGTGTGTGTAAAGGCAGGTGTCCCAATACTTTTGGTAATATAGTGTATTTCTACATGTGTGGGTCTTCCGGGGCGCTGCTTCCTGGATGGGACTTACCCCCTGGTTTTACTCTTCTACCTGTTGGTATACACTCTTCAAACTTGCGGAAAGGAATAACTGAGGAAAAAAACCTATTTTTCATTTCAACTATTTTTTTTTTATCTAATAGGGAATAGTAAACTGTTTTTAAGTGAGAGATTTTTTTGATGTACAATAAACATTTAATTTTAACTGTAAGCTTGTGTTGTGTCTTTAAAGTCCCGCCATGTCAAACCATTTCTAGCTTCTAAAAATGTGCTTTAATGGGGACCATCTTTTTAGAAAAATTGAAGGTAAAGGATGGAAACTTTTCTCTTTTCTCATCAAAACAAAAACAAAATGGAATTCAAACTAACTGTTAACTGAATGTGGTGCTCTGCTGGGAACTGGAACTTTAGTGGCCATGAACATACATTCTTTTTAAACTATTATATATGGAATAATAATTATATATATATATATATATATATATATATATATATATATATATATATAAGAAAAAAGGCAAGAAAGAAAACAAAAGGGAAAAAAAGGAAAGAAAGAAAGGGAAAGAAAGAAGGAAAACAAAAGGGAAAGGGAGAAAGAAAACGAAAGGGAAAGAAAGAAAAAAAGAAAACTAAAAGGATAGAAAACAAAAGGGAAAGAAAAAAAGAAAGAAAGAAAGAAAGAAAGGAAAACTTAATGGAAAAAAGAAAGAAAAAAATGAAAGAAAGAAAGAAAGAAAGAAAGAAAGAGAGAGAGAGAGAGAGAGAGAGAGAGAGAGAGAGAAAGAAAGAAAGAAAGAAAGAAAGAAAGAAAGAAAGAAAGAAAGAAAGAAAGAAAGAAAGAAAGAAAGAAAGAAAGAATGAATATTTCCCTGAGTTACCAACATGTGTTGCTCCGGCCTTCATAGAGCGGTCCAGTTGTACGGTGAGGAAAGCGGACATTGTAATCTCATCTTTGCTGGCCTTATTTCCCTGCCTGTGGGAAGAAATAGTACGATCACTTAACATGTATCATATATTCCTGGTTATCTGTTGCTATATTTTAGGAAATTACAATCTTCCAGTAAAACCAATTTAAAAAGACTTGTGTAGGAAAAAAACAAAAGGTCTCCTACTTCTGGCCTCCTTGAGAAAACATCAGTTGATTGGCTGTTTCTGGCTTCCACATCTGGAACAAGCATGCAGACAGCGAAATCAGAAACTTTGATCTGCATGCTCATACAGGCCGCTGACCTAAAGTATCGAAGCCAGTGGATCAGCATGACAGTCAGCATTTCTGGAAGGAGAGATCAGCAATGGCAGCCTCTATTCTCATGACAGGGAAATCGACAGTTTACAAAGTAGTTGGGCATATTCCATTATAACTGGAGCCTAAGAATATTATCAGTATCTCTATTTCTACCAGCTGTAGAGGCAACCAATCAGATGTATGCTTACTGTAGTCAGATCAATAAAAAGATGAATTCTGATTGGATATAATGCTGAACTGCACATTATGGTTGTACTTGTGGTTGAATAAATGTGTTTACATTATTCCTAAAACTATTTTACTGTTTTTAAATTTCTTAGATGATTTTTAAAGACATATACCTGAATAATTTGAAGGCACTAACATGTTCTGCATTCAGGAACTAAATCCAACTCATCATCACATAGATCTGGGATACAAAAAAAGGGTGCTCACGTGTGACCTCTAGTGGAGAAATGAAATACTGCACTTTCTGCTAACATTATTTGCAGAACTGAAGTCAAAAGATTACCAACTGCTGGAAGGTACAGGAATGTTGGCAGAAGAGACATACAAAGTCTCTTCTGCCAGAAAAAAAGTCCTCTGTTTGCTCCCAGCAGTATTTTATTTTGTGTATATTGCCTGTGGTGCATGCACAGTAAGCTATCAGATGCTGGGAATGGAGCCAGGTGCCAGGGTGATGTAATTCTGCATACATACACAAGGACTACCTCATTAGTAACTGCCTAATGGCAAAGCAGGTAGACCAGTAGAAAATGCTAGCAATGGCATTCGAGCGATGAGGGGGGTCGCAGATGCCACATCGCTTGAGGAAGCCGCCCCGGTAGGTAGGTAGGTAGTTGTGCCATAATCTGCAAGTATGCTGCACACAATATGGCAATAACCTACACTCCCCAAAAGCGGAAATAGCGGCAGCGTTGTCACCCTAGTACATGGCGTGTGTTAGACTACAGAACACATCACCCCTCTCCTCCTCTCCGTAACATAGGGGGAGGTGTTCTGTAGTCCACAGAGAGCTGGGAATGATGCTGATTGATAACAGCACAGCAAAGGAAGAGAGCACACAACATGTTCAGATCATTAAACCTGTGTGGCCCCCGGGCACAGCACAGGATACTCCAAATCAACAGTAAGGGGGACTGTGATGTAGTTGGGACACCAATGGAGACACTGATGTATGAGGGGCTCTAATGGGGATCCTAAAATAAGGGGGGAGCTCTGATGGGGAGTCTGATGGGAACCCTAATGAAAGGGGGGCTCTGATGAGAACCCTGATCTAAAAGGGGAACTCTGACGAGAAAGAAGCAAACAGAATTTATTTTTGTTTGACCTTTATTAATGGCTCAGGGGCCGCCAAACTACAGCATGTGGCCCAATACAAGGTTTTACCTGGCCCTCAGCTGATATACACAGTCCCTTCCCCCTCCAACAGTAAGTAAGGGGGGGGACTCTGATTTTGACACTGATGTAAGAGGGGGACTCTGGTAGTGACCATGATGTAAGCGGAGGACTCTGATGGGGACCCTGATGTAAGGGGGACTCTGATGGGGATCCTGATGTAAGGGGGACTCTGATGGGGACCCTGATGTAAGGGGGATTCTGTTGGGGACCCTGATGTAAGAGGAACTCTGATGGGGACCCTGATGTAAGGGGGACTCTGATGGGGACCCTGATGTAAGGGGGACTCTGATGGGGACCCTGATGTAAGGGGGACTCTGATGGGGACCCTGATATAAGGGCGATTCTGTTGGGGACCCTGATGTAGGGGGACTCTGATGGGGACCCTAATGTAAGGGGGACTCCGATGAAGGAAGTGCAGACATATTTTTGTTCAACGTAAAGGCGAAGTTTTATTTACAATCTCCTTGCTTTGAGTTACTGATGTTCATTCTCTATTGTTCTGAATCATATCATGCTGCTTAAAAAAATACATATCCATTCATTTCAATGTTATTCGTTCATTATTTGTAGGAATATTTGTACTGAATAGTTTGGAGACCCCCCATGCTTTTTTACTGTGGTTAAATGAAAAACACCAGTGCCATCTAGTGGTCAAATGAAATAATACAATATAAGCACTGAACAATTAAATGACCTAAGTAGAGGAAAACATGGAACTCCTGCAGCCAAAAGGGACTGTAAAACATTTAGTGATGAGTTTTATTAAGAAATAAAAGCAAATTTTGACTTTACAAAAGCATCCCCTCCTCGTCAGATTGTATGAATGTGGATATTTTTTTTCTGCTATATTTTTTGTGTGGTTTATGGGTGATATTGCTAGATTTTGCTTTAGACCTTGTTTCCCGTATTGCTGTGTTCCATTGATCTCATTTTGGAAGCTCTAATCATTGTACATTATTTCTCTTTCCTCTCACCATGTATAAATGACGGTTCCTTTAGCTCCAGAGTACAAAATGATGTAGCAGTCCCTGCCATAGAACTGTCCATGGGCCTCGGGCTCTACCGGGACTCTTCCAGTGGCTTCAACGCGCCAGATCTTCCAAAAGAACAAAGAATACCCTTAGTAAAAAAAAAAACATTTCATAAAGTCTATATCTCTCAATCAGACAAATATGATTTGTGATCCCCAGCCTGTGACTGGACAGTGAAAGGAGAAGCAGCACAGTGATGAACTCATCTCTCGGTCACTCTGCTCTCTCCTCCTATCGGTGGGCTTCTTGTCAGCACATGAACTGATTGGCTCCATGTCTGCTTCTCCGTCTCCCAGTTCTGAGTTCTGCTGTACAGAGACTGCAATAGGCTGATACTAGATGAAATTCAGGCATTGGCACAGCTTGTATTTGAACATTACATATACTGATGTAGCGCACCCCCTCAGGAGCACCCCTGGTGAATTGACTCTCTTTCCCCAGTTAGGGCACACACAGCCAGGCACGCAGCATCTTCTTCACTCTTCCAGTGGCTCAAAAGGAACAGTCTAGGGGTGTCTTTTTGGGTTTTTATTATACTGATGAACTTGGATGGGGCAAAGGGACCATGGGATACCCCAAAACTAATGAACTTAACTCTTTGTGGACTCTTCTCTGTCTTACTGAGCTGCACAAAAATGTCCCACAGAGTCACTAATGATGACAGGTGACTAGGACTTTCCCAATAGACCAAAACTGCACGCAGTCATTAAAACATCCAGCACCGGGGTCACACCCCTCCCTGAACTTTCTCCTGGTACTCACCAGTGTGCTTCTACAGACCCATTCAGAATCCAGGACTATGCTTTGTAAATAGGCTCCTCAGATAAAGGCTCAGCTGGGACCTCAATTTCCTCTAGATGGCACCTCCAATAAATCTGCCCCAGGGGCAGAGCCATTCACAGGTTTCTCCTCCGGCTGGACTGGGTCCAGGAACTCTCTTGTCTCAGGCCTGTGACTTTACATGGATTCTCCAACCACCTACTGGGCACACCTCCCCAGGAATTGGCTGGAGTCCCCATATATATTTAGGCTGCTTCCTCTGTTCTTCCTTCCACCATGATTCTTGAAATCCTCTACAATTCAGGGGGAAGCAATCAGATCAGCAGCCTGTGAGACACTGAGCAGGCCTGACTAATCAAGCCCTGCTCCACTGATTACAGAGGTGCTAGACTAAATTTGCCTAGCAGCCTACACTACTCTAGGAGAGTGCTACATAGGGCCGGATCTAGGGTGTCGCTGGAGTCGGCTGTGCCCCCCCCAGATTTTAGTTGTGAGGGGAGGGGGACTCTGATGGGGACACATGATGTAAGGGGGCAATCTTGATGGGGATGATGGGGACATCGGATGTAAGGGGCACTCTGATGGGGCACCTAATGTAAGGAGGGGACATCTGATGTATGAAGTCACTCTTGGTGGGGACACTTGATGTAAGGGGGTACTCTTGATGGGGATGGGGACACCTGATATAAGGGGTCACTCTGATGGGGACACCTGATGTAAGGGGCACTCTGATGGGGGCATCTGATATATGAAGGCACTCTTGATGGAGACACCTGATGTAAGGGGGCACTCTTGATGGAGACACCTGATGTAAGGAGGCACTCTTGATGGAGACACCTGATATAAGGAGGCACTCTTGATGCGGAAACCTGATGTAACGGGGCACTCTTGATGCAGAAACCTGATGTAAGGGGGCACTCTTGATGGAGACACCTGATGTAAGGGGGCACTCTTGATGAGGACACCTGATGTAAGGGGGCACTCTTGATGCAGAAACCTGATGTAAGGGGGCACTCTTGATGGAGACACCTGATGTAAGGGGGCACTCTTGATGCAGACACCTGATGTAAGGGGGCACTCTTGATGGGGACACTTGATGTAAGGGGGCACTCTTGATGGAGACACCTGATGTAAGAGGGCACTCTTGATGGAGACACCTGATGTAAGGGGGAACTCTTGATGGAGACACCTGATGTAAGGGGGAACTCTTGATGGAGACACCTGATGTAAGGGGGAACTCTTGATGGAGACACCTGATGTAAGGGGGCACTCTTGATGGAGACACCTGATGTAAGAGGGCACTCTTGATGGAGACACCTGATGTAAGGGGGCACTCTTGATGGAGACACCTGATATAAGGAGGCACTCTTGATGCGGAAACCTGATGTAAAGGGGCACTCTTGATGCAGAAACCTGATGTAAGGGGGCACTCTTGATGGAGACTCCTGATGTAAGGGAGCACTCTTGATAAAGACACCTGATGTAAGGGGCCACTCTTGATGGAGATACCTGATGTAAGGGGGCACTCTTGATGCAGACACCTGATGTAAGGGGGCACTTTTGATGGGGACACTTGATGTAAGGGGGCACTCTTGATGGAGACACCTGATGTAAGAGGGCACTCTTGATGGAGACACCTGATGTAAGGGGGAACTCTTGATGGAGACACCTGATGTAAGAAGGCACTCTTGATGGAGACACCTGATGTAAGAGGGCACTCTTGATGGAGACACCTGATGTAAGAGGGCACTCTTGATGGAGACACCTGATGTAAGAGGGCACTCTTGATGGAGACACCTGATGTAAGGGGGCACTCTTGATGGAGACACCTGATGTAAGGGGGCACTCTTGATGGAGATACCTGATGTAAGGGGGCACTCTTGATGGGGACACTTGATGAAAGGGGGCACTCTTGATGGAGACACCTGATGTAAGAGGGCACTCTTGATGGAGACACCTGATGTAAGAGGGCACTCTTGATGGAGACACCTGATGTAAGGGGGCACTCTTGATGGAGATACCTGATGTAAGGGGGCACTCTTGATGGGGACACTTGATGAAAGGGGGCACTCTTGATGGAGACACCTGATGTAAGAGGGCACTCTTGATGGAGACACCTGATGTAAGGGGGAACTCTTGATGGAGACACCTGATGTAAGGGGGAACTCTTGATGGAGACACCTGATGTAAGGGGGAACTCTTGATGGAGACACCTGATGTAAGGGGGCACTCTTGATGGAGACACCTGATGTAAGAGGGCACTCTTGATGGAGACACCTGATGTAAGGGGGCACTCTTGATGGAGATACCTGATGTAAGGGGGCACTCTTGATGGGGACACTTGATGAAAGGGGGCACTCTTGATGGAGACACCTGATGTAAGAGGGCACTCTTGATGGAGACACCTGATGTAAGGGGGAACTCTTGATGGAGACACCTGATGTAAGGGGGAACTCTTGATGGAGACACCTGATGTAAGGGGGAACTCTTGATGGAGACACCTGATGTAAGGGGGCACTCTTGATGGAGACACCTGATGTAAGGGGGCACTCTTGATGGAGACACCTGATGTAAGGGGGAACTCTTGATGGAGACACCTGATGTAAGGGGGAACTCTTGATGGAGACACCTAATGTAAGAGGGCACTCTTGATGGAGACACCTGATGTAAGGGGGAACTCTTGATGGTGACACCTGATGTAAGGGGGAACTCTTGATGGTGACACCTGATGTAAGGGGGCACTTTGGATGGAGACACCTGATGTAAGGGGGCACTCTTGATGAAGACATCTGATGTAAGAGCCCTTGCACACTGGGGCGGGGGGGCGGCGTCGGTGGTAAAACGCCGCTATTATTAGCGGCGTTTTACCGTCGGTATTCGGCCGCTAGCGGGGCGGTTTTACTCCCGCTAGCGGCCGAGAAAGGGTTAAATACCACCGCAAAGCGCCTCTGCAGAGGCGCTTTGCCGGCGGTATAGCCGCGCCGTCCCATTGATTTCAATGGGCAGGAGCGGTAGAGGAGCGGTATACACACCGCTCCTTCACCGCTCCGAAGATGCGGCTAGCAGGACTTTTTTTACCGTCCTGCCAGCGCATCGCTCCAGTGTGCAAGCCCTCGGGCTTGCACACTGGAATGACAGTAGCGGCACTTTCGGGGCGGTTTGCAGGCGCTATTATTAGCGCAACAGCGCCTGCAAACCGCCCCAGTGTGCAAGGGCTCTTAGGGGGCACTTGTTGAGTAGTCATGACATAAAGGGGGGCTCTGATAACGACATCTGATATAAGGGGGCACAGGTTCTGTTTAATAGTGTTTCTCAGGTTGTGACAATGTGTGATAGACTGTCAATAATTCACACACACTGTTGACATTATGACCCCAGACTTTTTCACTGCCCCCCCCCCCCCCCAGATCAGACAGGCTAGATCTGGCTCTGGTGCTACACTGATATCTTAGTGATTACAGAGCTGTATTTATTTGTGTATTTTATATCTATAAAAAAACAAAAACTAAATTGCATTTTTGCTGCAGATCGTGCAACCAAGATTACCTCCACCTTTCCGGACCCATCGTCCATCATGTTATACTGTGCGGACATTTTCGTAGATTGGTGCAGAATTTTGGCATCGAACGGAGTCTGCTTTACTTTTGCGATCCTTCCTGTGGTCGCCACCTTCCCGAATCCCTGACTTTGGTCCTTGTCCTTCCAGTCCTTGAAGTATTGCTTGAACATCGGAGTCTCCCCTCCCTCCGGCAGTATGATAATCTGGGGCAAATAAATAGATGAAGAAATAAATGGGTAGCTCAGTAAAGTCTTCTTAGGATAGAAGGAATTCACGGGTCTCATTCCATCACATATCCCAAAAATAAGAGGATCGATCTTTGAGAATATGTCACCCCGTCATTCCATATTCCTGATATGTGCCTGCTGTACCATGTATGTACTTGTATGAGAAAGTCTCCTGTTCTCTTTGCATTGCTTCCTTTGTGTGAAATCCCTGGTGTTCCTGCCAGACCCACTGCTTTGCTATTAAAAACTGACCACACTAGGCTTGCAAGCACGGCGTGGTCAGTTTTCTGGTTGTGCTGAGAACACAGCCTGCTCTGCTCCAATGATCAGACTTGTGCTGACACACCACCCCCCTGCTGTTGCACAAACATTTACTGGTAAACTCAGTGAGCTGCTGTTTCTCCTCCCCTACCTCTCTGAGCTCCTCAGAGGAAGATGAAGCTGAGAGCAGAGGGGAAAAAAGGATTTATAATGTTTTTTTTTTATATATCTATACACAAATGTTTTGCTGTTCATTTCTATTTAAAACTGAATAGGTTGTTTTACAAAGGCGAGGGTTTACATATAATCTCATTTTGGGGCAGTGGGCGTGGCCATGCAAATTATTCCTTTGCACCCCAACAGCCAGATGGACATCCAGGACCGTTGGTGTAAAGTACAAATATATACCAGTAATATAGAGCCATGGGTTCCAAAACTCATACAGCTGTTTCAGCCTTGTTGGCGCTCATCAGTGCAGTGTATGGAAACCATGGCTTCTATAGAGCAGGACTTGAAACCCAATGAGACATAATAATCATAAAGGTTATGCTGAGAATGCAAATTAAAGTTCCTTTCTACAGCTTTCACTGCTTGATTTTTTTTTCTACTCTGTGATTTATAAATTATATCTAAACCCTAAAACAAAAATATAACATATTACAGCTTACCAATCCTTGCGGGTGGTGGCTGCATTCGTTTTCTTTTTTCATTCGTTTTCTTTTTTCATTTGTTTGCTTTTTTCCCCTCTTTGGATGTACTTGACTAACAAATCAAAACTGAACTCCAGCTCGAAACTTTATAAACGGTTTCAGTAACAGTTTTTTTTTCTTTTGTTATAAAGCAGTGGAAGCTTTTAGGGGGGGGGGGGGGGGGGGGCGGCAAACAAACTATTAATTTGCTATTGTCACACAACAGGGTGGTCTCAGGGCGCAGTTCCCTGCGCCCCAAGCCCACCCTTTTTTTAAGCCAATTAGAGCCTCAGGCTCGAATTATGTGCTTCAAAAAAAAAAATAACCCCATTGAAATCCATGTGTCCAGCGCCCTGCATGTAGAGAGAGGCCGCCACTGGTATAAAGGTTTTACATTAATAATTAAAAGCTGGTCATTGTAAGCACTCCCAGGGATGGACTGGCCATCGGGACTACCGGGAGATTCCCGGTGGGCCGATGGCTCAGTCTGGGCCAGTCTCACTTTCAGCCGCATGTGCGGTGCCCGGCGATCTACCCGTCAACCGCCAACAGCTGGCGCCTGACGGGTAGATCGAGTTTAGCCAGCATGCAGAGTAGCGCAGGCCGTGATGTCCAGTTTATGAACGAATCGTTCTTTTGAATCGATTCTTTTCAGTGAACTGGATGAATCGATTCATCTGAGTGAACTGATCCGTTTGAAACAGTTCACTGTGCACTCAATACATACATAGCAGAGCAGAGCAGGCCTGGTAATATGATCCTAGAGTGAGAGAGCTCCGCCCCTCCCTGCAACCAATCAGCGTGCTCAAGGCACAGTGACACTCAGGAACTGGACACAAACTTAAAACAAGAGTCAGGAGTACACCGTACACCGAGTTAAAGAATCATACAGGTTACCGAGTTAAAGAATCATACAGGTTACCGAGTTAAAGAATCATACAGGTTACCGAGTTAAAGAATCATAGAAGTTGTTAGAACATAGTACACTGAAATAACCATGAGTCTCCACCAGTAGAACAATACACTAAATCAATGATCAGGTAGCAGCACTACACTACAGACTGCTTTAGGCTGGGTTCACACTGCTGCGGTGGCAGACATCGTATGTGATTCGCAGCGCACTGCTGTTCACATTACATGCGATGTCTGTGCTGTGCGATATCAGCCATACAGATAGTATGGCTGATATCGCACCGCATTCGGTCCAAACTCGCACAGGACCCTTTTTTTTGTTCGGACCAGAATCGGATCGCATGGGTGTTCACACCTATGCGATCCGATACATGTCTGAATTGTCAGTTCACAGTGCGATATGCGGGCTGAACTGGGGGTGTCATTAACATTGTATGACACTCCCCAGCAGTTCGCATATGGCAGTGTGAACTGCCGTGCGAGTTGGTGCGATGCGGGAACCCGCAGTAAATTTGCTGCGTTCCCGCACCGCAGCAGTGTGAACCCAGCCTTAAAGACAGAGAGGACAAATTCAAGATAACAAGCCTCTATGTGATCGTTTGTTGAAGTGACAGGTTCTCTTTATTGCATCTTGGGTCTGTTATATGATCACATGAGTATAGGATTGTGCTCAGTAACCTGGGTAGCAGGTGTTCTGTCAGATCAAGCAATCTATAGGAGTAGCCAATATTGCCACTTACATGATGCACAAACAGCTGTGTAAAGGAAAAGCGGGTTTTTGTGCATGTGTACTGCATTCTGATGGGCCAACTTCACAGTTAAGATTGCAGCCATCAGATTTGTCCGTAGTCTTTACAGTGCATAATGAGGCCCCTTTCACACTTGTGTGACTTGTCCTGCGACTTGGGACTACAAAGTCGCATGACAAGTGGTACCCTATGATTTCCAATGAGTACCGTTCATATCTGTGCGTCTTCAAGTCACAGCGACTTCAAAGTAGTCACTGCATTACTTTGGTCCAATTTTGATGCGACTTGAGGCAGAGACCTCAAGATTACATAGGTAATTCTTCAAGTCGCATCAAAGTCACGGTAAAAATCGTGGCAAAAATTGCACGACTTTCAAATGGCACAAGTGTGAAAGGAGCCTAACGATTGGATTTTACTACCGTGGGTACTTCGCCCGCCCGTGGTAGTAAAATCCGATAATTTTTTCTGTGCATGCGCTGTAAAGATTACGGAAAAATCTGATGGCTAGCAATGTTAACTGTGAAGTTGGCCCATCAGAATGAGGTTCACACGCACAAAAACCCGCTTTTCATTTACACAGTTTTTTGTGCGACACCAAAATTGATGACGCTGGCTGCTCTGACAAATTGTGGTCTGACAGTCTGACACAACAATAGTATTGTGCTTGTGCTCTGAGCAACAAACTAAATACAAGTAAACCTCCCCAGGACCTGCCAACCTTCTGTGAAGAATCATTCTTTTGATTCTAATCATTTAAGAAGGTTGAGTCAGAGATTTGGTTCACTTGCTTGTCAGTAGACTCAGCAAGTGAACCGAAGAACCGAAGAATCGATTCATTGAATCGGTTCATTTCAGTGAGTAGTTCGAAATGAACCGATTCAATTAAAAGATCCGGACTTCCCATCACTAAATGCAGCTTCTGTAGTAATAAGTTCTCTCTCGTGTCATCACGCTGTTCTCCGGCGGCCCCGCCCCCTCCTCTCTTCTTGTCTATACTAATTGGCTTGTAGGATCATCTGGTATAGACAAGAAGAGAGGAGGGGGCGGGGCCGCCGGAGAACAGCGTGATGACACGAGAGAGAACTTATTACTACAGAAGCTCCCTGCGCTACTCTGCATGCTGGCTAGTAAAACCCCACAATGTGCCCTGATGATGTGCTATGTGCCCCATCATGTGCCCCATCATGTGCCCCGCTATGTGCCCCATCATGTGCCCCGCTATGTGCCCCATCATGTGCCCCGCTATGTGCCCTGCTATGTGCCCCATTATGTGCCCCATTATGTGCCCCATTATGTGCCCCATTATGTGCCCTGCTATGTGCCCCATCATGTGCCCCATCATGTGCCCCATCATGTGCCCCGCTATGTGCCCCATCATGTGCCCCATCATGTGCCCCGCTATGTGCCCCATCATGTGCCCCGCTATGTGCCCCATCATGTGCCCCGCTATGTGCCCTGCTATGTGCCCCATTATGTGCCCTGCTATGTGCCCCATTATGTGCCCCATTATGTGCCCTGCTATGTGCCCCATCATGTGCCCCATCATGTGCCCCATCATGTGCCCCGCTATGTGCCCCATCATGTGCCCCATCATGTGCCCCGCTATGTGCCCCATTATGTGCCCCATCATGTGCCCCGCTATGTGCCCCATCATGTGCCCTGCTATGTGCCCCGCTATGTGCCCCGCTATGTGCCCCATCATGTGCCCCGCTATGTGCCCCATCATGTGCCCCGCTATGTGCCCCATCATGTGCCCCGATGTGCTATGTTCCCCATCATGTGCCCCGATGTGCTATGTTCCCCATCATGTGCCCCGCTATGTGCCCCGCTATGTGCCCCATTATGTGCCCCATCATGTGCCCCGCTATGTGCCCCATCATGTGCCCTGCTATGTGCCCCGCTATGTGCCCCATTATGTGCCCCGCTATGTGCCCCATCATGTGCCCCGCTATGTGCCCCATCATGTGCCCCGCTATGTGCCCCATCATGTGCCCCGATGTGCTATGTTCCCCATCATGTGCCCCGATGTGCTATGTTCCCCATCATGTGCCCCGATGTGCTATGTGCCCCATCATGTGCCCCGATGTGCTATGTGCCCCATCATGTGCCCCGATGTGCTATGTTCCCCATCATGTGCCCCGATGTGCTATGTGCCCCATCATGTGCCCCGATGTGCTATGTTCCCCATCATGTGCCCCGATGTGCTATGTGCCCCATCATGTGCCCCGATGTGCTATGTTCCCCATCATGTGCCCCGATGTGCTATGTTCCCCATCATGTTCCCAGAGCCCTGATGTGCCCCATGCCCTGATGTGCCCCATGCCCTGATGTGCCCCGATGTGCCACGTGCCCTAATGTGCCATGTAGCCTGATGTGCCCTAATGTGCTATGTGCCCTGATGTGCCCCGTGCCCTGATGTGCCATGTGCCACGTGCCCTAATGTGCCATGTAGCCTGATGTGCCCTAATGTGCCCCATAATGTGCCCTGATGTGCCCCATCATGTGCCCCGCTATGTGCCCTGCTATGTGCCCCGCTATGTGCCCCATCATGTGCCCCGCTATGTGCCCCATCATGTGCCCCGCTATGTGCCCCGCTATGTGCCCCATCATGTGCCCCGCTATGTGCCCCATCATGTGCCCCGCTATGTGCCCCATCATGTGCCCCATTATGTGCCCCGCTATGTGCCCCATTATGTGCCCCGCTATGTGCCACATCATGTGCCCCGCTATGTGCCCCATCATGTGCCCCGCTATGTGCCCCATCATGTGCCCCGATGTGCTATGTTCCCCATCATGTGCCCCAATGTGCTATGTTCCCCATCATGTGCCCCGATGTGCTATGTTCCCCATCATGTGCCCCGATGTGCTATGTGCCCCATCATGTGCCCCGCTATGTGCCCCATCATGTGCCCCGATGTGCTATGTTCCCCATTATGTGCCCCGATGTGCTATGTTCCCCATCATGTGCCCCGATGTGCTATGTGCCCCATCATGTGCCCCGCTATGTGCCCCATCATGTGCCCCGATGTGCTATGTTCCCCATCATGTGCCCCGATGTGCTATGTTCCCCATCATGTGCCCCGATGTGCTATGTGCCCCATCATGTGCCCCGATGTGCTATGTTCCCCATCATGTGCCCCGATGTGCTATGTTCCCCATCATGTGCCCCGATGTGCTATGTTCCCCATCATGTGCCCCGATGTGCTATGTTCCCCATCATGTGCCCCGATGTGCTATGTGCCCCATCATGTGCCCAGAGCCCTGATGTGCCCCATGCCCTGATGTGCCCCGATGTGCCACGTGCCCTAATGTGCCATGTAGCCTGATGTGCCCTAATGTGCTATGTGCCCTGATGTGCCCCGTGCCCTGATGTGCCATGTGCCACGTGCCCTAATGTGCCATGTAGCCTGATGTGCCCTAATGTGCCCCATAATGTGCCCTGATGTGCCCCATCATGTGCCCTGATGTGCCATAATGTGCCCTGATGTGCCATGTGCCCCGTGCCCTAATGTGCCATGTGGCCTGATGTGCCATGTGCCCCATAATGTGCCCCATCATGTGCCCTGATGTGCCATGTGCCCCGTGCCCTGATGTGCTATGTGCCCTGATGTACCATGTGGCCTGATGTGCCCCATGCCCTGATATGCGATGTGCACCATAATGTGCCATGTGCCCCATCATGTGCCCTGATGTGCCATAATGTGCCCTGATGTGCCCCGTGCCCTGATGTGCCCTGTGCCCTGATGTGCCATGTGCCCCGTGCCCTGATGTGCCATGTGGCCTGATGTGCCCCGTGCCCTGATGTGCCATGTGCCCTGATGTGCCCCGTGCCCTGATGTGCCATGTGGCCTGATGTGCCCCATGCCCTGATGTGCCATGTGCCCTGATGTGCCATGATGTGCCATGTGTCCTGATGTGCCCTGTGCCCTGATGTGCCCTGTGCCCTAATGTGCTATGTGCCCCGATGTGCCCCGTGCCCTGATGTGCTATGTGCCCTGATGCGCCCTGATGTGCTATGTGCCCGGATGTGCTGTGCCCTGATGCCCTATGCCCTGATGTGCCTTGTGCCCCGATGTGCTTTGCCCTGATGTCCTGTGCCCTGATGTCCTGTGCCCCGGTATGCTGTGCCTCAATGTCGTGTGCTCTGATGTTCTGTGCCCTGATGTGCTATACCCTAATGTACTGTGCCCTGATGTGTTGTGCCCTATTAGCTGATGTGCTGGGCTCTGTACCCTGATGTGCTGTGCACTGTACCCTGATATGTTGTGCCCTGTACGCTGATGTACTGGGCACTGTACCCTGATATGTTGTGCCCTGTACGCTGATGTACTGGGCACTGTACCCTGATATGTTGTGCCCTGTACGCTGATGTGCTGGGCACTGTACCCTGATATGTTGTGCCCTGTACGCTGATGTACTGGGCACTGTACCTTGATATGTTGTGCCCTGTACGCTGATGTACTGGGCACTGTACCCTGATATGTTGTGCCCTCTACGCTGATGTACTGGGCACTGTACCCTGATATGTTGTGCCCTGTACGCTGATGTACTGGGCTCTGTACCCTGATGTGCTGTGCCCTGTACCCTGATGTGCTGTACCCTGATGTGCTGTGCCCTGATGTGCCTTGTGCCCTGATGTGCTGGGCTCTGTACCCTGATGTGGCCTGATGTGCTGTGCCCTGATGTGCCTTGTGCCCTGATGTGCCTTGATGTGCTGGGCTCTGTACCCTGATGTGGCCTGATGTACCGTGCCCTGATGTGTTGTGCCCTGGGCCGGTCTGGATGAAATCCAGGGCCACATTTTTGTCCCAGTCCAGCCCTGAGCACTCCTATGCGTTTCAATGGTTAGACAAACTCCCACTTCACCAGGGCTATACATAAGTATGTATATGTGTGTTATCCATGATGTTTTATGATTGTCAGGCTCATGATTTTATCAGTCACAATTACACTCTTTATTAGGTACACCTTACTAGTACTGGGTTGGACCCCCATTTGCCTTCAGAACTGCCTTCATTCATCATGGCATAGATTCAACAAGGGGTTGGAAACATTCCTCAGAGATTTTGGTCCATAGTGACATGATAACATCACGCAGTTGCTGCAGATTTGTCGGCTGCACAGCCATGGTGCCAATCTCCCGTTCCACCACATCCCAAAGGTGCTCTATTGGATGAGATGTGGTGAGTGTGGAGGCCATTGGAGTACAGGGACCTCATTGTCCAGTGGTGAGATGATTTGGGCTTTGTGACATGGTGCATTATCCTGCTGGAAGGAGCCATCAGAAGATGGGGACACTGTAGTCATAAAGGGATGGACATGGTCAGCAATAATAGGTAGGCCGTGGTGATTAAATGATGTTCAATTGGTACTAAGGGGCCCAAAGTGTGCCAAGAAAATATCCCCCCCACACCATTACACCACCACCAGCAGTCTGACCCGGTGATACAAGGCAGGATGGATCCATGCGCTTTCATGTTGTTTACACCAAATTCTGACCCGACCATCTGAATGTTGCAGCTGAAATCGAGACTCATCAGATCAGGCAACGTTTTTCCAATCTTCTATTGTCCAATTTTGGTGATCCTGTGCAATTTGTAGCCTCAGTTTCCTGTTCTTAGCTGACAGGAGTGGCACCCGATGTGGTCTTCTGCTGCTGTAGCCCATCTGCTTTAAGGTTCAATATGTTGTGCATTCAGAGATGGTATTCTGCATACCTTGGATGTAACGAGGGGTTATTTGAGTTACTGTTGCCTTTTTATCATCTCAAACCAGTCTGCCCATTCTCCTCTCACATCAACAAGGCATTCTGCTCCACACAACTTCCGCTCACTGGATATTTTCTCTTATTCAGCCATACTCTGTAAACCCGAGAGATGGTTGTGTGTAAAAATTACAGTAGATCAGCAGTTTTTGAAATGCTCAGACCAGCCCGTCTGGCACCAACAACCATGCCACGTTCAAAGTCACTTAAATCCCCATTCTTCCCCATTCTGATGCTCGGTTTGAACTTCAGCAAGTCGTCTTCACCATGTCTAGATGCCTAAATTCATTGAGTTGCCGCCATGTGATTGGCTGATCAGCAATTTGTGTTACCAAGCAATTGTACAGGTGTACCTAATAAAGTTGCTGGTGAGTGTACATGTATATTTTACATTATATTATATTTTGTTATAGCCCTGATGAAGAGGGAGTTCCTTTGACCCCCGAAATGCATTGGATGTCTTTTAGCACAATACCAATAAATATATTTGGACTCTTTTATCTTTTGGTCTGGTGTTTGTTTCATCTCCGTGTATCACGTGAGGCCAGTCATGTAACCACTTTAAGCAATGAAAAGCTACAAGAAATGTAAAAGGTCAAAAAAAAATTCTTGTATTGTGTTAAAATCAAGCACATGGCTGTGCATGCATGTGTTATAAGTGTATGCTTATCCGCTTGCCAACCAGCCGCCGTCATTATACGATGGCACGTTGGCACAATTCCGTGAACCGTCGTAGCTATACTTCTGCTCACGGGATCGGGATAGCAGGCGCATGCCCTCTGCACAGCGGGGGTGCCGATGCTGGTGGCCGACGGTCGCGATGACCACCAGCCACGAGCGTTCGTGAGCAGGAGACATAGAACAGGGACGAGTGTGTGTAAACACACACTTCCCTGTTCTGTTCTGAGAGGAGTGACAGATCATGTGTTCCTATTAGCTAGAAACCACGATCTGTCATCTCCTCTAGTCAGTCCCCTCCCCCTTCAGTTAGAATCACCTCCCAGTGAACACATTTAACCCCTTGATCGCCCCCTAGTGTTAGCCCCTTCACTGCCAGTGACATTTATACAGTAATCAGCGCATTTTTATAGCACTGATCGTTGTATAAATGCCAGTGGTCCCAAAAATGTGTCAAAATTGTCCGATGTGTCCGCCATAATGTCGCAGTCCCGATAGAAATCACAGATCGCCCCCATTACTAGTAAAAAAAATAAATAAATAAAAATGCTATAAAACTATCCCCTATTTTGTAGACGCTATAACTTTTGCGCAAACCAATCAATATACGCTTATTACGATTTTTTTTTTTTTACCAAAAATATGTAGAAGAATAAGTATCGGCCTAAACTCGGAAAAAATGTGCTTTTTGGAAAAAAAATGGGGATATTTATTATAGCAAAAAGTACAAAATATTGTGTTTTTGTCAAAAGTGTCGCTCTTTTTTTTTTTTATTGTACAAAAAATAAAAAACGCAAAGGTGATCAAATACTACCAAAAGAAAGCTCTATTTGTGGGAAAAAAAGGACGTCAATTTTGTTTGGGTGTAATGTCGCACGACCACGCAATTGTCAGTTAAAGCGACGCAGTGCCGAATCGCAAAAAATGGCCTGGTCATTCAGCAGCCAAATCTTCCGGGGCTGAAGTGGTTATAGAGCCATCTGAACATTGGGGCGGTCACATCAGGAGGTCACATGTCCAACTTTCTTCCAATGTCCAACCTCATAGACTAGTGCAGTTACCTGTGTATTGGTGGAATAATTCATCTGCTTAATAAAACTTTCAGCTGTCTTCAGTGCCGTCTTCTTCTCCTCATTATTGGAATGTTTGCCTATAATATTATTAAAATATGTATTATATTAGACACCATTTTATTATTTTTTTTTAAGGTGACTCTCACTTTCCAAAAAAATTTAAAATGTGACTTCTGCAATAGAAATATTGATACCTGAATATTGATACCGGAACTGAATCTGAACTCCACTGTATTCCAGCAAAGTTTTCAGTATTCGGCACTTCTGGGAGTGTCAAATGCCCCCCCCCCCCCCAATCTATGCAATGTGGTTTCTTCCACCTCATAGTGAAGTAGGGGCTGGCAGGAGAAACCACTAAGTGAAGTAGGGGGATGACTCTCTTTGCTGTGTGCTAAAGACTTTACTGGAGGCTTCTACTTGCAGGAGCATTACTTTTGTTTTTTGAAAAGCAATACATTTGCTTTAATCATTTGTAGCAGTCTCCCCGACTTCCAAGGGCCTGATGGTGACCCCCCAGAGCCAAGGAGAACTGACATTCCTCCTCAGGGTGCGGGTTACTAGGCATAGTGGGTGTGGTGAAAAGTGGAAAGATTGGGCGCCAGTCACTTTTTGTAAAATGAACAAAGAGATTTTATTTCTCTTAACAGGAACGGTGGGGAGAGAGGGTTAGGGCACAGGACACCATTAGGCAAATGCAATAGCAATTAAGGCAAACTCCACAGACAAAAATAGAACTAGGCAGACAGCAATACAGAATGAGGCCTTTAAGCTGAATGCAGCAATCTGTATCTTGTAGCAACTGCTGTCTTCTATGGCAACAACTTCTCTCACAGTATCCCACTGTAGATCTTCCAGTTTAACTCACAGTTACCCACTGTAGATCCTTAAGCTCAGCTCACTGTCTCTCAATAGACTTCTTGGACTCTCAGCCACCCACTGGATTCCCGAACCTCTCCCACAGCCAGTGGCATTGCTAGGGGGTGGCTTTTGGGGCTATAGCCCCTAATCTGGGGCCCATAGCCCTGAGTCTCTGCAGGAGTCCCCAAGGGGAGGGGAGGGGAGGCTCTCTGGGGACCCTGATGTAAGTGGGGGGCTCTCTGGGGACTCTGATGCTAATGGGAAGGTTCTCTGGGGACCCTGATTTTAAGGGGGAGGGGCTCTGGGGACCCTGATAAAAAGGGGGAGGGTCTCTGGGGACCCTGATGAAAAGGGGGGCTGTCTTAGGACCCTGATGTAAGGGGGGGCTCTCTGGGGACCCTGATGTAAAGGGGGGCTCTCTGGGGACCCTGATGTAAGTGGGAGGGGCTCTCTGGGGATATACACACAGGTATATTACTCTATATACATGTGTATGCCCACCCAAGCGTATGGCTTTCTTTACTACACTGCTATCTAGCCCCAGATCTTTTGTAGACCTAGCAACGCCCCTGCCCACAACTAACCGCTGTACTTATCTTCAAGCTTTACTTACAGCTACCTGCCGTACTCCCTCAAGCTTTACTCATAACTATCCGCTGCATTCCTGGATGAGTCTCCTCTGAAGCTTTCCCACTACTTCACTGTCCCCGGCTGGTGAAACGTCTGCTCTGGTACTCCTTTACAACTTCATCCTTTCCAAACTCGCCTCCGGTAACAGAAGTGGTCATCCCTTTGTGACAACTGCTTCTCCTTTACCTCCGACAACAATCAGGCTCCACCCAGGCCGAGCCTCTAACACATGCAGTTCCGCCCCAGGCTTTGGGCTTAACCTTGGCTGCTCCTCCTTTGCGGAACCCCAAACTGATGGTTAGGCCTTAAGCGGACCTAGCAGACAGCATGCCTCCTGGATAGGCCTCAGGCTTCAGGCCTAGCAACAAGGAGATTCTCAACACAGAACCACGCAGCCTGCCGCCCCGGGCGGGAAGAACCCCGATCACCTGACTCCTCCCAAATAAATAGCCTATCCCAGCATACGCAGCGGTTATAGAAACTCCTGCTGATTGGCTGAGACAACCTAGTTACCCATTACCTGAACTTATGGTAATACATCATCCTAATGCCAAAAGCAACAGTGCCACCTATTGACAGAAGAGAGAGACTACCCCAAACTCAGACTTAGGAAAGGAATCAGTGGATCAATCTACCAATTAGCCAGGCTAGTTACCACCTAGCACAACTAGATTTATTAGCAGCCCTGTTTAGGACCAGGGTGCTACACATTTTTTCATTTTTTTTACCTGATATACAGTACCTGCAATTAAAGTGCAGCAAAAAATATTTTTTATATTTTCTAAATTTTTAATTTCTATTTTAATCTTTTAACTTTTTTAAATAATGTGGGCATATAGGCTAAATTCACAGAGCTTTTGGGTATATATACAATTGGTCGTTTCTGGCTCTCCATGATTTTACGGGCCAGCTTCCATATATCTTAACTTTTAACTCTTCAACCTCTACCAAAAACTGAAAGGTAGCCACATTTTCCAAAACAGGGGCTACTAGCCTAATTTTAGTTTTTAGGTGGGTGGTAGTCAGTCCAGACTAACTGTGTAGTTCTTCATTGGGTCTTCCCTAAACTCAGTGGGGTTGTGATTTCTCACTGTCACCAATAGGGGTCACTGATATCACTGGCCACAGTAGGAGATGTCATAAACAAGTAAAAATATTTATATTTCCTTCAGCCAATCCAGTAGAAGGTTTGGGCCACTGGTGCATGCTGGGGGAAGATTTAAATATTTGGGACAGGCCATGTGCTTTCTCTCTTCCCCTGAGCTGAGGCCTGGGGAGGTGCTACCATAAGGAGCTTTGCTGTTAGGCCTAACCGCCTGTTTGGGCCCAAAGTGTACTGAAAATGGTCCTGGAGCTGGCCTGCCTGGTGATAGGGGAAGCTATGGATGTGTGTTGATGCTGTCCTACTCGGTCTGGAGGAAGCTGTGCCAAGGAGAAGGCCCCTTGCTTGAGAGAGCCAGGATGAAGGTTGGTCTCTCAGAAGCACTGGTTACTCACTTGCAGGACACACTGAAATTTGGAAACGTGCTTAGAGAAATATCAGCTTTAGGGGTACAGACCCTTTAAAAGAGAAGCAATACTGCTTGGAATCTACCATTACCAAAGCTCCTCCACTTTGCCTGTCCAATTTCAAAAACCTATTGCTTTCAAATGGGTCTCCAAGTCTGGACTGCCATTGTTTCACGAGTGTGCGTTCTTACAACCATACCAATCAGCCAGTGAGCTCACCAATGGCGCATCACATACATCAAGATAAGTTCAGATATATAACATATACATCCGCCCACTTCTCAATATCATCAGGAAAACTGATCTTTGTTTCCACTCATACGCTGACGACACCCAACTCTACCTTCGTATCAACGGACAAAAAGATCATCATCAGCAATTACAGAAATGCCTCTCCTCAATAGACGACTGGATGACCACTAGCTCCCTCAAACTCAACGGATCAAAAACAGAACTTCTTCTCCTACAAGCTAACAAAAATTCCAAAATAAAGACTACATGGACACCTCCCACCATCCTTGGACAGACCATCTCCCCAAGCACCAAAGCCAGGAGTCTCGGAGTCATTTTTGACTCAGGAATGACAATGGATGCACAAATAGGATCAGTGGTGAGCGGATCCCACCATCTCCTCCGCCAACTACGTAGACTCATCCCCTTCATCCCAGAAGAGGACAAAGCGGCAGTTGTGGGAACAATCATCAATTCCCGACTCGACTACGCAAATTCGCTCTACGTAGGACTACCCCAATATCAGCTTGCGCGCTTACAACTCATCCAAAACACGGCGGCAAGACTGTTAACAGGAAAAAAACCCTGGGAATCCATCTCCCCCTCCCTAAAGAGCCTACACTGGCTAACCGTGAAGAAACGGATCACATTCAAGACCCTCTGCCTCACCCACAAATGCGTACAAGGAAACGCCCCACCATATCTCCGCGAGAAAATAAAACACTATACACCGAATCGCAGTCTACGATCAGCTAACCAAAACCTCCTTACCATTCCCAAATACCGCTACAAAGCAAAGGGAGAACGAAGATTCGCAGTCCAAGGACCCCGACTATGGAACGCTCTTCCTACCAACATCCGCATGGAAGAAAACCACCAGGCCTTCAGAAAAAAACTAAAGACCTTCCTTTTCTGAGAAGCTAACATCAGAGAATGCATCCAGCGCCTTGAGGCGATTCAGTTCGCATTTGTAGCGCTTTATAAATCCATTCATTCATTCATTCATTCAGATGAGCAGCACCCCAGATGATTGTGTTCCTTTCAAGCCTGCACCTCTAAAAAAGAACCCACTAAGGCCCTGAACCATTAGTGGTAATTCTATTGTCTTTGTTTGTTATCGGAGTGCTGGAGATCTGAAGTTTTCTTGATGGTCCATGACCAAATGGTTTCTTACACTATCCATAGCAGGGGACCTGTTGGCATGCATGCCGATTACCAGACCAAAAAGTAATCCCAAGTTTGGCCATCTCTGGTATACTGACCTTTCCAGACGAAGATCTTGTCTCCAGCATCTAGAATGAAGCATTCCTCTGTCAGGAGCGTGGACATGGAGAAGGGGCTCTCTTCTGAAGCCACCGTGATCTTCATGGAACCGCTTGCATCAGAAACCTGAGAAAGTGAGATAAAAATGCTGGTTATATGCTGTGATTAACAATAAGATCATGGCACTGAGTAAGGAATTTAAAGCTGAATTTGAGTTTTTCTCCAACCTCTGTCCACAGTCTCTCTCCCCTCCCAGAACACCTGTAGGCAGATGCATTTAATTTTCCCCACTGCAGGTTGCTCTCATCTGATGTGGTATGCAAGTGGAGGAGGAAGTCGAGCGGAACCTAGTTTCCCTATTGTTTCCTTAGTCACAGGGAGGCAGCTATCCGATTGATTGCCATCCCATGTGACTCTGGTGGCCATCTTGGATCAGGCAGAGTCTATTTAAGAACATGGTTCCCCGGTTTGGCGTAAATTTTGCGAGTGGCTAGACTAGGGACAGGTCGCCCATCTGTCATGGACAGTATCTAGCATTAGGGAAAGGGTCTGGAGGAGTAGGGAAAGCGCAAGGACACACCATCCTTCCTGGAAGCCTTTGGGTGCGGACCAACCAGGCTGCATTCCGCTCCTCAAGACAGATGCTGTTGGCACCTCTGGTCCACCACTCTACTACCACTTTTCCGGTACAAATTCTGAGTGCTCCCAGTGAGGTCGCTTTCCCGCCGGGCCTGTTTGTATTGGTGGAATTCTGTTATAGTATATTCTTGTTACTGCACCTGGACTGTGTGTTTTCTACCACCACATCACGCTTGCACCTTCCACAACCTCACCTGTGCATAGTAAATATTAAAATACATATTTGTGTATGCCTACCAACTTTATGAGATGAGAAAGAGTGATGGGTATCCAGTATAGGCAAGGGTGCCACACCACCAGTTGATATATTAACCAAAAAGTAATTGGTTGAACCTATATGTGTGTGTGTGTGTTTGGGAGGGGATTGGAGAGGTTGGTGACGGGGACCCTGCAAATCCCCCTTTGAGGACCTTGATCACCTGCTGGTGGCACCGTGGCTCCCTGGGCGGAGGGTTGTAGTTCCAGTGTCCACCAGCATGTGTCTCCCAGCAGCCAGCTGATCCCAGTAATCAGTTTCCCCCTGATGCTGGCTGCTGGGAGGGTATTTAGGTCCTCCCCTATTAGTCCCCCTTTGCTCAAGTGTTTTGCTGGCTGCCAGATACTGATAGCTGTTATCCTGTTCCTGCTCCTCCCTTGTTTGCTATACACTGTATCCTGCTGCCTTGTACCTGCTCTCCCTTGTTCCTGATCCCAGTTTTCCCTTCCCATCTGCTCCCTGCAACTTAAGTTTTCCCTGCTTGTCTTTGTCTTTGTTCCCCAACCTATCACATTGCTATAATCTTTTTACATGGACTATAAACTGAAGGACTTAAGAATAAATGGTTGTGGAACAAATCATCTAAGTTTCCATTATTTCTTATTTGGAAATTCGCTTTGATATACAAGTGCTTTGGATTACAAGCATGTTTCCGGAATGAATTATGCTCAAAAAATCTAAGGTTTTACTGTAGTTAGTATAGACTTTAGTATTAGACTTTCTGTTTGTTGGTTATTAGTTTGGTATTCTGTCACTCGGTTATTGGTTCACTTATTTTTCTGTTTGCTGTTTGGATGGATTTTGTTTCACTGTAGATATACCTCACTTAAAGCATAAACAGTCTGGTCCCAGTTTCCTGAGTGTAGCCACGCAGATCTGGCCATCCCTACCTCTGATTCCTGACACCCCTTTTCAACTCACCATATGCAGCTTGGCTTTTTTCCTGTTGCTGGCATCTGCCACATGATCCGTGTCATCATCCCCTTCAGACAGCTTGGGTTTCGCACCTAAAATCTTCATCATAAATAAGACATTGTAAGCACATAAACTGAAAAATGACCTTTTTCTTTTCGGATAAAGAAGGGAAGGGCTAAAACCCCTGCCAGGGTTTTATTTCTGCTATCTATGCACCATTGGGGAAATTTTCCTTTATTTCCTGTACCAGTGATGCAACAGGAAGTGATAGTAAATTTCCCAAGGTGGAGAGAATAGCCCTCTTAGACCATCATCCCCAGAACAGATGTCGTTATTGAAAGACTAGAGGTCATCAATACAGATAGGAAGGGTGAATCTCCCCAACGGAGGCTCAGAAAACTATAAATACTTGACAGAGGGTCTAACCCTTCCCTACTCTATTCAAAACAAAAAAAAAAGGTTTAGAAAGCTTAGAAAAACACTTTAATAAAATAGAAGAATGAACATTCTTTGCCACCGGGAGTAAGGTAGAATTTATAAATCCAGACAAAAACAAAGAAAAATTGGAAGCAGGCCATAAATACATGCAAAATACTAATACACAATAAAAAAATGTCATTAATAATAACAACAATAAAAGCCGTAAAAATTTCCTAAATATATATTTCCTCTATGTATAAAACATTTACTGTATGACCCATTTATAGGATATACAGTAAAACCTTGGTTTGAGAGCGTTTTGCAAGACAAGCAAAATTTTTTTTTTTTTTTTTTTTTTTTTTTTTTTCTTTTCAATCTTAGTTTATTTCAGAAAAGGAGAAAAACATAATACAAAAGGATATATAACAGAGAGAGAAAGTTTGTTTCATTGTACTCTTACATCTCGTGGTTACATGTATTATGTAACAAAAAAGAAAACAAACACTGTTCTAAAACTATACCATATATGAACAGCTATATATAGTTTGACATAAAGTTTCTGATTAAGCAACGAAGTATCACAATGTAAACAAAGGTCTTTATACATATGGGAAGTATGTTGTATGAGTGGGATCCATCATATGTTAACTCTTATAGTTTAATGTATTAGTGTTATCGGAGGGATCTCCCCCTACATGATAAGCTGTCGGGGCCTTTTTTGATCACTTATACAAAGTATTGGTGTTGTTAGCCTAATCTGGGTATATGGCCTTTGTTCATAAGCTGAGAAAACTAGTTCAAGACATAGAGGGGAATGAGTGGATAGAGGGATGAGAAGAACTCTGGGAGAACATGTAAAGAATGATGAAGTAAGTAAGGAGCATCCCAGCATGGCTAGCCAGTAGATGGTAGCGGGGCATCCCTGACCCACACAGGAAAGCCGTCGGAATAACGAAACATTGCCCACGCGGTCCAAGTGATGGAAATTTGTTCCTCCTTCCCCATTTCCTGCGCCAACAGACGCTCCAGGTCTCTAATCTGGTCCACCTCCACAGCCCAGTCACCCAGAGAAGGTACCTCTGCTGTTTTCCAGTGGCGGGGAATCACTGTCCTGACTGCGGCTAAAAAGTGGCGCAATATGTCTTTTTTAATCGTTTTGAGGGGGCCTGGAAGCATAGATAGTAGGGCTATCTCTGGAGTAGGTTTAATTGCGGTCGCCATCAGCCTGCTGTATAAATCAAAGACTTTTTGCCAAAGTTTCCTGATTGGAGGACATTCCCACCAGATGTGGAGCATTGTCCCTTTAGAGGACATGCACCGCCAGCAGGTATCTGACAAGGATGGATTATACCGTTGGATAGCTGCTGGGCATCTGTACCACCTCGTTAGTAGCTTAAATCCCTTTTCTTGGGACTTAGTCGCTAAGGAGATCCTATGCGTCAGGATAAAGCTTTTTTGCCAGTCAGCAGGGGAGATGGAGTGTTGTAGATCCATCTCCCATTTATGCGTGTATGTTGGAAGGTCTGGGGCAGAGATGTTTAGTAGTATGGAATAAAGCAATGATACTACGTGGGCGGGCGGGTCTGATTGTAAAAGTAGCTTGTCAAAGTCTGATGGGTCAGCTAAGATCTCAGATATGGAGGAGAAAGTACGTACATATGACATTAATTGACCCCTCTGTATCCACATTGTTGGGGGCCCTCTGCTCGTCTGGTGGGGTATGTCTGTTCTCAGGGATGGGTCAGCTCGTAAAACCTGCGCTAAGCGTCTATGACTATCCCTATTCCATGGTCCAAATCTGTTACTGTGTACTGCCGGGGGGAAGGCTGGAGTTCCAAAGAGAGGGGTCATTGGGCCCTGAGGTTTAGATAGTTTACCAGTTAAAGTCAGGTAGTCCCAGACCCGAAGGGTTTGCCGAGTAAGCGCAGTAGAGAATGAATTATCCTCACGCTGCGCCGTAGTAGTCCACGGCAGGGCGCAAAGGTCACCCTCATTGAGATGTCCCTCTAATTGGACCCACAGCTTGGAGGAGGAGTGGTGAAACCAGTCTACTATACGTGTGAGTACCGCCGCTTTATGATACGTAGAAGCATCCGGAACCCCCGCTCCCCCCCGGGCCTTCGGGAGGGTCATCGTGTCGTATTTTATCCTGGGGCGGTTTCCCTTCCATATGAATTTGGAAAAAATCTGTCGAAGCTTTCGAAAAAACGAGATGGGAATATATATGGGGATGGTTTGAAAGAGATATAGGAATCTAGGGAGAACATCCATCTTCAAAACATTTATCCTCCCCAACCAAGAGAGCTGTTTAGATGCGTATGAGGCTAGATCTGTTTGTGTTCTGAGAAGTAGAGGGGTAAAGTTACTGGAAAATAGTTGGGATGCGTCTGTTGGAATATGAATTCCCAGATACCGAATAGTAGTAGAGCTTGTCTTAAAAGGGAAGGAGGATGAGAGCTGTTGGAGAGCCGCTTTTGAAAGTGAAATGTTGAGAATTTCTGACTTACTATGATTAACTTTAAAGTTACTAACATCTCCATATCTCCTAAATTCTTGTATAATAGTAGGCAGGGAGACCTGCGGTTGGGTGACAAACATGAGCAGGTCATCTGCAAATAAGGCCAATTTGGTATGAATAGGGCCTACTTTAACACCATGAATAGCCGTATTGTTTCTAATGGCAGTGGCCAAGTGTTCCATAACCAGAACATAGAGAATGGGGGACAAGGGGCACCCCTGTCTCGTTCCATTGTTGATAGTGAATTTTGGAGAGAGGGAACCATTTAGTCTAATCCTAGCGGAGGGCGTTGTATATAGGGACATTATTCTGGAAATCATGTTTCGGCCTAAGCCTATCTGCTGTAGTGAGAGGCGAAGGAATTGCCAATCAACACGGTCAAACGCCTTCTCTGCGTCCACCGTGAGGAGGCACAATGGGACATTATGTGTCCGAGCATAATCTGTAATGAGAAGTGTTTTCAGGGTGTTATCCCTCGCCTCTCTTCCACTCACAAAGCCCACCTGATCTAGGTGTATTAAACGGGGTAATAATGGTTGTAGTCTATTAGCTAGCACCCTTGCGTACATCTTTAGATCTACTCCTATCAGCGATATGGGTCGGTAATTAGCACAAATAGTTAGGTCTTTGTCTGGTTTTGGAATAAGGGTGATATGAGCCTCTAGTGTTTGCGGCGGGAATACTGAGCTCTCAGATATGGAGTTAAACATTTTCGTTAAGAAGGGGGTAAGGAGGGGGGCAAATTGTTTGTAAAATTTTGGGGTGAAGCCATCAGGGCCCGGGCTTTTTCCAGATGGGGTAGATTTAATGGCACGGGCGACCTCATCTTCTGATATCGGATCCTCAAGGTCCTCTATCGTTGCACCATCTAAGGTAGGAAGTGCTGTTTGCGCAATATATGCGGCCTGTGTTTCCGCTGTGATGGAGGTAGATTCATTGGGGCTAACTGAAGGTATGTTATATAGGGATTGGTAGAAGTCTCGGAATACCTGTCCCATCTCGGCTGGCGCTGAGACAGTTTTCCCGGTCCTGTCTTGAATGTGAGGTATAAAAGTGTTGGGTTGTTTGGAATGTAAGGTGCGGGCTAGCGATCTACCACATTTATCCTTAAATTTGTATTGGTGAAAGGCTAGTTTGTTCGCAAATGTGCGTGCTGATGCTTCGTATAGTTCCTTAAGCTGAGTGCGAGCGGTAGAAACCTCCGCAAGCACCTCCGCTGTGGGGGAACGCTTATGAGTAGTCTCAAGCGTTTTAAGTTTGTGAACCGCCGTAGTTATTGCAGCTGAGCGTTCTTTTTTCAAGCGAGTGCCCAATTGGATAAATTTACCCCGCAAGACCGCCTTTAATGCCTCCCATTGAATCGGTGGTGAAGTGTCGTCAGAAGCGTGGTCCGCAAAAAAGTTTTTTATGGTCTCTGCTATCTGTGTATCGGAGCCTGGTTCAGTTAGTATTGAGTCATTTAACCTCCATGTCCATTCTTTTATTGGGGTAGAAGGGACCTCAAGCGTCAGGGTTATTGGTGAGTGGTCAGACCAAACCATAGGATCTATGTCACATTTTGGTGACCAGTCTAAACAGCCGTGGTCTATTAAGAAGTAATCTATACGGCTGTAAGAGTGATGCACGCTAGAGAAATGAGTGTAGTTTTGGTAGTCAGGATATAGTATCCGCCATACATCAACAATATGCATGTTATACATGGCGCGTTTTAGAGCCCGCAATTTTGGAAAGGAAACAGAGGAACGGGGTGTTGAAGAATCCAATAATGGATCCAGGGGAGTATTAAAGTCCCCTCCAAGTATGAGTTTGCCCTCAGCAAAACCTGTCAGGGTCTTAAAATACTGCAAGGCTGATGGAACTTGATGCGTGTTCGGTAAATAAATATTGGCTATTGTAAATTTAGTCCCCCAAAGGGATACCTTTACAAAGACGTATCTGCCCTGTGGGTCTGTCATATGGTCAAGCAGTTCAATAGGGAGTGTTTTGTGGAATGCAATAGATACTCCCCTAGATTTTTGTGTCGGGTTGGTACTGTGGATCCATCTATTGAAGTATCTGCTGTAGCAGGAAGGGGTGGAGCCAGACTGGAAGTGGGTCTCCTGCAGCAGAAGCACGTTAACCTGTCTTTTGTGCATCTGATATAAAATTTGTCCACGTTTTGAAGCGATGTTGAGCCCATTTACATTATATGAACAAAATTTCACCTGTGGGTGTGAGGTCACTGTGTGAGCCATGCTGGGATGCTATAGGCTATATAAAAGAAAGAGAGAGAGAAAAAAAAAAAAAAAAAAAAAAAAAAAAAAGGGGGGGGTTAGGAGGGGAAAGTAGAATGTAAAAGAAAAGACACCTAAAAATGTGTGTCTGAGAGACTAGTTTGTCTGCTAACGCAAAACACTGCGTGAACTATCACGCGCTAGGCACAAACAGTGCCCGTCCTATCGTGGGGGAGAGGTCGAGACGAAAGGACCTGAGCCGTGGTCCCGACAGCGAATCAGGCGTATAAAAATTATGTGTTGCACATTTAACGTTCACAAGCGACTACTTTTTCCTATAGCAACAATGACAGTATCTTCTGGGTGGGATTGAAATGACTCCCACTTCAGCATGGAAGAACATGGGTGGGGTGAGGGTCAGTAGACTAAGCCTTGCTATGTTTGTTATTCCTTTTCTGAAACATAGCCTCTATTCCTAAATCTCATCAGGCATATAAGGCCAGTGTGTCAAGACTTGTGGATGCGTTTGTCTTTACCCATTCACCAAAATAATAGAAACCCATTCCTATGAACTACTTTTAATGATAACAGTTGGGAACAGCCCACTAAATTTGTGAATAAGATTCAGCTAGTTAACCCGGGGGTACATAACTAGAACACTTATATTAGTTCCTGTGTTTAGAGAGATTATGTATCCAAACCTACCATATACATAGGGCAGGGGGGAGCGGAGGATCCGCTCACGGACGCCACCAACCACCCCGTGGGTGGCAACTTTAGTCCTGTAGCACACAAAGCAGATATTAAATAAAGCCTGTGGTCAAGGCTCCCCAGAGCGGCATCCCCCACCCCCACCACAAGCCCCCAGCACACACAACATAAGGGAGGCTGAGATAGAACCATTTGTGATGGGGCAAGAACACAGAGAAAGAAAAAACATTTATATATACGTTGGCATTACCTGGCGCCCGTCACATTGAGGGTCACATAGTGGCTATTACCTATGCTCTCTCCCGAACCCCAGCCAGCTATTAAATCGGCAAAGAGCAGGGAAAGAGCTGGTATTTCCAAGTCCTTTACTCACAGACCCACTTTCCAAGATTACTAAAGAGCTCTGTCTTTAAAGAAGAAGAGGAAAGGCACATTATGAGCATCATAGCGATAACAAGACTTCAGAAATATAGCGATACCACCAGGACCTCTCTGTAGTATGGGAGATAGGTTAAGGCGACATAAGACATCAGTCCCCAGTAAGCTGTTGTATCAATCTTCTGAGGAGGTAGGGCCCCTCATCCTGGGGCCAGATGAGGCTGATCTAGACCTACGACGTCTACGGCGCTGTGGTAGTGAGCCAAGTCCCATCTGTCGTACTCGATCTTCTGGAGGATCCAGCCAATTTAAGACATCTACCGGTTCTTGCTCGAGAAAGAGGAAAAAGTCCGGCAGTTGATCTGGGTCTGATAGCGTGAACCTGCTTGCTCCTCTGGTCACCTTGATGCTGAAGGGGTGACCCCATGTGTATGAACCTCCGGCTTGTCGTATAAGGTCGAGGAGAGGACGTACCACTCGACGCATGTACAGCGTATTGCGGGACAGGTCCGGGTATAGGTGTATAGGGGCTCCAAAAAAGTCCACTGAGCCCAAGGTCCATGCCTTTCGCATGACCTCTTCCTTCAAGGTGAAATAGTGGACCCGACAAAGAACATCTCGGGGGCGACCATCTCGTGTCCCCTCCGGACCCCCCACTCTGTGAACACGGTCTATTTCAATTGGTGATGTTGCCTCTCTCCCCAGTACTTTATTGAGGATAGCTATGACAGTGGGTCTCAATTCTGTTCCAGATGTTGCCTCCGGTATGCCTGTCAGTCTAATGTTATTGCGGCGACTGCGATTTTCGCTGTCTTCTATGCGGAGTTGCTGTTGGCGTAGGCGACGGAGGTGTGTCACGTTTGAGGTTTCAAGTGCTGTTATTCGTGCTTCATGGTCATCTTTAGCCGTGGTTAAGACAGACACTGCTTCCTCATTTGCTGTGACTTGTTGTCTAAGAGCATTTAGCTCCACGTGAAGGGAATCTTCCATTTTGCTTGCCCATGATTCAAAATCCATTCTGAAGGCAGAAAGGAGAGCTGTAGCTTCCGTTCTGATGGGCTCTCCTGACAGGGGATGTGTGGCTGACTGAGATTCTCTAGCGCCTGTGTCTAGCGGTGCGATTAAGCTCACCGATGAGGCTGAGGGTTCTCCTCCGGATTCTTTGAGTCTCGTATTGTTGTCTTCCACCGTGCCGGCTGAAGTGGTGAGTGGAGGTTTGGTCTTTCCTGTGGTACGGCCAGGCGCCATCTTGTCTTTGGGTGTCCGAGGATCGACGGGCGCTGTTCTAAGGAGATATCTCTGTATGGTGCCTTGGTGAGGGTCAGAGAGCTCTGAGGAGTGTGAGCCAGCTGTCGCCATGTAGGTCTCGGGTGCGTTATACTGTATACATAGCCTGCGCTGTCGGGGTGGCACGGTACTCAGGGAAGGGAGTCCTCAGCCATCCATGCCCATGTTCTCTCTAACTGGGCCTAATCTCCAGATGGGTGAGGGGGGGGGGTCTGGAGGGGAGAAGCAGAAGCCCAGGTAATGCCTCCAGGTGAGCAGTGAGAGACCCTCAGGACCCAGATTGTGGTGCAGGGAGAGCAGTGTTGCTGTAGGGGATTACAGTACCTGAGTCTGGAGGCTCTGCCCAGGTTAGTAGGCCTCAAGATGGCGGCGGCCGCGGTCCTCCAGGAACAGCCTCTGTGCACTGACTGATGTCCGTTCGGGCCCCCTCACCCTGCAGTTCCTTCTCAGTGATGCCTGGTCTCTACTTGTAACGGTCCGCTGTCTCTCCGTCCGCGGATCGCGGAACCGGAGGTCGGGGATGCAAGAGGCACAGTAGGCCTCAATATGGCGGCGGCCGCGGCCCTCCGTGATCCCTGCTCTGACCGTTTGGTCCCCCTCACCTTCCTAGGGACGGCCGGCCTTTTTGTGTGCCGATCCGCTCCCTCTCCGTCCGCGGATCACGGTACTGCAGGCCGGGAGTGAAGGAGGCACAGTAGGCCTCAAGATGGCGGCGGTCCGTCACAGTTGCAGGCCCGGCCTCGGGCCCGAGGATTCCAATGCTGCCTTAATCCGCAGTAATTCCCTCCGGGAACCAAGCATGTGCCTATTGGGGATGGCTGTGGAGAGTTTCTATGCTCTCCTGTCTCCAGAAACCTCCGGATGGCCGTGGATAGCAGTAGGCCAAGCGGAGCTGCTCCGGAGCACGTCTTTCCCGTTCGCCGACAAGCAAAATTTTTAAATAAATTGTGTCTTGATATACAAATAATGTCTTGATATAGAAGTAATGTCATGTCAAAGCTGAGTATAAAAGAGAAGAGAAGCGCCTCTAAGTGTAGCATAATGGTTGCATTTAATGAAAGTACAACATTTAGCAACTCACATGGTTGATGATTAAAAGAAGCACATCTATGTATGCGGGCATCCGGGGTAAAGCTGACCGTTCTCCTGACCACCATCAATGTCATTCCTTCCACAAGTGCTTCAAGCCTCGCTTTCAAATCACTCTACTGCAGGGTAGTCTTCCCGGGTTACGATTGCAGACTGACAGCGGTGAGAGCCGACGGTGCGGAGAATGGTCTATGTGGACAGCTTTACCACGGATACCCGCATACTTAGATGTGCCTCTTTTAATCATCAACCATGTGAGTTGCTAAATGTTGTACCTTCATTAATTGTAACCATATTGCTACACTTAGAGACACCTCACTTCTCTTTTATACAGTGTAGCTTCTGTTGGATTTTGCTTCTAGTCCCCTTGTGGAGGCTTCCATTGCTTTAATATTTTTATATGGACTATAAACTCAAGGACTTATGAATAAATGGTTGTGTAACGAATCATCCGAGTTTCCATTATTTCTTATGGGGAAATTTGCTTTGATATACCAGTGCTTTGGATTACAAGCATGCTTCCGGAATGAATTATGCTCGCAATCCAAGGTTTTACTGTACTGTATAAGATATTATAGTAGCAAAGTGTCATTTCTTCAGTGTTGTCACATGAAAAGATAGAATAAAATATTTACAAAAATGTGAGGGGTGTACTCACTTTTGTGAGATACTGTATATATATCAAATGATCCCACACATATTTAAAAAATAAGCGAATGTGATTTTCACCAAACATTCACATTGGTGAATCAATACCAGTCATCTAAAATACCTGTGGTGAACGTTTACTGAATGTTTGATTAATGCTTTATAAATATGCCCAAAATGTGCAATATGTAAAGCACTGTTGGCACTATATACTATATGAATGCTATGTAATAATATTAATAATGCCGCGTACACACGAGCGGACTTTTCGACCGGACTGGTCCGACAGACAATTTGACCATGTGTGGGCTTCATCGGACCTGCAGCGGACTTTTTTGGTCGAAAATCTGATGGACTTTAGATTTGGAACATGTTTTAAAATCTTTCTGACGGACTCGAGTCCGGTCGAAAAGTCTGCTCGTCTGTATGCTAGTCCGACGGACGAAAACCGACGCTAGGGCAGCTATTGGCTACTGGCTATCAACTTCCTTATTCTAGTCCAGTCGTATGTCATCACATACGAATCCATCGGACTTTGGTGTGATCGTGTGTAGGCAAGTTCGTTTGTTCGGAAAGTCCGTCGGATAGACCGTCGGACCAGTCCGGTCGAAAAGTCCGCTCGTGTGTACACGGCATAAGAGTAATAATAATACTTAATATTAATATTATGTTATGTTATATTATATTATTATTTAATATAATATTCATATATGAAATGTTGTATAATATGTCAATAGATCGATGTACATCAATGTTCTACTTGCAGTCTAGTTGTGCAATGACAAATTTAAACACTAGATGGCATTAGAACAGCATATTTTATATTCTTTATACTTTGTATTGTAGTTGTGCTCTTTGAACACTAGAGGGCCTCAGTCTGCTTAGTCATATTACATCGCTCAGCCCCTATATGTGTTTACAACACTTTGACCTCCTTCACATTGCATTGGATGGGAAATTGAAATTCTTAGATTATGAATACATGAATTTCATTTTATTTATGAGACAAAACAATTACAGCATTCTGAGCTGAGAAAGAGAAATGGTGGACAATTTTAGTGGCCAACGTGCCGTGGTGATATTTTCATCATATCAGAGAGAAGAAATAAAAGATAACAAAAAGATCTTATATATTCACACAATGTTTCTTGCCTATATATATCAATAGCTTCAACTGTGAGCAAAACAGAGATAATAAAAATACCAACAAGTATACACTTTCTATAATTTATTTTCCATATTTTAGTTATTGCATTAAATGTAGAAATGTTTACAGTAGCCACTAGAGGGAGCTCTAAGCCTCAGTTTATGAGTCTATGGATCTCTTTGCCATGGAGGCTGATGGGAACTGTAGTCTTCCCATTTGCAGATCCCTGTGAATGAGTTACACCGCTGTGAGGGCAGACCCATGCACACTGCGCCAAATTCAATACAAAGCAGAAGCACCCTGTGATTCTGGCATTTGATGGTGGGGGGCTTGGGGAATGCAACCATGTCTCATGTTAAACCCTAAATGCCACCATAATGATTAGCTTATTGAGTTAGTGTGCATGCAAAGTAATCCAAAGATGGCACTGGGACCCCTGGACACAGCTCGAAACACATTATCACCAGGACCCACCCACCATCCTGCCTCAGGCCGATACAATGACTGGTTGATCCCTCGCAGACCCCATCCACCTACCGGAGTGGCCCACACAAACCCCAAGTGTAGACAGCTTCCAGCTGTTCCATGTAGCTGCCAATTCTTCTGCCTTTCCCACCTACCCTGTTTCACTGGAAGCCAGAGCAGCCTGTGTAAATTCCTCTTCTCATGCTGGCTGTGCTGTGGCTCTGTGTGAGACTTTTCCTTTGCTTACTCCTCCTTTGGCAGCAAAGCATAGGACCAATCAGGGAGCAGGAGAGCTAGCCAAGCAAGACTCATAGACTGTAACACAGAGCGCTTGGGATCATGGGAGATGTATTCCAAAACGGCATCTCTATAACGTAGGAATTGACTTTCTGAACTACAAATCCAGATAGTCCCTGAGACTCAGGAGGAGCTGGAGGAGGATTTACAATACGCTGCCTGGGAAAGTTCTAGGCTTTTACTGCCTAAGCAAGGAAGAGAGAGGACCTCTGCATACCAGGACCCCGGGGAGCCTGGCTTGAGGGTACTGGGTCCTGTGACTGGGAGGGGGGGGGAGGTGAGAACACTGGTGGCTGCACCAGCAACACATGTTCCACTGCTAAAGAAAGGTTTGAGCATCCATCCACCACCCGCAACTACAGCTGTTCACTGGAGGATTTGGGGAGAGACTGAGGGGGCCCTTCCATTGTGGACCCCCATGACTGGTGAGAGGGTTTTTAGCCCTTTTGGCTATGAACAGGACACCAAGTACTTCCACCTCTTTATACATTTATCCCACACCTACACTGCACCCCTGCCAACCCCATACCACCGATATACTGAACTACCGCTATATCTGATGCACCTTTACCCAGTACTTGTTCCACATTTACATTACATCCCTGAAAAAGGCTATACCACCCTGACAGGAAACCTTAACTGCAGGTTCTTTAGGACTGTCGTTAAGTGCACCAACACTTCTTAGAAGGCCCCAACATATAGCCGGCAGAAGAAACATCTTAAGAACTGCCCCTGTCACGTAACCTGCGTACAAACTCCTGCTATCTCCCTATAACCTTTCTTGACCTCTCAACTATTGACAGTGCTTACTAATATTTTTGCTTTGTGTGTGTAAAGTAACCTTATCGCACTTTGGACCAGCTATTTAGATAAGAGATTAATAGTTTATGAATTCATGAAATTACGCTGAGCAGTGATTGCATGTTTCAAATTATTTCACACATTATTTGTTTCCAGGGGAACATAAGATAGATGAAACATTGTAGTAATATATGGATTGTCGCTCACCCTTGAGACCATAAAGTCTCTGCTCAGTAAAATCACACAGCTGCAGGTATGAAAATTGTATGTAAAAAGAAAAAAATACACACACACAATGTAAAGTAGTGAGTGTACAGCTTGTATAACAGTGTAAATTTGCTGTCCCCTCAAAATAACTCAACACACAGCCATTAATGTCTAAAATGCTGGCAACAAAGGTGAGTACACCCCTAAGTGAAAATGTCCAAATTGGGCCCAATTCGCCATTTTCCCTCCCCGGTGTCCCCGGTGTCATGTGACTCGTTAGTGTTACAAGGTCTCAGGTGTGAATGGGGAGCAGATGTGTTAGGTGTGGACACTTTCCACTCAGAACAGACCTCGCCATGGTCAACCAAAGAAGTTGAGGTCACGTGCTCAGCTTCATATCCAGAGGTTGTCTTTGGGAAATAGAAGTATGAGTGCTGCCAGCATTGCTGCAGAGGTTGAAGGGGTGGGGGGTCAGCCTGTCAGTGATCAGACCATACGCCGCACACTGCATCAAATTAATCTGCATGGCTGTCGTCCCAGAAGGAAGCCTCTTCTAAAGATGATGCACAAGAAAGCCCGCAAACCGTTTGCTGAAGACAAGCAGACTAAGGACATGGATTATTGGAACCATGTCCTGTGGTCTGATGAGACCAAGATAAACTTATTTGGTTCAGATGGTGTCAAGTGTGTGTGGGGGCAACCAGGTGAGGAGTACAAAGACAAGTGTGTCTTGCCTACAGTCAAGCATGGTGGTGGGAGTGTCATGGTGTGGGGCTGCATTAGTGCTGCCGGCACTGGGGAGCTACAGATCATTGAGGGAACCATGAATGCCAACATGTACTGTGACATACTGAAGCAGAGCATGATCCCCTCCCTTCAGAGACTGGGCCGCAGGGCAGTATTCCAACATGATAACGACCCCAAACACACCTCCAAGACGACCACTGCCTTGCTAAAGAAGCTGAGGGTAAAGGTGATGGACTGGCCAAGCATGTCTCCAGACCTAAACCCTATTGAACATCTGTGGGACATCCTTAAACGGAAGGTGGAGGAGGGCAAGGTCTCTGACATCCACCAGCTCCGTGATGTCATCATGGAGGAGTGGAAGAGGACTCCAGTGGCAACCTGTGAAGCTCTGGTGAACTCCATGCCCAAGAGGGTTAAGGCAGTGCTGGAAAATAATGGTGGCCACACAAAATATTGACACTTTGGGCCCAATTTGGACATTTTCACTTAGGGGTGTACTCACTTTTGTTGCCAGCGGTTTAGACATTAATGGCTGTGTGTTGAGTTATTTTGAGGGGATGGCAAATTTACACTGTTATACAAGCTGTACACTCACTACTTTACATTGTAACAAAGTGTCATTTCTTCAGTGTTGTCACATGAAAAGATAGAAGAAAAGATTTACAAAAATGTGAGGGGTGTACTCACTTTTGTGAGATACTGTGTATATATATATATATATTATATTGCAGTTTACTGGTCCTTAGATGTAGTGGCTGCATTTGTTTTATTTTTACAGGCTTTTTTTTATCCTTTTACCTGGTCATCCTGCCAGTAATGCAATTATAGATACAGTCCCTCCCTGTGTTGTATCTATAGAGGAACAGCATTGTCACCCTAGGCCAGAAAATATGTTACTGGCAGGATCACCAGGTAAAAATAAATGAACGTGGGTGCCAGAAAAAAGAAATCTTTTAAATAACATGTGGGACGGACCTTCTGTAGTTCACAGAGATGAACTGGACAGGGCTGATGACATCGCTTAGGGGTCTATTTATAAAAAAAATAGTTGGATGAAAGTCAAACAGAACAGTACAGGCTGCACGAATTTCAGATGTCATTTCTCTGATAGATTAATTCCTTTGATTGTCAGTGCCATCTAGTGGCCAAAATGTGGTACAGTTTGTTTTCAATTCCTCAATGAAAAGAATATACTGCATTTTTGGCTACTAAATGGAAATGACAATCATAGGAATAAATCTATTAGAGAAATGACACCCAAAATCTGTGCAGCATGCAGGAATGCGTGAGGCACTCGCCCAACAAACATTTTATAAAAAGACCCCTTAGAGTGCCTAGGAAAATACAAGCATTTTGGATTTCTGGCAGGATCAGCAGGAATGTATTTTTTGTTTTTATTTTGTACACAATTAACAGTCAAGTCCTGTGAAGAGGGAGCGGGGGAAGGGCAGGCCAAGCTGTGCTGTGTGTGTCTATGGATACACACAGCCTGGCTCGGGAGCATGAATGCACGGGTGCTAACTCAGCATATGGCTTGCAGACAGCACTGGCGGGGGGACTCCAGAAGAGGAGGTAAGGGGTCGCTCTATAAAATATTGTTGCCCAGACAAGGTAAGTATAAGATCTTTTTTTTTTAACAAAAACAGAAAACAAAGAAAAAAAAAAACCTTTAGTTAAAACTTTACCCAACTAAAAGGGAGCAAATAATAAAATATAGTTTTTTACACAAAAAAGTTTCACCCACCCTTGACAAATTCTGATCATTTGTCACTTGATACAGTGATTTCCTATGATCATCTGCTCCATCTAGTGGTCATAATGTGATTTTTTTTCTGAAATACCTCAATAAGAAAAAATACCGCATATGGCCACTAGATGGAGCTGATCGTAGCAAGTCACTGTAATAAAGTGTCTGTAAACCCTCGCGTATACCCAGTGAAGGGACTGGCCTCCGGTGATACAAAGAGATGAAAAAAAATCCTTCTACATAAGTTGTACCTGTTTAGCTACAGTCCTCTCTTCTCTACAGCTGTTCAAAGTCCAGAATTTATAAGGCCTGTTTGAGCTGTCAGAAAGCAGGGGACACGGAGTTGAAGTTACACTCTGCAGAGCTCATTGAGAGCCAGGGCCGGTGCTACCACTAGGCAAACTAGGCAGCCGCCTAGGGCGCCCTGCTGCATAGGGCGCCCGGCCACTAGTGTTCCTACTCTCTTCTCTCTGCAGCAAGTAACTAAGTCTCAGCGTCAGCAGACAGCTGCTGCTCCATTCGCACATAGTGTCAGAGGCACAGCGGCTGCATTTCATGGGCGCTGGTGAGGCTGCATTTGACGGGCGCTTCATTAAAAAGGTGGGGTTTACATGAGCAGGGAAAAGGGGGTGGAGTCATGGTGAAGCCAAGGGGGGGGGGCGGCAAAATGAGGTTTTGCCTAGGGTGTCAAAAATCCTTGAATCAGCCCTGGTGAGAGCTAATTGGGGGGAGGAGACTCGACCCCCTTCACGCAGCACACAGGAACAGGGCTGAGGCTGTCAATCACAGACTGTGTGCTGGAGATCCCTCTCCTGTCACCATTTTTCTCTTGGTGTCAGGAAAACTTGGCAGAAGAGATTCATGCTGATAGCAGAGGAAGGAGGCAGCAGACAGAAAGTCACTTAGTGCTCTGGACTGAGACAAGTACACACTATAAAGGGATATACTTTGTTCATATTTCATGTCTGAGGGTTACAACCGCTTTAAGAAAAATATTGTGAAAGGTGGGTGAATAATTGTCATATTCATCCAACAAGTTTTATATAAACAGACTGCAGGCTGTGGAGTTAAACCTGAACTTTTAATGAGGTCATAAATGCAAAAAAAATGAGTTCCAAAGGACAGAAAGATACATAGTTAGATGAAAAAGTCATCTATGAAACATTGCGGTAACATTGTATCTATCTGTCCATTGAGGTTCTTTTTGCATTTATGGCCTCAGTAAAATATTGCGTTTTACATTTGGAGTGCTAGCTTTTGGTCCTAAAGCAGTAAAAACCAGACAGAGAAGAATATGATTTGGCGGGATATGCACACCAATCACGTGGCTGGTAATTTTAGTACCACCATTGCACTCACAAAAATTGCCTGCGTGCGCCCAATGTCCTGTCTTCAATCTGGATATACCAAGGGAAATAAAAGAAATTATATGCATGTCTGTCCCCAGATCAATAAATTAGATATATAACCTGTTGGAATTAAAGTGATTTAAACCTCAGTCATGAAGCGTATCCCTCTATAGTGTGTACTTGTCTCATTCCAGAGCACTAAGTGTTGTTTCTGTCTGCTGCCTGGTTCCTCTATTATCTGCAAGAGTAGCTTCTGACAGGGGAGGGAGCCCCAGAGCTCCAGCACACAGCCTAGGATTGAAAGCCTCAGCTCTGTCCTTGTGTGCAGGAGGAGGAGGGTCCCTTTCCTACAATCAGCTCTCAATGGTCCCCTCATTGAGCTGTGCAGTGTGTCATTTCAGCTCTCCACCTTCTGTTTGACAGTTCAGGCAAGAGACAAGGAAAAGGAGGAGAAGGAGAAGGAGGAGGAGGAGGATGAGAAGGAGAAGGAGGAGGAGGAGGAGGATAAGGAGAAGGAGGAGAAGGAGGAGGAGAAAAAAGAGAAGGAGGAGGAGAAGGAGGAGAAGGAGAAGGGGGAGGAGAAGGAGGAGAAGATGAAGGAGAAGGATGAGAAATTGAAGATGAAGGAGAAGGAGGAGAAGATGAAGGAGAAGGAGGAGAAGATGAAGGAGAAGGGGGAGAAGATGAAGGAGAAGGGGGAGGAGAAGATGAAGGAGAAGGATGAGAAGGTGAAGATGAAGGAGAAGGAGGAGAAAGAGAAGGAGGAGAAGGCGAAGATGAAGGTGAAGGAGGAGAAGGAGAAGGGGGAGGAGAAGAAGAAGGAGGAGAAGGAGAAGATGAAGGAGAAGGAGGAGGAGGAGAAGGAAGAGAAGGAGAATGAAAATGGGAAGGAGGAGGTGAAGGAGAAGAAGGTGAAGGAGGAGAAGAAGGAGGAGAATAAGAAGGAGGAGAAGGAGAAGATGAAGGAGAAGGAGGAGGAGAATGAGAATGAGAATGAAAATGAGAAGGAGGAGGAGGAGAAGGAGGAGAAGGAAGAGAAGAAGGAGGAGGAGGAGAAGAAGAAGAAGGAGGAGAAGATGAAGAAGAAGGAAGATAAGGTGAAGATGAAGGAGAAGGAGGAGAAGGAGCAGAATGAGGAGAAGGAGGAGAAGGAGGAGAATAAGAATGAGGAGAAGAAGAAGGGAAAGGGAAAATAGGGGAAGGGGAGGAGAGGAGAGAGGGTAAGGGAAAAGAAGAGAGAGCTACAAATAAACAGGTACAACTTATGTAGGAGGATTTCTTTCATCTCTGTTTCTCACCTGAAGCCAGTCACTTCACTGGGTATATGTATGGGTTTCCAACCACTTTAAACCAGAAGCTTGTAAATTCTAAAGCTTAGATGTGCGGGTAAGTTCTCGTGCTGAAGTAGGACCAGGGGTCAGTTTATATGGCCATAGTTATGTGTGTAGTAAGACTGATTTAGAATTTCAGCTAAGAATCATATTTCTTGTATTTCATGTTGAAGCTATTTGTGACTTCCTCATCACAGGAATCTGCTACATTCCTCTTTCTGTGCAAAAAGCTTGCTTGCTGACATCATTTAAGACAGATGAAGGAACCTGCAAGAACATACTGCAGAGAAATGAGTTTTTTATAAAGCTAAAAATATATATGGTTTTGCGGAACTTGTCTGGGTTAGAATGCATAGGTTGATTTTTAAAAGGTTAGAATGTCTGTTAAAAACAGAAGTGTACCGCCTGTTCGCTTGTGACGCAATATGCTGAAAAATTATATCTACACTGTATTCACTGTATCTGGGACTCTTGACGTGTAGACACGAGTCGGGTCAGGAGCTTCCATTCTTTTCTGCCCAGAAAGATGGAATAAAAATCTCGCATACCAGAGTTCATTGTCCAACTGTCATATACTGATATTCTGCTACTTTATTGCCTTTGATAAGCGTTTCAAATTTGAACAAACTTTTCAGAGGCGTTTGACAGGCGGCTGTTTAAATACAACACCATTACACAACAACTGCATGAATGCCGGCTGAATGCGACGGGAATCATTTTTGCCACATGTGCAAAGCATGTGAACACCCCTATCTGCTACCTGTGCAGTTTAAGGAGGTGGTTAGGTGGTGCTTTTATATCCCTCTAACCACAAGTCTAAACGAGCCCTAAACTGGTAATAGTCAAGCTGTGTAGTGATCTGACTTCTTATAGTTTTTGGTTATGTTTATATTGTTATATACAAAACAGAATTAGACCTGCAGTCACAATCACTTTTCCATCTTGTACATACTTGTGACTCAGGGATAAGTCCCTGTATTTATCTGTATTTGGCTTATGATGACATATTTATACTCAGAAGGTCACCAGACTATGAAGCAAACGTTTTATTGTCATTTATCTATTGTGAAACTCCATGCAGCCGGATGTCTGAGGACATGCAGGGAAGACTTCTGTAACCTTATCTTAAAGGAAATGTACCAAAAGTAATGAATAAGATGCCATGGCTGACCTCTCCTTATATAAATTCTGGTGTCCTGGCACTGCCCTGTAAAGTTGAACTCCAGGCACAGCAGGGCTCAGACTGGAGGACAGAGAAGCAGTTCATGGAGCCAATCATTTGTGCTGCAGTGCTCATATGCTAACATTGGGCACACTGATGAGGGGAGAAAGCAGAGGAGCTCATTGGTATGCTACTTCTCTTTTCACTGTACAATCACAGGCTAGCAGAGAGGCTCTTTCCGCAGCATCTGCCGGACCTTCAGAGCGCATGCGCCGGTGACGCCAGCAGTGGCATGCAAGGTGTATATCTCCTAAACCATACAGGTTATGGGGATATTCATTTTACCTACAAGTAAGCCTTAATATACGCTCACCTGTAGGTAAAAATGTGCAAGCGGGCAATACAACCGCTTCTCACCATCTAGTGGCCAAATTTGGTATTTTCCATTTTAAATCAACAAATAACATTCTCAATCGGCTGCATCAGTGATTGCTGATCAGTGTATTATGCCAATGGAGGTGTCCCACTCTCAGAATACAATAGCACAGCGGGGAGGATTCCTCCATCCACCTCGATTGTGGGAGTCGGGAGATTTTATTTTTTTTGATCAGCCAGAGTCATCTATGGCCCCTCTAAACTGGGTTCTGGACACCAACCAGTCTTTACAAGCACTTCAAAACCTATACCCACCTACAGTGCCGGGATTGTTACCATATTCAAAATGCACACACAACCTGATATTATGTCTAGTTAGTAGAAATTTTAATTCTGTGTGAGATTTTATTTTACCACTTGTGTCCCAAGGCCCCTTCCTCCCTAAATCCTCGAGTCCGATGTTGTTGTTTTTTTTCTCGTTTTTGGCAATGTCTCAGTTTCGCACATTTTACCTGTTATCATTCCTAGTTTACACTAATGTATGTATATATATATATAAATACACTATATTACCAAAAGTATTGGGACACCTGCCTTTACACACACATGAACTTTAATGGCATCCAGTCTTAGTCTGTAGGGTTCAATATTGAGTTGGCCCACCCTTTGCATCTATAACAGCTTCAACTCTTCTGGGAAGGCTGTCCACAAGGTTTAGGAGGGTGTATATGGGAATGTTTGACCGTTCTTCCAGAAGCGCATTTGTGAGGTCAGGCACTGATATTGGACTAGAAGGCCTGGCTCACAGTCTCCGCTCTAATTCATCCCAAAGGTGTTCTATCGGGTTGAGGTCAGGACTCTGTGCAGGCCAGACAAGTTCCTCCAACCTAAACTCGCTCATCCATGTCTTTATGGACCTTGCTTTGTCCACTGGTGCGCAGTCATGTTGGAACAGGAAGGGACCATCCCCAAACTGTTCCCACAAAGGTGGGAGCATGAAATTGTCCAAAAATGTCTTGGTATCCTGACGCCTTAAGAGATCCCTTCACTGGAACTAAGGGGCCAAGCCCAACCCCTGAAAAACAACCCCACACCATAATCCCCCCTCCACCAAATGATTTGGATAAGTGCACAAAGCAAGGTCCATAAAGACATAGATGAGCGACTTTGGGGTAAAGGAACTTGACTGGACTGCACAGAGTCCTGACTTTAATCCAATAGAACACCTTTGGGATGAATTAGAGCTGGGACTGCAAGCCAGGCCTTCTCGTCCAACATCAGTGCCTGACCTCACGAATGAGCTTCTGGAAGAATGGTTAAACATTCCCATAGACACACTCCTAAACCTCGAGGACAGCCTTTAAAGTTCATGTGCGTGTGAAGGCAGGTGTACCAATACTTTTGGTAATATAGTGTGTATATACACACACATATATATATATATATATATATATATATACATATATATATATATATATATATATACATATACATACACAGTATGTGTAGCATCCTAAATTAAAATAAAAACATGCTGACTTTGAGTTTATCCATATTGATATGTTACATAAAATTTGCAGGAATGTGATATAATTTTAATCAACAGAATTTGCTGGCTATATGCAATAAATATATGGGGGTGGGGGGCAAATTACATACATGTTGTGTTGGGAAAAATGGCAATAAATGCTTTTTTTTTTTTTTTTTTACAAATTTGGCACTATTTATTTGCAGTAAAACAAAACAAGTAAATACACATATCCTTTATCTGTATATATCCCGATAAAAAAAAGAAAAAAATTATATATATATATATATATATATATATATATATATATATATATATATATATATATATATATATATATATATATTTATTTATCTATTGTTCTATTTTTTACATTTTATTTCCATCATGGGAAGTTTTTTATCCAGTCAGTGGAGATCAGTTCCAGACCCCCCCATTCAGCTCTGCAAAAACAGATCACTTTTAGGGCCAGTTCACACCATAGAAACGCAGCCCGGATGCGTTCCAGGTGCTTTTCTGCATGCATGTTTTTGTTTACAAACGATTTTTATTATGTAAAAGGTCAAGGTATAAAACAATTACAATGATGGTAGGGAAATGTATACAAATATCTTTAGCAGTAAATGTTGTATAGGAGATAATAAAGGAATATGGTTAGTTAGATGAAAAAATACATATTGTTATAATCAGGCCAGTCAAAAGTATTGTCATAAAAGGAGGAAAGGACAAATTCTCATTCAATTGGAATGAGGATTCATTTAGATATCTTGGTATCCAAATTACACCATTGTATAAATCGTTTTACCAAGCAAACTACCCTCCCTTATTTAACAGTATTAAAAATCTACTTAAACTTTGGTCATCATACCAGATTTCGTTCTCGGGCAGAATAGTGGCTGTAAAAATGATGATATTACCCAAACTGCATGCATGTTTTTGATGCGTTCCAGTGCATTTTTGATGTGTTTTTGGTGCGTTTTTGATGCAGTCCAGTGCTTCCCCCCCCCCTCTTTTTTCTTAACCTTAAAATAGGACAAGTGTGTTGCAGAGCGTTTTTGGTGCATTTTACGTTCCAGAACAGTCCAGTGCAGAAAAAACGCAGCATGCTCAACTTTTTTTTCTGGAACTGCAAGCACCGGTGTGAACTAAGCCGTTGAAAACCATATAACCCACTTTCCATGCATTTTTGATGCAGAAAAAAACGCACTGGACTGCATGTGGTGTGAACTGGCCCTAAGTGATGTATTGCTGTCTGCAATCAGCCAGCAATAGATCTCTATAGCAATGAGCTACTATTGCAGGGGGAGGCTTGACCCGTAGCAGTGCCAGTGCCAGTGCCACATGGTGCCCGCGGGAGCGGTTAAGTTTAGGTCCGTTTTTAACCCCTTAAGGACCAGCCTCGTTTTGGATTTTAGGTGTTTACATGTTTAAAACAGGTTTTTTTGCTAGAAAATTACTTAGAAACCCCCAAACATTATATATTGTTTTTTTTTTCTAACACCCTAGAGAATAAAATGGCAGTCAATGCAATACTTTTTTTTGCACCGTATTTGCGCAGCGGTCTTATAAGCGCACTTTTTTTGGAGAAAATTCACTTTTTTGAATAAAAAAATAAGACAACAGTAAAGATAGCCTAATTTTTTTTATATTGTGAAATATAATTTTACGCCAAGTAAATTGATACCCAACATGTCACACTTCAAAATTGCGCCCTCTCGTGGAATGGCGTCAAACTTTTACCCTCAAAAATCTCCATAGGCGACGTTTAAAAAAATTCTATAGGTTGCATGTTTTGCGTTATAGAGGAGGTCTAGGGATAGAATTATTGCGCTCACTCTACCGGTCGCGGTGATACCTCATATGTGTGGTTTGACCACCGTTTTCATATGCGGGTGCTACTCACGTATGCGTTCGCTTCTGCGCGCGAGCCCGTCGGGACGGGTTTTTTTTAAAAAAAAATAATTTATTTTTATTATTTATTTTACATGATTTTATTTATTTTTACACTGTTTTGAAAAAAAAAATTGTTTCACTTTTATTCCTATTACAAGGAATGTAAACTTGTAATAGAAAAAAAGCATGACAGGACCTCTTAAATATGAGATCTGGGGTCAAAAAGACATCAGATCTCACATTTACACTAAAATGCAATAAAAAATAAATAAATAAAAAAGAAGTCATTTAAAAAATGACATTGAAAAAAATGTGCCTTTAAGAGGCGTTTTGACATCGCTTCCGCCCAGCAGTGTCATGGAGACGAGTGGGCGCCATCTTACAGAAGTAGACGAAAAGATCTGGAAGCCGCACACCGGACAGATGATAAGTGCCTTTATTGGTAAAAAGCTGGATCACAAAAGTATACAAAACACTACAGCAGGAGTATACAGAGGTCAGCTGACGCGTTTCGCACTTCTAACGGGTGCTTACTCATAGCTGGGCGCCATCTTAGCCTCACTCGTCTCCAGGCACAACAATGGGACAGACGCGATCGCCTCCGCCGCTACCGACGGCTCCGGTAAGCGGCGGGGGGCACCGGATCGCGGAGGGAGGGGGGTGCCCCTCTCCCACCACCGATAAAAGTGATCTCACGGTGAATCCGCCGCAGGGACTACTTTTATCTGAGAGCCGACCGCCGCACGAAAACGGGGATACCGGCGTTATGGCAGCTAGCTGCTGCCATAACAACGATATTCGCCGCCAAAGTTTGGACGTACATCGGCGAACGGCGGTCGGCAAGTGGTTAAAACGTCACTGGGACAAACAGCCGCTGTCTCTCTGGCATTTTAAAAATGGCACCTGGGACTCACTTTTACGGCTTATTGTAACATTTTTAGGTAGCACTCTAACAGAATAGCTATCAGCAGCCAATTACCTTTATCACAGGGCTTGGCTCGCTCCCATCCTCCACAACGATGACTTTAGCTCTGCCTTTCCTTTCATTGTCACGAATGCCATTGGCGACCTGTGAGGCTTTGAGGCGCTCATACTTGTTGCATTTTTCACCGCACCATTGGTATACTTCCTGCAAAAAGAGAACCAAAAGACCGTGAGGGTTACAAAGGCTCTATACTTAAAGATAATAACATTTTCAACACGCTGACCCTGATTTACTAAAGGAGTTGAGCACGTTCACTTTCAAAGTGAATTTTTTACTTTGTAAAGCAAATTTTATTGCATATCTGAATGAGGTTAAAAAAAAAATTGTGAAAATTTAGGTCGCAAAGAATACCCAATGACATGCAAGGAAAATAAAAAAAAAAGAGGATTTTTGCTTGGACATGATCTATTAATTACTCATGTGCAGAATGAAAAAAAAGTTGTTTCTTTTCAGATCAGTTCATTTAATTTACTAATTTTGTTTAGTTGTATTCATAACTAAACTAGTTTAGTTTAGTTTTGTTTATTCATTTTTGACCAGATTCAATTTTTTCCAATGCATTCAAAGTATTTAAATCAAATCTATGAGAATTCATTGTGAAGAATAGCTGGTTCTATTCTATTCGAACTACGAATTTCAGAATATGGTTATATATTTTTTATTTTATTTTATTCTATTT